>VDFB02047230.1:120109584-120283327 GCA_007258455.2 Sequoia sempervirens
CATTTTCCACTCTCACCTCCATCACCACCTTATCCATTATGTTGCAAAAGGTCCCAGCATTTTTTTCATTGGAGTTGATTGACTTTAAAAAAGACTACCTGCCCCCTTGAATCCACTAAAAGGTTGATGAGTGTTGTATTCTTGTGATTCGTCCATTTCATCAGATAAAATGGTACAGCCTTTCTCTTTCCAATTTTGCTTTGTTCTTCTCTTATAAGGCATGTGTTTTGGACTTCATCATGCAATAATGGCCTACTCAACTCATGGCAATTTGAGGCCTTGAACTCTTTACCTGGCACGGTCAATGCATTGACCATCTACTCCTTATAAGGATTTGAAGCAACTATAAGCAGAATATGGTTGTAGTACCAAAATCTTGCACAAGCCAACCCAGCCTCATGTTCCAATTCTCTATTCTATGGAGTACCTTCCAATGAAGGTTGCACATCAGGAGTTTTATGAGGAACAAAACAGCTAGAATAATTGCTGCACACGCTGCATGATCCTTATATATGTGGCCCAATGGAAAAGAGCTTCCCATATCTCTCAATGTCCCAGTAGAACTAAAAATTAGGTTTGTGGCTGTTATTGCTTTTGCTGTTATTTTTTCCTTTCCTTTCCTTTGGTCATATGTTGTAAGGAGTTCTTTCACCTAATTCTCTACCTTTGGAGTAGCTACTATACATGACATAACATCTCAACAAGGGATCTGTGCAAGGTGATATTTGAGTTGATTTATGCCTTTGGTCATACTTCTAGTGCATTGGATACAAATAACCTCTTTTTGCACTATGCCTGGTGTCCCTTGTTTCTATCCAAAATCCTCAGGTTTGCCACCAGTTCATCTATTTTTGGAAGCCGTATTCCTTTTAGAAAAATAAAACTGAAACCTAGCTAAAGAGAGACAAAAAAAATAAATAATACCCTACTTAGCAGGTTAAACTTAGAAAATAAAAATAAAAATAAAAATTGCTACATTCAAGATTTCAGAGATCAATAGAATGTCAAATGTGGAAATTATATAAATTTTTAAAATTTTGTACATATTGCAAATTTAAATGAGCTGCAGGGTAGAATTGTCACAATTATAATTGTGAAAGTTGAAGCCTGTAGGTTATTTAATTGGAATTTTGTTCATATTGCAAGTTTAAATGGCCTGCAGGTTTGAATTTTCAAAGTTATAATTCTGTAAATTGAAGCCTCTACAGATCATTAAATTGAAGTTTTGTTCATATTGTAAGCTTAAACAACCTTCAAGCTTGAATTGCAATTGTGAAAATTCAACATGGAAAGGAATCAAAAGATATTGAACTGTGAAAAATAAAATTACAACCTCTAGGTTTGTTTAAACTTGCAATATTTATTATGAACAGAATTAAAAAAATTCATATAATTTCCACAAAATACAGGTTTAAACTTGGAATATGTATTATAAACAAATATACAAAAATTCATAGAAACTTTCAGTTAGTTTAAAATTTCTGATTTCAAGCCTGCAAGGACACTCCCTCTGCTCAATTGATTTGCAAGGAAAAGCAAAAAAAAAAATCAATGAAAACTTGTGTATTTGTGCTGCCAATTGTGTGCCTTAAATTGCCACCTATTGTGTGCCCTGAATTGCTACCTATTGTTGTCAATCATGTGCCCAAAATGCAAAAATCATAATTTTTTTAATATTAGGTGAAAAAAATGAATGTATGCTCAATTTGGGGGAGTATTTTCTTTCAAATTTGCAAGTTTTCAGTGATTTATTGGTGGGCTTTAACCAAATTGCCAAGGTTTTTGGTTCATGAGTACTCTGCGAGGTTTTTAACTATTAGGGGAACTAGCGCTCAAGGCTTTCAGAACCATACCTATACAGTTCCTTTGAATGGAAGAACACATTCTACTATCTCTTTGACTTTTGAAAGTGTGTTTTTTTTTGATGGATTTGAAAGCGTGATGTTTAGTCAAGTTGTTTTCTCACATATTTAAAAAAAAAAAAGGCTTTATAAAGAGTACAAAGAGCATAAGATACATCAGAAAATACAAAGAATGCCAGCTCTAAAATGGGTAGGCAAAGATAGAAAAGAGTTCAGTATTCAAATTCCAATATGTCCTATGCAAGTTGAAAAGCTGCTTGATTGAAATACTTAGTTGGGTAGGCAAAGAAAAAAAAGAGTTCAGTATTCAAATTCCAATATGTCCTATGCAAGTTGAAAAGCTGCTTGATTGAAATACTTAGTTGGCCTTTTTGTATGCCAGAGAATTCAGATTTCTAGGAATGTGATGCCGGCTGACTGGACTGAATTTTTAAAGCATCTTAGTGATTTGAGCAAGTACAAGACAGAGCTGGATGGATTTGACCTTTTGTTTAAAATAATTATGAACAAACACAAAATTATTGCCAAGATAATTGATTGATTAGATAAGAACCAAACACGTTCTTATATAGAACTACAATGAGCTAATAATAGCGAAGATATCAATAGACTAATAAAAGCTTAATTGAAGGCTTAATTGAAGGTAATTGAGAGCTAAAAAGCTAATTGAAAGCTTTAACCAATCCTAATTGAAAGCTAACTTAAAGCATAACTAAAAAAATATACCTAAAGTCTTCTAATATCTTATTTGACCAGCAAACTAAATATAACAATATT
This sequence comes from Sequoia sempervirens, assembly GCA_007258455.2. Taxonomy (NCBI): domain Eukaryota; kingdom Viridiplantae; phylum Streptophyta; class Pinopsida; order Cupressales; family Cupressaceae; genus Sequoia; species Sequoia sempervirens. The sequence goes on from VDFB02047230.1 coordinate 120,112,224, forward strand.
ATTTTAATACCCTCCCTTAATGGTCAATCTATGAACTACACTAAGCTTATCCCGAAATTTTACAAACTTGTTAGGATTCAAAGACTTGGTTAGAATTTCTTCAGTACAATATTGCAACATTATTGATCCATCTTCTACAAGTTGTATGAAATGACAATGAAGCTCTACATGCTTGGTACGCTTGTGGAAGATTGGATTCTTGGCAAGCTTTAGCACCCATTGATTATCACAAAACAAGGGTGAAGACCTTGCTTGAGACATTTGCATGTTTGAAACCATCCGTTGAAGCCATACTACCTCACATGCTGCTTTGACAGTTCCTCAATATTTTGCTTCGGTTGAGGAAAAAGCTACTTTCTGTTGCTTCTTACTGGTCCATGTGATTGCACTCGTGCCAAGATTGAAAACATACCCAAAAGTGGACTTCCTATTGTCAATTGAACCTGCCCAATTTGAATTTGTGAACCCAACCAACCTAGGGTTTTTGATTTTGCTATACAAAATGCCAAAGTCCAGCGTCCCTTTCACATATCTTAGTATCCACTTTGCTGCAACCCAATGTTCTGCCTTTGGGGCTGTCACAAAATGGGAAATGTAACTCACACCATAACTCAAATCAGGTCTAGTGGCTGTAAGATAGATAGGGCTGCCCATATTTGCCTGAAAGCTGACTCATCGGCCACCTATGAGTTTGTGTTGGCTGAAAGCTTCAGGCCTTTCTCCATGGGTGTAGACGCGATTTTGCAATCTATCATTTTTAACTTGTCTGACAAACTCTTGGCATATTTAGACTGTGAAATAAAAATACCACCACCTGTTTGCCAAACCTCTACACCTAGGCAATAGCTTAGGAGGCCTAAGTTTGTCATGTCAAAAGTGTGACACAAATTACATTTGATTTGCTCAATCAAATGCTCCTCACTACTTCTTATGATGATATCATCCACATATATGACAAGAAGGATGACGCTATTGCCTATTCTGTTGACATATAGATTCGGATCTAAAGTATTGCGCTGGAATCCCTGTTGCCCCAAATACCTATCAATCTTGATGTACTATGCCTTCGGTGCTTGCTTCAAGCCATAAAGGGCTTTTGTCGGCCTTCAAAATTGATGCGCCTTTCTTGAAACTTGAAAACCTTGAGGTTGTGTCATGTACACTTCTTCCTCTAAGTCACCATTGAGGAAGGCACTCTTGATGTCCATTTGATGGACTTTCTAACCAAATTGTGCTGCCATGGCTAGAACTAGCTGAATGGTGCTCATCTTTGCTGTAGGAGCAAAGGTCTCCTCATAATCAATGCCCGCTCTCTACGAGAACCCTTTAGCCACCAATTGTGCCTTGTACTTGACTTTGTACACCCATTTGTAGCCAATGCGTTTCTTCCTTGGAGGAATATTTGATTTTTCATAAGACTTTGATGTTTTGTATCCATGGCCTTTTCCCATTCAAATTTACTTGTCATCTTTGCAAAGTCTTATGGTTTGTAAACACTCTGAATGTTAGCCATAAGAGCAAAATTATCTGTGTTATGTATGCTCTTGCCCTTGGATGATCGAACCTCAAGTAGTTCATCATCCCGAACATCACGAATGAGTTTTACCCACCACTCAGGTCCTCATTGTCTAATCTTGTGTATCCAAATCAACATGAGCATCATCTCATGGATCATTTGATACTATATATTATCTTGATGCTCTTCCAGGTTCTCTTGAAGATGATCATTTGGTACTGGTGGTGGTATGTGCTTGGGGGATTCCACATGTTCAGAATCATCAAAGTTCCCCCCTTCAGGTGTAACTAATGGAAGACGAACATCTAAGTCTTTAGCCTTCAAAGGCTGATCCGCAGTACTCTTGATGTTAGAAGAGACCTAAAAAAGCTCAATTTCATCAATCACCACATCCCTGTTGAATGTCAAGTGGTCAGTGTGCACAACAATCAATCGATAGGCTTTATGATTATCACTGTACCTTGTGAGCATTAACTTCTGACTCTTGGAGTCCAGTTTGGTTCTCTTAGCATTTGGAATCCAAACATATGTTGTAGAACCGAAAATCTTTAGATGACTCACCTTTGGTTTCCTCCCAGACCATACTTCCTCTAGGATCTTCTCCTTAACTGCCTGTGTTAGAGACTTGTTGAGAAGATAAACAATATTATAAACTGCCTTAGCCCAAAACCTCTTGGGAAAATTCCTATTCTCCATCATACATCAGGCCATCTCTGTAATAGTTTGATTTTGTCTCTCAACAACTCCATTTTGCTGTGGAGTGTAACGTGTGGTGTATTGTCTTTTGATACCGTGTTTAGCACAAAAGTCCGTGAATTCGTGTGAGTAGAATTCACCCCCATTATCAGACCTAAGAGTGATCAAAGAACAACCAAACTCTTTTTCCACTAATAATTTGAACTTCTGAAATTTTGTAAACACCTTTGATTTTGCTTTTAGGAAAAACACCCACATTTTCCTATTGAAATCATAATCAAATAATAGAAAATACATGGCACTCGTGGTTGATGAGGTATTCATTGGTCCACATACATCTGTATGAACTAGTTGAAGGACCCTGTGAGCTCTCCAAGCTTGTCCTTTTGAGAACAAAGATCTATGCTGTTTCCTTGTTTGCCATGCTCCGCCAACACCTTGAATCCATTGTTGGATGTCACGTAAACCGTCCACCATATGCTCTTGAGCCAGCTGAGAGAGATAGGATAGGTTGAGATGCCTATAATGCTAATGCCACATAGTACTGATTGTAGATGAACTCTTGGCTGCCAATCCATGCTCCTGAATCTCTCTAGTGTCAACTAGTCGATGCAATCCATGGGCTTCAATGCCAATTGCTATAGTTTGCCTGGGTTCCTTGTCAACTATGCGACACTTGTGGGTGTCGAAGATGATGTACAACTTAGGACTATGGTGCATAATCTAACTCACTGAGAGCAAATTGAGCTCCATTCCTGGTACATAGTATACATTGAGGAAAAGAAGATTTTTCCCTCCAAATGTGAATTGGGCATTTCCTTTACCAACCATTGTATATACTGTACTCATTGCCATCAAAGATCACTGAATTTGAACAAGCTGTATAGTCAGTGAACCAATCCTTCATGTGAGTGAAATATTTGGATGCTCTAGAATCGATGTACCAAGTTGAGGATGTGGCATGATCTGTTGGTCGTTTGGCCATAAATGCAAAGAGGTAGACTCTTGCACAAAATGTTTTGTGACATGGGCCTTTGGTTGAGACCCTCCCTGGTTGGATTTTTGATCAACCAACCTCTTTCTGCAGTGTTTCTTCATGTGACCAAGTTTGCCACAATAGTGACATGCCATAGTCTTTAGATTCTTTGAAGAATCATCAAAACTCCCTTGACATTTCTTTTGAGGCCACTTGCCTTTTCCCTTGTCCTTGGCTGCGAAGGCTTGTTCAATAGTGGGTATATCACTATTGCCACCAAACTATTTCTTCCATCTGTCCTGCTGCAAGAGTTTGTTGCACAAGTCATCGAACTTTAGGTCAACTGTTGTAGAAGTGATATTAAGAGTCTCAATAAAGTGCTCATATGAGTGTGGTAAATTCTTCAATGTGATAACCAAAATGTCTTCTTCTTCCACCTTGCGACTTATTGCTTCTAGCTGATCGCGAATGTCTTTGATCTTCATCAAGTGATCCTGTAAAGACGTCTTCTTGTCCATCATGATTGAGAATAACATATTCTTCAAGAAGAAGGCCTTGCCCTTGTCTGATGTCTCATGCAGATCTTGTAGGTGCTACCAAATCTCAGTTGAGGTCTTGTCTAAGGAACCTCTGGAAGCATCTCATCTATGAAGATAACTTGATAAGTATAACCGCTTCTCAATTACTTCCATCAAATTTTCTTGGCCCTTTCCCACAATTGTGGGACGTGTGTTTGTACCAAGGACATTTTGATCAAGGCACCTATATTCGAAGATGGTGAGCATCTGTTGTTTCCAAGTGGTGTAATTTTTGTTGTTGAACCTTTGACTGCCTTCCAACACGATGTTGGGTAATGAAGCTATCCCTCCTGTAATATAAGTCATGAAAAATGATGAAATCATAGGTCTGAAAAAGAAAACCAGAACCCTAGTTTACACAAAGAGGTGAAAACCTACGATTTTTGTCCAAGAAATTGAAAAAAAGATGCAAAAGTAACTGATGTTACACTGCTGCAAAACCCTAGGCCATGATTTTGATCAAAAAACTTGCAATTTTTTTTCTGAAACCCTAGGTGCCAAATTTTTTTTTTTCTGAAACCCTGGATACTGAATTTTTGAATGCAGAAAACCCTAGCCGTCGCAGAAAATGTCTGAAAACCCTAGCTGCAGATCTGAAAATCACAAAAATGTGCAAAACCCTAGCCGTTTCAAAAAACTGACACCCTAGTTTTTGTACAGTAAAACCCTAGGTGCTCATAAAAAACCTGCCTGTTGCTTTTTTTAAGAAAAAAGAACCGTCATGTGTTTTGATTGTGTGCTGTCGCGCAATTTTATGCAGAATAAAACCCTATGAGTTTTGTAAAATTTTTTTTCCAAAAAATCTGCACAAGTAATACCCACAAAATTTTTGTAAGAAACTTTTTTTTTCATAAAATCTTTATACAAAATTTGTACAGTCACCCTTGGCACGATTTCTTGTGTCTTGCGTTGAATTCGTCACTTCACCGTTGTAGAATTCATGCACTAACTGATCCAGAAACCCAAGCTCTAATACCATAAAATAATTATGAACACACACATAATTATTGCTAAGATAATTGATTGATTAAATAAGATGCAAATACATTCTTATATAGAACTACAATGAGCTAATAATAGTGAAGATATCAATAGACTAATAAAAGCTAACTGAAGGGTTAACTGAAAGCTAAAAGCTAACTGAAAGCTTTAACTGATCCTAACTGAAAGCCAACTTAAAGCGTAACTAAAAGTATAAAAGAACATACCTAAAGTCTATTCTAATGTCTTATTTGACCATTAAACTAAATATGACTATTATTTTAACATTGTTTACCCAAGACAGATTGGATTGTCAGCTTGGAGTCTCTGTAGACATTAAGATTCTTGAGATTTTCTTCCACAGCAGGAGAGGCTAAATTTGCAGACCTAAATAGATGCTGAAGACCAGATCTTAAGAGGAGGATTAAGCCATTACACGCCACCAGCAGTTGTAGTATCCAGATTAGACTTGGAAGCCTTATCAAAGAAGAGAGCTGGATTGCTGAAGTAGAGATCTGATGAATGGTGGTTAGCTTGATGAGTGCTAAAAAGTCTTCAAGCTTTTATTTTTAAGAAAGTTAAGACCGATGCTGGAAGGCACAGCCAGATTTTGTTTGCTTTTGAAGGGGACTTTAGTTTTCTTAATCACGATGCACTGAATTTTAAGGATTAGAGTCTTCTTTGGAGTTGCCATATTCTCAAAAAATCTTGTTCTTTCAAGCTAAATAAACGGCATACAAAAAAGGGTAATGAAGACCATACAAACTTAATGAGATGTTTGCCTTTTAGAGAGTTGCTTTAGCAGTGATTCTAATGTTGACTGCACATTTCCAGCAACATGTGCCTCATAAACCAAATCTCTAGTGCTAATGTGGAAATGCTCGTTTGCTAATGAGAACAGTCAAAGCATGGTTTGGAACCAAGGTCAGCACCAGTGAAAGGTAAGAGGAAGCAAGGAAAACTGTGTTGCCAACACCTCTATTTAAAGAACTACATCAATTTTGAATGTTGTGTCCTGTAGTCACTGATTGTGGAGTTCAATCTAGTTTAAGCATAAAATATTGATCCAAATTCTATTTTAGTAAAAAGCTTTTTGAAAAAAAGTTGTGTTTGATTTTTACATCAACATTTTGGATCACACTCCATGATCCATTATTAGGATGAGAAAGTGATATGAGGATTGTAGAAACAACTCAATAAATAATGCTTGTGATCAGGGGGAGGCTGAACAGGGAGATGAAACAACCAAAAAGCTAAGGTATAGTTGTAGATAACCATGGATAGAAGATAATTACAATAAAGACGGTCGAAAAGCTGCTGACATGATTGGTTCTGAAAATTACAATAAAGACGGTCAAAAAGCTGCTGACATGATTGGTTCTGAAAAAAACTATATACCAATGTTTTTGAGACTGGGATGGCAGGGCTTAGGATGTCTTTTTCTAGGGATAACAATTAAAAAAAGGAAAATTTCCTAAAATATAGGAGTAGACATTCACCGTATTCATTATATAACCATATTATGAAACATTAAACTGAATCAAGAATTCAAAGAGTTGACGTACAATTGAGAATTCATTGTCAATGTGCCATACAACGAAACACCAAAAGGCTACAACTAAAAAATGACAAAATGAAGAAAATTTGAAAAGCAATGTAGTAACTAGATCTACATTTTCAACTGCATCAAAATTAGTGTTTGAATTTGAGTCTCATTCCCAACATAACATAAATATTAAAATTAATGCCATGTAGGCCATCCTCTACTTGGTCATGCACAGAATGTGGCATTTCAATAACCAGTCAACAAGAAATGTTTTGAAGAGATCTTTAGTAAACAACCAACAAAACAGCTCTATCCCATTTCGGTTTAAAATTTCAAATAGTTATATACACAATTAAAACAATATCAAGATGTTTTTTAACAAGACCTTAATAATCCATTTGCTAGATTACTCAAAACTATAGAAGAAAGGACCTCTACAATCAATTTTTTATAAATATCCACTTAAGGTTGCCCATGAAGCCAAACAAGTTTGTCAAAGTTTGTGATTTCTAAGTTTCTTATGTTCTTGACATTTTTAACAATCAATTGCATGATGTATAATGGGTTTCAAAGCTTATGGATTTAGAAGAGACCGTACAAAAAAGATTCAAGGCATTCTCTTTCCAAAAGCTTGCAAACCCGTTAGACAACCAGATGAAATAAATTGTTTTGAACCAATTATCCTTTTCCACATGTACAATGTATTACAACTTCAATCCTTCCAAAGTTGTCAGAGGTTATTTTGAATTTTTGAGTTTTTTTTTAATTGTGAATCAGGTGTGCCTTGATAGTAGTTGGCTATGCTTGGGTTGATTGATGAATGTTATTGATGTCTCCGACCATCTTGGGGACGACTGATTGTTCCGAGTGACATCCAATGATGTTTTTGAAGAGCAAACAAAATTGTGGATGACCTAGGTACATTTCTCATCTGCATTCACATTCTTGAAATGTCATGGGAATTGAGACGACCAAAAATCTCCTAGGGAAATGGCTTCACGTCTTGTTGCAGTCGACAATTGAGAAACCAAAGAGGTTTGTCAATTGTTGCAGCCTTCATAAAATCAACACTTAAAACAATATTTAAATAAAATCTCCATCACAAAATTATTTCATTTGTATTCAAATAAATATTGGAAGTTTACAAAATTATCAAAACTCAACATGCTATCCATTAACAAAGCTTCAACTGCAACAACAATCTTCTATAGGCAAGATGAAGAATCAAATTTGCAAAGCTTCACCACAAACCTGTCACTTTTTGTCCTTCTCTGCTCCCTGATTATCACGAATCTTTTAAAACACTGACATGGGTTTTGTGCGCATCGTTCTCAGCTTTCCAGATCATTTTGAAAATCTCGATTTCGTTACCGTATGAGGAAGTTATGCCATTTTTATTGAAGTTGGGTCTCAGAGTCACAACCCAAACAATCTTCCTTTTACCCAAAATGCTAGTCAAAACCTCCAAAATCTTCTTTACTCCTTGTTGAGTGTGGGTATCATGGATTTCAGCTACTTGATTGTTTTTCCTGGCAAAAATTCAAATCTTTTCCCAAATTGACATCCACTAGCCCCTTCTTGCACCTCCACTCCCAACCGCCAAACACCATTGGCAAACATTTATTCCAATTCTTTAATTTAATCTCGGGAGTTACTAAACAATAAAAAAAATTCATTCTTTGATGTGTTTCCAAGATGTAATTTGAATTTACATCAAATACATAAATAGTGCATCCAAAGCTCATGCCAAAAAAAAGTGAAATAGCTGAAGGAAGGGAGAAGAAGAATTATTTCATGCCTGCAAGACCAACAATACACCAAAATTGAGAAAAGGCAAAATAAAATAAATTTTTTTTTTTGGTTGTGTAGGATTGCATTTCACCCTTGATACTCCTGCATCAAACACCCGAGGTAAGAAATAATGTTTCATGAGTGTAGACTCATGAACATTCATTTGATTTTGGGCTTCTAAACCCATGTTGCCCCTCCCATATTCCTCTTTTTCCATCTGTTCAAATACTCCTTGTTTTTTGTGCTTGGTGTCTTCTTGATTATCTTTGAATTCATCATTTTATCAATCTCCTTACTCTTCCTTTCATGTAATTTTTGCGTCCTTCGCGTTGTGTCAAAGAAATCTGAAACACTCCTATCTTGTCCACTATTTCCTTTTGGAAACCTCTCCTTTCGGCATTGATAAGCTAAAATCAAGTCTTCCCCTTTAAATTCATGTCTTCTTCTAAAATCAGCATGCTCTTTGTGTCTTTTGGTGCTTGTGTGTGACTTCTCTACCATAAGTTCAATTTCTTAAAAGTTCTCCAACAACTTCTCTTCCTTTAACTGTTCTGAAATACCTCTTAACATATTTCAAATGATCTAAAATTTCATCCAAAACAATTTCAAACTCACCAAGGAGTGGTTTTTGTGCTTCATCTTCCACCATACCTTTGATCGCCATGGGTATTTCTTGCTCTTCTTTTGCTGTCCCAACATCTTTTGGATGAGAAACTAAAGCATAACATAGTTCTTCCTCTTTTAACTCTTTTAAAAATTGTTTCCCAATGATCATGCATACCTTGGCATTGCTGCCCACTTCATTTTGTTGCTCTTTTAGTGGGTTCATGACATACTTCTTCTTGTCCTTTGTGATTGTATATGTGTTCGCTTCACCATTATAAATTGCCTTGCGATTATATTGCCATGGCCTTCCCAATAGGATGTGGCATGCATCCATTGGCATCACATCATATAGTATTTCATCTCTATAATTACCAATCTGAAAATTTATTTGGCATTGCTCACTCACCAAAAGTTGATGTCCCTTTTGTAACCAAATGACCCGATAGGGATTTGGGTGCTTCATCCTTTCCAGCTTCAGCTTATCCGCCATCTCTTGGGACACTAAATTACCTTTAGATTTACAACCGTTTTAAACAAGCTCCTCCTCTATGTCGATTCTGGAAGCTCCTTATTTGGTTTTAAGAGAACTCTTTTCAGCATGAGAACTTCTCCATCTTCAGGGTCTATTGGCTCTGTCTCATTTTCAGCTTCTATAGTGTATGCTCTTCCAGTGTTTGCCTTTCCAACCTCTTGTATTTGAGGGCACTCAAAGGCTTGGTGACCCATTTCCCCACAATTGAAACACACTCTAGAAAATCCCCTTCCTCTACCATATTTTTCTCTCCCTCTCAAACTTTCACCTCTACCTTTTGAAAAATCCCCTCTTCCTCTTGCATTTGTCCGATGGCTTGTTTGTGACCAGCTTGCTTCCTCTTCTTTTATTTACTGCCCTCTTCCATTATTTGTTTGTCCTCTACCTCTTAAAGGTTCTCCTCTACCTCTAGAGTTATTTTGTTGCCTTCTTGCCAACTTTTCCTCTGCCTTCAGTGCATATTGGTAGGCTTCTTCCACTGTCCTTATCAAGACCATGCTGAGTTCATCCTGAATATTAATCCTCAGGCCATTTACATACCCTGCTACTTGTTCCTCATCATACTCTACGTGTCCAACACATATACTCAGTCTATAGAACTCCTTTGTGTATTCTATGACACTCAAATCCTTTTGTCTAAGATTCTGCAACTTTTCAATTAAAGTAATATGATAATCCATAGGCAAAAAATTTGCTTTCATTTTTGCAACCATCTTCTCCCATGATTTTATCTTCTCTTTGCCTTTCCTTTGTTTCTCAATCTGCACTTGATCGCACCATAGGGATGCATGTCCCTTCAACCTTGTGCCAGCATATTTCACCTTCTTCTTTTCTTCAACAACTTCCAAATCAAAATGTTTATCCATTTCTGCAATCCAGTCAATGAGCTCTTCTGGATTCATACTCCCATTGTAACTTGATGGGTCCATCCTTGGTTTACTCCCAAGCTTAGCCAACACTTGTAAGAATCTCTCTTCATGTGCATCTTCTCCTTGCACTGCTGCAACCTTTGGAGCTTCTTCCTCATCCTCACTAATGTCTCCAACAAGAATCCCTCTTCTTTGAGAAGTTTTTAATGCCTCCAACCTTGCTGAGATTCCCATTAACAATTCCATAAGTGCCGTATTTTCTTCTTCTCGTGGAACTCTTCCTCTGCCCCATCCTCTATGTGCCATTTCCTCTCCAAATATCTATAATCCTGCTCTGATACCAATTGATGCAGTCAACAATTGAGAAACCAAAGAGGTTTGTCAATTGTTGTAGCCTTCGTAAAATCAACACTTAAAACAATATTTAAATAAAATCTCCAGCACAAAATTATTTCATTTGTATTTAAATAAATATTGGAAGTTTACAAAATTATCAAAACTCAACATGCTATCCATTAACAAAGCTTCAACTGGAACAACAATCTTCTACATGCAAGGTTAAGAATCAAATTTGCAAAGCTTCACCACAAACCCTTCACTTTCTGTCCTTCACTTCTCCTTGATTATCATGAATCTTGTAAAATGGCAACATGGGTTTTGTGCGCCTTGTACTTGGCTTTCCGGATCATTTTGAAAATCGTGATTTTGTTACTGTATGAGGAAGTTATGCCATTTTTACTGAAGCCGGGTCTCACAGTCACGACTCAGACAATTTTCCTTTTCCCCCAAAATGCCAGTCAAAACCTCCAGAATCTTCTTTACTCCTTCCTGAGTGTGGGTATCATGCATTTCAGCTCCTTTATTGTTTTTCCTTGGCAAAAATTCAAATCTTTTCCCAAATTGACATCCACTAGCTCCTTCCTGCACCTCCACTCCCAACCGCCAAACACCATTGGCAAACATTTATTCCAATTCTTTAATTTAATCCCGGGAGTTACAAAGTAATAAAAAAAATTCATTCTTTGATGTGTTTCCAAGATGTAATTTGAATTTACATCAAATACATAAATAGTGCATCCAAAGCTCATGCCAAAAAAAAGTGAAATAGCTGAAGGAAGGGAGAAGAAGAATTATTTCATGCCTGCTAGACCAACAACACACCAAAATTGAGAAAATGCAAAATAAAATAAAATATTTTTTTCGGTTGTGCAGGATTGCATTTTACCCCTGATGCTCCTGCGTCACGTCTCCTTGAAAAAAAGAAATAAAATGTTTGAGAAAGCCAAGGGACAGCAGCACTGTGAAAGAAAGAGACTGACAACAATATCAACAGCAATGAAGAACAAAAAGAATGATTTTATTTAACTATAGTTCACATTAGCGTTCTAATCTGCTGTGGAGAGGATAAAATGTGCTTCACTGCCAATGATATTTGAAAGTACCTGGCTCAATTTGCTTGTCTCTCCCTTTTTGGTTACTCCTTGCTAATGTCAGATTTTGACCTGCACAAATTGTTGCTTTATAGTCATTTTTCTTGTAGAAATAAGACATATCAGATTTTATGTGTGGGAGTTTAAAAAATTGCTGTCATGCAAAATATTATCTCTGTATGGTCCTTAAAGCATAAGGTTCTAGGGGTTATCAAATTGAGTAGGGTTATCTCTGTATGCTCCTTTCATATAGCTATGTCTTTACTTTTTAGGCATTGCATAAGCGAGTTTATGATCCATTGTGGTTTCGCATAACTAATAGTAGTGTCCCAGCGTTTGCATATTACCTAGACTAAATGTGATTTGTAAAAGTAGCAAAACATTTAACACCTATACTATCAAATCCTTTGTCTATGGGGCACCTGTATACAGTCTTGCTTAAGTTATAATGCAGATATTTTATTTGCTTCAACAGATACAACATTTACTATTTTCACTTCCTCTAGTTCGCTTGAAGAAACTACTAGTGGCACCTGAGGATATTGACTTGAAATCCCATCATCCTTCTTCCTCTGCCAAAATTCCTCTGTTCCTTATGCTTGATGGACATGCAGAGGCTGTTTCAAGCTCTAGTTTTGGTGCTGACGGGAGGATGCCAAGAAAGGTAATGGAGTCTGGACTTTACGCCAACCAATTGCATTTGCTTCAAAGTTCCTAAAGCCTTTTCAATGTATTGATTTTGTGTGCACATACACAGAAAATCAAGTATGGCGGTTTATGGAGGAGTAAAGCATTTATTTCTTCATTACTATGAGTGGAAATACAAATTAATAGAATCCTCCTTTGATGAAAATATATACAGATAAAGGGATTAAACTCGTCTATTCTCCTTCATGGTTATCAAGCCTTCCTTTGCATAGGATGCATTTTCTAGCTGCAAACAGTCCTTTTCTTTTGCACGAGTCGCTTCATCTTACTCACATGTATGTGTTTATCCCATATTGGGGCAGCTTGGGAAATACTAACCAAAGAGATCTTTTTTCCCCAGGCACCGGGTGCAAACCTGGCCACTTTGTGGAAATAAGACAAAACAGTCTCTTTGTAAATAAAAATGACTGCTTCAGCCGCCTCCTCTTCTTTGTTGGATATCTTATTGTGTAGGGTTTCTTTCCTCGTCTTCCATCCCTTTTGCATCTCACTTCCTCAAGTCAGGGAGTGAAAATCTTCTATCCTTTAGATATCTGGATGTCCATATCCTGCTTGTGAGCTCTAGTTGCTGCATGGGCAAGGAGGGTGCTGGCAACGGTTGTGGAATTTAGCTTTTCACCTGCCAATCGCCTTTACCCGAAATTTCCTCCATCCTTTAAGCTTTGATGTATTTGGGCACGGGCAGGGAGGATATGGACGAGGTTGTGGAGCCTAGCTTTTTATTACTGCCAATTGCGTTTGCTTGAAAGATTTCTAAAGCCTTTTCAGTTTCAACAAATCCTTTTCATTCATATCCTGCAATCCTGGTACTCCAGGAGACACATTTCTTTATGTAGTGAAAGATGTCCATACCCTGTAGCTTGTCCTTGCAGTACAGTTGCTGCAATTGGACTCCTTTCCTGGTCATGGTGCCTATACTTGTGCCATTACTCTCCATCCCCCCCTTCCATTCTATTTTGTTTCTTTTTTTTCAATGCAGTTTTTTTTAATTTAATTTGTTTTACCCAGTCATCCACTGTGGAAGTGGCTGACATGGGGATTGTGACAATTACTCTCCAACCCCTTCCATCCTATTTTGTTTCTTTTTTTTCAATGTAGTTTTTTTTTTTAATTTAATTTGTTTTACCCAGTCATCCACCCAGTCATCCACTGTGGAAGTGGCTGACATGGGTATTGTGACAATAGGGCATTGGTTTCGTGGTTCTTCAGCCATACAATATCAGTGCATTTTTTTATCAACATTATTAGATGCAGTCTTCCATTATCATTAGCATTCGATGCAAATGAGTTGACGAGTGATAAAACCTGACACAGCCTTGGATTTGCTCAGTTCACGAACTATACAGTAATGTTTGCTTTTGTTTACATTTTGTGATTCTGACTTCATGATCATTAACATTTGACGTATATGAATTGACAATTGTAAAGCTTGAGACTGCAAGACACTTTGGTGTCCAATTGATGCCTTGGATTTTGTTTACAGTGGCAAAGTCCACGTTTGAAACCACTCATCACTTGGATAGAATAATAATTTTTTGTTTCTAATTTGGCAGTGTTTCCACAAATACATCTAAGTCTGAGGGAACTGAACTCTCACAAGAAGTATACTGATGTAATTAAAAATATAATAATATTAATTTTTGAGCACGATGCCCTCAGTTTGAACATGAAGAAAACCTTCATAATTCGACACTGGAATGATGATGTAGCTAATCAAAGGAATGTAATGGGAGGTTTCTTGAATTACCAGTGAGGAGAAACATCGTGGAGTGCTCTCATTATTGAGACCCTCTAATAAAATAAGTTCAAATGGAGAACTGTGAGATCATCTTCTGTCTGATCAGTAGTTTGTCTATGTGGATTAACGTTAGATGCAAAATGCTGTCTAGAATATTCAGTGGCAAATTAAAGTTAGATGCAAAATGCTGTTTAGAATATTCAGGGGCAAATTTAGATTGTTTTTGTTATGCAATTCAATTCTTTTTGCTACTTTGAACTTTTTTAACAATAGTTTTGATCTATAGGTTTGTGGTACTAGCTGTTTGGAGAACTAATTTTATACTGATAATTTTTTATTTTTTGAAAAGATGGTAAAACTATGCCTTCGCTCTCTACATGCAGACCTACCGATATGTTTCGATGCAATTGAGGTAATGATGACTAGATTAGACATAAGTCAAACTGAGACAACATGTACATTTTACTACGAGTATATTGGCCTCGATTCTTTTATCAGTGTTACTGTTTATTTGTTTATTTATTTGCCTCCAGACTTTGACTAGCATCAATTTTCGTGAAGAGAATGTGTGAACTTTGAATCCCAAATGTGGGCATATATATCTTACAGTGAAGGTGAAGGGACATCATAAGGGTCTCGGGAATAATCTGAGCTTCAGATAAATACCCCAAATGGTAAAACAGCAAAAGATTAGTCATGAAAGCTTTGTTATACAAAATATTAGATTCAAATTTTTTTTTGGGGCTATATTACATTTTCTCATCGTTATTCGGGATTGGTGGCTGAATTCTAGACGCTTGAATGTTATGTTTATATTTTATATATTTAGCATTTATTGGTGGATGGATTTGTTCAAAAGTATTGCTAAGATACCACAAATACCGCAACATCAGAGTAAATCAAATTTGCTAACAAGCAACTGAAATTAGAGGAGGGCAAGTTTAAAAGCAACCGGTTAAAGGAAATATAATTAAAATATTATAAATATAAACTATTAAAAAAACTGAAGGGTGTGCGCTGCTCAATTGGTAAGGATGATGTCTCCAGGCCCCTATTATTCTAAGAATCTAGGGGAATTGTGGGAGGGAATAGTATAGTTCCAGGTAGGTGTATCATGCCATCCACCAAAGAAAGGTTCAATACTTGGATAATTTTGATGTTATGGATTTTTTGTCAGTTGGTAAGGATGATGGTGTATCATGTCTTAGGTGCAACGGATCTTCTTGTGGCTGTTTAGCTGAAGTAGTTTGATGACTAAATTTTTCTGTAACCATGGCAATCCACTAACCTAAAAGTTTGTTTTAAGGATATTTAAAATATGTATTGTGTACTAGTGTATAGGTGGCAACATAAAATTCCAAGGACTTGTAATGAAACATGGATTTAGGAAAATTTCAGATTAATTATGTAAATGGCTAACTTTTTTTTGTAATGATAATGATGGAATCTACGAATTGTAAAAGCTTGTATTTAAAGAATGTGTTTTAAAATTTTTTATATTGGTAGCAACATGAAATTTTAGACTTGAAATGAAAACAGGGATAAGAAGTCTTTTTTTAAAAGATGTGAATATTTAATTTTTTAACTATAATTATAGTATTCAAAAGCTTAAAAGCTTGTGATTAAAATGTGTATTTTAAAAACATATTGGAAAAGTTTGCGTTTAAAGTATGTGAGTTTCAAATATATATTGGACAAGTTTGTGTATTTAAAATTTTGTATTGGAACAATGTGAAACTTAAGATTTGTTAAGAAAATATGGATGTAAGAATTGTTTTAACGAAATTTTTAAAAGTATAGAGATATTTTAAAAGTCGGTAATGAAAACATGGATTAAAGGTAAATTTGTTTAAAAGAAATATTAAATAACCTTGGAAACACAACAAGACTGCTTACCATAATAATTGATAGACTTTTTTCTTTTTGAAGTTTCCTCTGTAATTCTTTGTTAGCTTTCCTTTTGTTCTTTGGCTTTTCACATTTTATTCAAGTAACTCATTTGAAACTAATTACCGTGAATTTATTCATTTGAGATGATCCTTACATTGTAGCGGTTATTAATAGAAGCCTTTTTTTATACCATACGCGTTATAAAAAGAGGAATCCTTTAAATTAATAAATAGGTGTTAGGAACTATGGTTGAGGCCTATAGAAGGGTCAAATGCACATGGGACATGAAACATGATTTAAATTGAACTAGTAGTAATTGTTTAGATTGAGTTTTTTTAATGAATTTTTGAAGGATGTGTCAACCATTGATAAGACAATTTTGTGATTGGGTTAACACTAAAGGTGATTTAAAGGTGGAGTATTTTCAATGCAATAATTTCAAACACGTGGAAGGTTAGTTTGTAGTAACTCTTGAATTCCATATTTAAAGTACATGAATTGCACGCACAACAAACATATGGTAAACAATGAAGCTTTGACAAGCTACTTATGGGGCTTTTTGGTTATTCTTGTAATAAGGTCCTAAAATTGTTAGCTTGATAATTTGATTCCATTGTTGAAACATACTTCCTTTCAAAAGTGCATGGTTATTAAGCTCGTGTATGTCGTTCATATTGGGTGTATCCATATAGCTCTACACTTATTCACTTGCTTGCCTACTTAATGTAGATTGAAGGAAAAGCTTTGGTTGGTCCTAGTCTATGATTTTTTTAAGGTCTTTTAGATGCATATTATTTTCTACTTTTTGAAATGTTATAGTTTGTTTTATAGATAGCTTCTCAATATAATTATTTTAGCTAATAGTTGTTTTCTTAGAATTACATAGATTCAATGATCTTGTGTACATTTAAATCCATGTGAAGAATATTGCAAATTGAAAACTTATTTTTTATAATTAATTTGATTGCTTTAAAATTTGATGGGCAAAGGTTCTTATAAAATCCTCAATTTATTTATAAAAAGATTGTTGAAGAAAGTAATAAATAATAATGACAACTAGGATATTAATTACATACAAGTTTAGTAAAAAGTTGTACTCAAATCCATAACCTATATGAAGGACTCGACAAAACACACAAATCATGCCAAAGTTAAAGATAAATTATTATAAATTGAATTTTGTGTTTGTTTAAATGTGTAGAAAGTGTTTTTTTTTTGGATATTATAATGTTATCAATAGTGTCAATCATGAAATATAAGGAAATATACGAGAATTTGTTGACTCTAATTAAAAGTGTTGAATCATGAAACATAAAGAAATATAGGAGACCTGTTGACTATAAATAATGATAATGTTAAAATACATATTTATTAATTGGAATATGCAAAATTTAATTGGTACAACACATTTATATATTTAATATGAATTGAAACAAAGCTTTGCACTACATATTTTGGCTATGCCAAAGATTATAAGAAAGAATAAATCTGGTGGATTGAATATAAAGCTTTATTTTAAGGAAATAGATGAGAGGGAATTAAATAATACATTGTTATATAAAAACAAATATATTTAGGTTTGTAGATTAGGTGGAATAAATTAAATCTTGTTCATAACTAAACCTTTCTTTCATATTGAAACTAAAATTATAATGTATATGGTGGACAATGTATTAAGTATTTAATTTACCCTAATTGAAACTAAAATTATAATGTATATGGTGGACAATGTATTAAGTATTTAATTTACCCTAAATGAAGTGGCTAAATTTTGTTTAAAGAAACATTTAAAATATTTATATAGCTATACAAATATTATCTCACAATAGAGTTGTGAAGGAAAATATGTTTTCTTTATAGTTAATCTAGGTTAAATTAAATACAATCAATCAAATACAAATCAACTTAAGTTAATCAATCATAATTTGGTATTGGTAATTTAATCAATGTATTTATTATTTTAAGAAATGTACAAGTGACAATTAGGGGATTTGGCTCTATGAAATGAATTAATGTGAATCTCATAATCAAATTGGTGCATGCTAAAAAATAATGCCTCTTTGTGTGAAATGCCTCAAAAGTACGTGCTAGATTTGTGCTATGTTACTAGTTGAGTTCATGGATATGGGAAAAAATCATAAGTTTTAGACTCATATCCTTGTGCATAGTGAGGTAATGCTCCTTTTCTTGCTCAATAAGTACTTGTTTGATCTACTCTTCTTGAAGAATTAGGGATTAAAGATATTTAGAAATACTTTAAAGGGTTGTCGTTTCATCATAAGGAGGCAAGTTCTCCTAGATCAACCCATGGAGGTGTACAAAGATGAAAGATAATAGACAAAGCCTCTAGAACTCACATTTGTTTTTGATATTGGGGAAAACAGATTTTGAAGGGACCCGGAACCCTATACAGCCAAAAAGCCAAACTGCTGAAAACAGCCAAAAAGACCAGACTGCAGAAAAGATAGTCTGTAGTCAACAAAAAACTAGCTCCCAAACAAACACCATTAGGTTTTACAATTAGAGTTTCGCTTGTTGGAGCGAAGAGTCATATCGAAAGAAGGCCCAGAGGGTTTTGATTTTTTTCCAGTAACAGTAATCCAACCTTCTTCAACTTGTGCTGCCTTAGCCTGCCAAGCGAGACCAACATTTTCCTGAGGATGAAAATCCGCAGCCCTAGAGGTAACATCATAGAACTCACATTTGTTACTTCTTTTAGTGCACCAAATTCAAGTGCATTGTGATTAGTAACTCCTTTGAATTCTCTAGAATGTGAATCTTTTGAATGCTTGCTTGGTTATTTTTTTTATGATTGGAATGAATGTGTTGAATATCTTTACATGTTGGCACATAGCATTAGATTACACTAGATGTGTTTAATTGTTTTAGGAAGGGAAAATAAAGGGGGATAGTAGATTATATTTGAATTTTGAATTTTGAAAAGGAAGGGGGTTAGTCAACAACCATAGAAATGTCCCATAGTAATGCAACAATTAGATCTAGGTGGTAAAAAACTATATAGTAGTAGGTGAATGTATATGTGATAATTGAGGGGTACACAAATTTATAAGTGTGTGTAAGGATAGGGCATGGTAAATGTATAGGGATATATGTGTATATGGATGGATAAAAGATTAGGGAATGAACCCAACTTCACAAAATATCACACCATTTGTCGATATGTACATGTATTAAGAATTTCCTCAAATTGGGCACAAAACTAAACGAGAAATGACGTGGGTATGCAAATTTCACCATTACATTTCCCCCCACTTTGAGGTGCATGTGAATCCTAAAATGATCATGCATTTCAAATTATGTAGCACTCATAAGCATGTAAAGTGAATATTTAGACATTGAAGGGTATGAAGGTGGATCCATAAAAAGTAATAGAACTTGCAAGATATGATTGTACAAGTATGTCCCTTGATATGCACTCTCCATAAAGACCTAAAAAATAGAAAAAAAGTGTATAATGAGTAGCTTATATCTTGCAATGTGAAAATTCACTACAAAATACTAACTTGTCAATTGTAGTAGAAATATGAAAATAGGAAATGAGTGAAGAAAGAGTCCACCTATTTAGAATAAGAAAAAATGGTGTGTGGCATGGAAGCCATGGAGTGACATGATGCATGACATGCAAGGTATGCGATAATGTTTTTATTTGATCATGGTAACGAGTCATCATAGTATTTGCCACTACTTGAAAAGTTGATCATAGTAACACTAGTGAAATTATGTCGCCCTTTAATTAATTGTATCCATAAGATGAAGGAATTAAAGGAGAGGGAAAACCATACATGAAAGTAAATTTAATGAATAAATTTAAGCATAATAATGTAAAGTACTAGCAAGATAAATACATCACATGGTAATCATTTGTAACAATTAGAATTATAGAACACAATAAGTATATATAGATTGGAGATAGGATCTAGGAAGGCGGGTTTACCTCATCATGGGAAATATGAAATAGTGATATGACCCTTAATGACCAAAATCATCCATGTAAGCACATAAGGAACTATGTCATGAAGTTGGAATAAGGGCATGGAGTTGCAACAAAGGCCTAAAGTCATAACAAAGGCATGAAGCCATAATAGAGACTCAAAGCCATGAAAAGTAACAACTAGATTGATAGAACACAATGAGTACATATGGATGGATGATTGGATATAGGAAGGAGGGTTTACCCCATCATAGGAAATGTGAAATAGTGATATGACCCTTAATGGCCAAGAGCATCTATGTAAGTAAATAAGGAACTATGATAGGAAAGTTTGAACAAAGGCTAAATCCACAACAAACATGAAGCCAAAATAATAGGGCTATCATATTGTAGTAGCAAGCACAATTTGTAAAGGAAGGAAGCATTATGCCCTAATGCAAATATTTAACCATTAAGGTGTAATATATAGGAGGTGAAGGTGTGAATATTTCAATGTAAATGTATGGATGCTAAAGATATGACAATAGAAATACAAATGGTGGGGAAAATATGATGCTCCCTAAGTAGAATGATATGAAAATAAAATCATGAGATGTAGGGGAGGCATGTTGCCCTCTAGAGTCTAAAGATATGACAAATTAAACTCAACAACTAATTCTAGTAAGTAGGATGTATCAATATCTAAACTCAATGTGGAAGCTATACAAAGCAAAATTATTTGACATAAGTTCAACTTAAAGGCTCTAAAACACATGATATGTCAATGTAAGATCTATGTATATCATCATGTAGTAAAGTAGGATCAATATATAAGTTCTGACATGCATGACATAACAATTTGAGATTAATGGGCTATAGGCATAAGCATAACATGTAAAATAAGAGATGAAGGGATGAAGACAATGCTAAAATAAATGTTAAAGGAATAAGCAAAAGCTAGTGAGTAGGCCAAGTGGGAATGAAAATAAAGGTGAAATTTAAAACAAGGAAAATAGTTAAAGAAAAGGGAAACCAAAAATTTCTCCCAAGTTGAGGGGCATAGTCATGTAAAAGAAATATAGAAGATGAAATAAATATGAAAACACAACAAAGAAGGCATCAAGGCAAGGGTCAATAATGAGAAAGCAAAATGATTTTTTTTTTCTTAGGCACTACCTTTGGAACCTCTATCTTTGGTTCTTCCATTAGATCATCATTGTCTAAAATTCATCATCCAATTTGTCTTCTTGTTGTTTTTCATTTTGTTCTTCTTTACTTTCCTTTATAATTACATCTGTTTCTTCTTGACAATTCTTTGTTCTAGGTGAAACACATGTTTTATAGGCATAACATTAGACGCTACTTATCATTGTTTCTTGTTTTTAAACCTATTGATGCGGTAGAATTATAGGAATTTGATGCACCACAAGTTCTTGCTTTGGTTTCCATATAGTCTTTTCTACGTAAAACTTAAGTGTTGGTGTTACTTATGCTTCCTTTGTGCCCTTTTTTCTTCTTCTTGTTTGATGTTTTCTTTCTTTTTTATTTGGAATGAGTAATTTTTTCTCATAAGGATTATTAGAAGTCATGTGCATATATCAAGACCTTTGTAAACATTAATATTTGGTTGTGCAACTTGAGACTCTTTTGCTTTTGGATAATTTTTATCTATCTTTAAAAAAAAAATCATAATTCATCAAGATGTATCTTGTATATAGCAAGTATATCATAATTTCTCTCATAAGGTACATCTTATGGTGTCTTCACAAATATGCCCAATTTAAACTAACTAGTATCAAATATTGGTTTGCAATGAGCCCTATCAATAGCTAGTACATTTTCTTCATTTACAAATTTGACACATTGATGTAAAATTAAAGGGATAACCTTACATTGTTCAATCCACGGTCTCCCTAGAAATACAACAAACCCATTGTAAAATGGTATATCACATTACATAAAATAGGTAATTCCTTGGGTCCAACTCTCAGTTGTCTATTAATGCATCCCAATGTGTTAATCGACATTCTATTAGTCATTTTTAATTAAAATCTAGAGTGTGCATACTCTTACTCTCTAATATGAGTGCTAAACAATGATTCTTTAGTACAAATGTTATATTGGAATGCAATATCAACAAGAAATTTAGTGGGCGATGAGTTCTTAAAATTACCTTATATTTGTATCAAACCATAATAATTGTTTTGTGGTATCTTCTTATTAGAAAATGCAATCAATGGCGAAGTAGGAGATAAAGATGTAGCATTAGGCTCAACCTTCCCTACAAAATATTACTCATGTGATACATCCTTATATTCCACTACTATCATCATTAGCTTACATATTATGTGCCTAAACCTTTGCTAAATGATTTGACAGTGGATCTATATAAATTTGTCATCTATTGTTAGGGGGTACAACCAATGGATTTCTATTACTAGCACTTGCACCAAAAGGGGTGTAAGGGTTACGACGATAGAAAAGTATATGTAATTTAACATGTTTAGGAGGCATCTTCTTTATTTTTCTTTAAGAACTGAAGCTCAAAATATAAAACATATATAGAGAACACCTTTGGCATCTTGTTGCATACTGAGGAGAAGGAAACCTAAAGGCTTGTTCAATCTAATTTATATCATTTAAACCCTCATTCTACGAAAAGAATCACATGTATGTGTAAACAAAGATGGTAGAACCCCCTAAATATTCCATGTATTTCACATTTTCTTCTTTTGATTTGATTTGAAGATTTCAATATTAAATGCAAATCAAAATTTGTTTTGAGGCAAGAAGCAATATGCAATCTATTTATTTTATGATTGGTAGAGGAAAACTAAATAATATAAAAATAAAAAATAAAAAATCATAAATCATATTATCTTATAATTAACCTACTATTTTCCCCACTAACCATTATATTAAAGAAAAATTAAAAATGACTAAACAAATGAAGAAAAGTGAAGACTTCATTTTTAGCTACTATAATTTGTCTAAACACTTCATAGATGTAATTATGGGAAGATGGATTGTATCATCTTGCTAACTAATTATTTTTTGTTCTTATAAAAAACATAGATTATGAAAATAATACTCTTTTTCAAACAGACATAATATTTTTGATGTTTAAACAAAATATAACTAAATAAAAGAAGATTATATATATTTAAATAAATGTAATTTGTAATATTAAAAAACAAAACAAAAGAAATATAAGATGCATCTAATAATTATGTTTCAAACAATTTATTTAAAAAAAATAAAAAAAATAAATTAAAATCTATTTTAAACTTGCTTGTATCTAAGCTTCATATTTTAATATTAGAAAGCATCATTTTACTTTAGAGATACAATCAAAATTTCCATATTTTAAATATGAAAAATACATCCAAAAAATTATCATAAAAAATAAAATTAATTTTATGATAAATTATGAAATAGAATAAAATATATATAATCATAAAGATATCATTTATTTTTAATAATTTTTTTTATATATTCCCATTTTATTATTTATACTTCAATCTAAATAAAACATACTTAAACATACTTAAAACATATAAAAGATTAAAATAATTTTTAATAAAATATACATTAAAATATATTTTTCTTTCATTTCAATTTTATGAAGATTTTACAATAAACTAATTTAAAAAAATTGATTTATAAATTTTTCATTTTCAAATAAATTAACTATCCTTAACCTGGTGGTGATAGTAAATTCTAATTCTAATTAAATATACTTTATTAGTTTAGGTGTATAATTATCTATTTGTTGTTTTCTAAATATCATTAAATATGGTGAGTGTTGGAGTTAACGGTAGGTCATGGACTCTATTCGGTAATGGGGAAAGATCGGGAAGTTTTAAAATGGGAACGTGTTTGCCACGTCAGTGGTATACGTGGTGGACGTGGAGTGGTTGCGAGGGAGCATTTAAGGACTTCGTCTTTGGAAGTGCACGACAATAGCTACGACTACAAAACAACAACAAAAAACGGTGGTAATGTTTCATTTCTTAATAAACTTTGTAGGAAACGGAAATGGGAAATCCGTGTGATGCTCCGGCGGTGGAATAAATAGCACGTGAAAGCAACAAAAAATTAAAACCAAAAAATTAAAAGTGACAGGAAAAGCGTACATCAGTAAACAACTATCTAAAAATGGTTTTCCGATAACCTGTTTCTAGCATGAGACAGGTTTTAGTTGAAGGTGCATTCACTATATATATAGCCTATCGGCTAATAATTAACCCATTCAACCTTAATTATGTTGTTATAAATGGGGTCGTGTACCTTATTCTTAAAACCAAAGCATGTTTGTTTGTAATGCCCCTTAACTCTATGACAATTATAAAAACGTTGACTATTATATGATTTAGGAATTTTTTTTTAGGATCTAACAGATGAACAAGAGGGGGTAAATTATCCCTCAACAAACTCTGAAGTACATGGTCTATAGATTCTTGAAGCATAGTAACATTTATAAAAAATATTTGGCTTGAAAGAAGGAAAAGTAGTAGCATAACTTGATTCACATTTTCCTTCATATCACCACCGTCTAAAAAGTTGTTTGAATTTTGACACTTAGAAGGGTAAGAAGTATAATTTTGAATTGAAGATCCATGTCTAAATACATTACATGCAAGTGACTTAGATTCTATAATTTTAACATATACACATAAATCCATGAAATAAATAAAGCTATTCAAATACACATTGTATTGAATTGACTTAATTAATCCCTTAATAACGAAGTTTTATGCTTCAAAATCATGTAGGAGGTAATCAATATAGAGCACAAAGATTGACATGGAATAACACAATCACTAATGTGTTCATGAGATTCTGGGGCATACTCAAATAAATTGACAATAGTTACTCTAAGCCCATATTAACTTTGAATTACCTTAGGAACACTTTAGGGAGATCATCAAATGAATAAATAGACCCTTGAGGAGGTGATAGCTACTCAATATCACAGTCTTTGAGTGTGTGTTGAAAATACTTTATTATTAACTTGTTCTCATAAAAAATCTATACATGGCATCAAATATGATTTTAGATGACTTTTAGGGTCACCTTTGCTATCATATATTGGAAATCAAGGTGCCACAAAACCCATAAGCAAGAAAAATATCACAAAGTCAAAGGATAGAGGCATATGTCTAGGAACCAAAGATTGATCACTATCCTTCCTATTTGGTTTTGTGTCCACTTTTTAATACTTGATCTATCTTATGAAATAGTACATCTAGGGTGGATGAAGAAAGAGTGGTGTGTGGGGGTTGAGACCCAATATGGTTTGTAGGGATGAGTACATGAGAGGTAAGAGGGGTGGATGAGTTGTTAGCTTGGATAAACGTGCTTAAATGATTGAAGGTATCTAAAGGTATTCAAGACATGGGATGTGGAAGTGGATGTAAAAGTGGCTCATGGGTAAGTAGGATAGTAGTGGTAGAGGAAAGAGGTGTGGAGGTGTCATACATCATGTGGGTGGTGGGGATTTGAAGAGGGGTATAACCATGAGGTGAGCTAAATATTAGAGTTGGGAAGTGGGAAAAGGATAATTATTAAACAAAGGGTAATTATTGGGAATGTAGGTGGCCATAGTAGAGAAAGGATCTATAGTAGAATTATGGGAAAAAGTAGATGCATTAATTACAATGATTTTTAAATATTTTTAAATGAGCTTATGATCATACTCATCATTGTTCTCACCACAAGCATAAGAATATAAATCATTCTCACTGGTCTAGGTCATGCTAAGGTTTAGAAAACCACTCCTGGATGGAAGATTAGGATCCTAATTGACTTGTGGTACAACCAAAAGACATGGAAATAAAGATTAAAAATATACTTTCAAATTGGAAAAATTAGAAATACTAGTGACATGAGATTTGAAAATGAAACCCTAGTGGACTAGCTAAGGTTAGTTAAGGTGGATAAAGAGATTTCACAACAAATCTCAAAAACCCTAATATAAAAGGACAAAGTAACGAATCAAGATAATATTTAAAGATTTCCAAATTTGAAAATTAAACATAAAAAAGGGTAGATTTAAAAAACCCTAATAGGAAGAAGAAACCCTAAAATTAAACCAAGTCAAGTAGGATCAATCAAGTTCATAAAAACATGAAGGAAAATAGGTTTTCCTTAGAGATAGCCTAGGCTATTTAAAGGAATATAATCAATCAAGCACAAACCAACTTAATTTAACTAATTTTATAAATGTAGTAGTAATATGATAAATGTACAAGTGTTGTTCTAGGAAATGTAAATGTGACAATTAGGTTACTTAGCTCTATGGCCAAAGAATGAATTGTAATGAAGAATATTTTGGAGTAAGACATGTGTAGCTCATAAATTAATGCCTCTATCTATGAAGTACCTTGGAGTCTACACTAGATTTATGCTTTGTCAAGGGGTGAGTTTGCAGGTTTGGGAAAAAATTTATGGTCATGGACTCTAGTATTTCATGTTTGGACTCATCCCTATGCATAGTGAGGTTTTTCTCTTCTGCTCACCTAATGAATAGTTGTCTACTTTATTCTTCCTTAAGTTTTGGAAACTAGAAGTATTTTCAAATACCAAGTAAATGGTTGTCATGTTTCATCACAAGGAGAGGATTTCTCTTAGATCATCTCTTAGAAAATGTATAAACATAAAAGATAGTAGGAAAGAGCCCCTTAGAATGTATACTTGTTACTCATTTAGTGTACCAAATTCAAGTGTATCACTATTAATTGCTTCTTTAAATGTTCTAGACTATGAGGATTTTGAATGCTTTCTTGGATGTTTTTTTGATGATTAGATTGAATGCATTGAATGTCTTTATATAATAGCACACATAATCAAGTTATGCCAGTCATGTGTTTATTCAATGTAGGGTGGGAAAATAAATAGGGCTAGTTGGCCAAGTTTGAATTTTAAATTTTAAAAAGGAAGGATGCAAATCCACAACCACAAAAATGTCCTTGAGAACTAATAATTGCTAGATTTAGGTGGTTAACTACAATGATAGTAGGTGAATGGTATGTGTAGTAAATAGAAGTTATATGTGAATGCATAGAAGTGAGAATATATAATGATATGGTAGGGCTAAATGTATAGGGATATATGTGTATATGGATGGATAACATGCTAGGAAAATAAACCTAACACTAGTGCAAGATTGTGCCATTTGTTAATAAGTACATGTATCAAGACATTTATTCAAAATAAGAACAAAACTAAATAGGAAATGACATGGATACACAAATTTCACAATTACAAGTATATACTGCTTTCATGTTTATTATCGATTTTGTAGAAGTAGTTCTTAGAATAGTAGACCTTTTAGATAAAGCATTAGTAGACTTGACTTCTCATGTGTGCATAATCTAACAATTGTAGCATAATTATTTTGGATAGATAATTTATTTGTGAGAACTATGCTATATAATATTTATGATGTAGATTGCCTCAATAATGCAAAATTAATGCCTAGTTTGATAAATATATTAGGTTCTATGCAATCTTTAATTTTTTGTGAGTTGAATCTACATCTTGCAAGATCAATCCTTCCCTTCATGATATTGGATCGATGCATGTAAGTGATCTAAAACTCCTATAAATGATCTTGTTGATTGTGGACTCTTTCAATCTATTTCAACCTTGTATTTTATATACACTCAAGTGTGTAAATTGGCAATGCTAAAAAATACCTTGAGGAGATCATTAGATTGCAAATGATAAGTTCTTGTAAGATGATCCCCTCAATTAAAATTGCTTCACAATAGTTTAGAAGATAAAGGACATCACTCTTCAGGACTGTATGTGTCCTAGATGAGTTGATGCAAATTTATGTTCCTTCTATTGCTCCACACTGAAATATTCTAATAATGATTCTCCTTGAAGTGCTTAGGATTTGTAAATGATAATTGATTACAAATTAATGCACATTGAATGTCTTTAAACACAATTACATAGAAATTAATGGTGTAAATGTATACCAAGTCAGCTCATGACGACTAATGAAATAAGAGAGGAGTTGATTAATTTTAAATTTTGGTGGTCAATTCCATGTGGTGTGGGAATGAACTTGTATGTTGTGAGATTGACCTTAGATAAGAAAGTGTGAATATCAAGGTAGGGAATGAACACATAGATTTAAGTGTAGGGATAAGTGTAATAATGAGACCATAATGACAAATAAAGAAGAATATATACAAATACAAATAAAATAGATTGAATGTTTAAAATTACATATAATTAAAAAATAAAAAAAATAAAAAATAAACTCAACCTTATACAAAAATATACCAATTATTTATATAGTTATATTAAAATAAACTCAAAATTAAATAAAAATGGACATAATATACAATTTTCATTATCAAATACAATAATTACAATATAAACAAAAAGTCTTTTTTTTTTTAGATTGCATGAATTGGGTAGCCCCCTATAAATTGTAGTGCTTCTGATAAACTTTGTTCACGTGATTGGTGATGAAGGGCGACATCGTCACCACAAGGACAGAGGGGAGACTAGACCTCATGACCTCTTCCCTATAAACAAAAACTCTTACTACTTTCACATAATTACTAATTCTACTTCATTAAGAAGGCAATTTATTCTTCATCCAACTACCCAATACTGCAAGCTTTCTCATAAACGAATCTTTCAATGACCTCAATTTTAAAAAGGCGCTGACCTCCTCTATTAAGAGTAAATAGAGATATAAAGATCTTAATGGAAGTGATCCAATAGGGGAGAGGGGCCCATAGTGGAGCACCCTAACTTCGTGTTTCTCAAAATCCTATATGGAAATTTCAAATCACTCCCAATTTTGTACAATAGTTTATTTGGCAACTCAAATGCTTCCGATATTTCATTTTAGGGCCACATCATCAAACATGATGCCACATCAGCGTGCTTTTTTTGTTGAGGTATCCAAAAAAGCCCAAAAAAAAGTGAGACTGATAGTGGTGTATCCAAAAAAGCCCAAAAAAAAGTGAGACTGATAGTGGTGCACTAAGTCATGTTTTATTGGTGCGCTGATGTGGCATCACATGATTTGTCAGTTTCTGTACTTTATGGATAAAAAGTGTTTTGTAATTGGATATTAAGGTGCTCCACTATGGGGCTCACTAAGGACTACTTCTATCCCCACTATTAGACCCTGCTCCACTATGGACCCCTCTCCCCTACCACTTCATACAAAATGTTTGGAGAGAGTAGCACTTAGTTAAATCAATTTCTCTATGCTAAGAACCCATCCATCCACTATAATAAAAGTTTGCACATCTTCATCCATTAGTCCATGTGAAGGTACCATTTTTAGAGGAAGACCCACCAACTAAAAAGCATCATGAACAAGTTTAAGAGCTGCAACTTCGATCAAGCCAGATGGTAACTCCATAGTTTTGGAGAGAGCAGGCAGTATTAAAATCTCCATTAATAATCCAATCTTATATGGAATTCATACTTTTTAAAGCCCCGAGATCCTCCCAAGGATCTTCTCAGTCACAAAAATGATTTCAACTAAAAATTCTTAGATCAGGCTAATCTACTTCTTCAATCTAGTATCATGCCATGGCCAAAGCCATCCTTTAGACCTTAAAAAATGGGTTAAAACGAGG
Source organism: Sequoia sempervirens (assembly GCA_007258455.2). NCBI lineage: Eukaryota > Viridiplantae > Streptophyta > Pinopsida > Cupressales > Cupressaceae > Sequoia > Sequoia sempervirens. Next base: position 120,141,632 of record VDFB02047230.1, read on the forward strand.
AACAAAAAAGGTTGTCTGAGCATGATCACTCAATTAGATCTATGTGCATCTAGAAGGGACATTAGGCACGCTGTGTTAAGTACACGAGGTACAACCCAATGATTACATAGTCATTGTAAGTGGTGGTATTCATTCTAAGTAGTGAACAAAAAGAACAATGAAGGAAAAGAAAAAAACAGAGCTTTAAAAACGGAAAAAAACTGGCCAAGTTTGTATCATTACAGGTTACATGTTACCTTGTCACCACTTTTAAGTAGTGAGCTGTAGAGTTTGTTCAATATAAAAGAACTTCTATAAGTTTTTGCTAGCGAAAATTGCAGGTCATGTTTACTCATGATAGCCTCTACTAAATGTAATTTATAATATGGTCAATAAGAGAATGAAAGATTTTATATGTGTTTGGTGGTTTTTTAGTGTTTGCCGGTGAAAGTACAAATGGGAAAATTGGCTTTGTTGCAGAATGTACATTCACAAGCTTCTGTTCCAGAAATAATATATCTGGATGGTAGGGTGGCTTGATGGCCTTAAAATTAATAGAAATCTATACATTTTGAGTTTGTACAACATGGTGGTAATTTTTTTGGTTGTGTCACAGCCGAGGACCATCTTGATGATTTGCCATTGCCTGAATTGCAGCACCTTATTGCACATGTGAACATCAAGAAAAATAGTTTGGCCTCTTTCTGCCCTATGAATTTCCTATTGTTGACATTTTTTTCTACTTTCTATAGCTTTATGTTGTATGGATTTTTAAATGGTTAATTTTTTCAGAGTCTGATGTGAAGGAGCAGATTACAGATGGAGATGTGCTAATACAGCAAACAGTCTCTTTGCTTACATGGCTTAAGGAGGAGAAAACGGAGTGTATGGGTATCACTCCTTCATATTTTGTTAATGGAATATTGGAACACTTTGACAAGAGCAATGCCCTGCCTGGAACTGAAGAAGATTGTAATGGGTTTCAAAGGAATATTCCCAAAATTGAGTGGGGTTCTCTTGGACAAAATGGTGCTCAGATATTTGGTGACGTACATTATGGCTGCCCCACCATGTATGATGTTTTTCTTCATTCCCTGTCAAAACAAATGTTGGGTTTGGTTTGATTTATTACAATTGGATAGTCATAGCATTTTTTTTTGGGTTCAATGTACCAGGATTTGCTCCTTGGATTTTAGTTTAGAGAGTGTTAAACATCGAAATTTCAGGAGGATACAACCTCAGATTCTAAATATATTAAACCTGAAGTGTTGGATGATTTTAAGCATCCAGTAAGTATCCTCACCTTTTTTGGTTTGTTTATTTAATTTATTTAAAATGAGGTCTCTGGCTTTTAACTCTGTAAGTATCCTCAGTGTTGTTAGTTTTTATGGTTTGAAATGAGTTCTTTGATTGCGAAGCATTACTGTATTTCTTCTATGGTAAAGTATGCTAAGGCTTGATATTTTTTTGCTGGGTAATTAGGATCTAGAATGTAAAGAGCTTTACAAGGAAAAAAGCATGGACAAAGAGGTCAAAAGACTACACAGAAGATTATTGAAGGAGAAGTGTGTTGTGTTGGACAGCCTACTTTTTGAGGATTCATCATTTGGCAGGGCTGTAGAAAACCTTTTTGCATTATCCTTCTTGGTAAGGGATGGCAATGCAGAGATAACAATCAGTGAAAATGGTGACCATGAAATTGGTAAGTTTGCAGGTCATGACTCTTCTTTCAATTCTTTAAGGGCTGAATAACTAAGGCTGTGTCAGGAAAAGTACCCACTTGATATACTTCGCCAATACTTTCCATTTGAAGTTTGTCAGCTTAAACCATATTACAAATGTTTTCCAACTTTTTGCTACTTGTGGTACGAGGTCTAAATTACTTTTTGGGTATGATTCTGTATGATTTAGTTTTTAGACTAGGCAATTTCATAAATAATATCCACTCGTGAAGCTAAATGAGTCCAAGTTTCTTTAATTAGAATTCAGAAAATCTTTTTGGCCAAATTCAGAAAATCTCTTTTGTAATGAGCCCTTTTGAATTCGCACTATTCCAGTTCCTAGGAATGCTCCAACAGTTGAAGATAGGTCAAGAGGCTTTCAAGATGCACAGTTTGTATTTCGTCTTGATTACAAAGAATGGAAGGTAATGTAAATCTTGGCAATGACCATGGGCTTTGTTTTGAACCAGTTTTATTTGTGGGCATAGCTATTTACAACGATGTTTGCATTGTTCACATCTTCAAATGGTCTAAGCAACTATATATGCTGTGCAGGAAAAACAGCAGAAGAGAGAAGACATCACAGAAAAAAGAAAGCAGACAGATATAGATTTATGTCTGCAAACTGATTTTAAGGGTATGGAAAGCAATGTTTTAGCAGCAACCCATGGGCTAGAGAAGCCAAGGAAGAAAATAAAATTGAAAAACTTGGCTCGTGTAAAAAAGGAGATCAAAACTGAAGGACTTTAGTTTTCAATGGCTGTACTTAATATGATAATACTTTTCAGTTGTTGTCTTTTCTCATATGTACTTTAAATTCCTGGATTGTACCCACTTTGCACAACAAAAATGTAAATTAAATCTATATATGAAGTGGAGGGGGCGTATGTAGACAGTGCAATTATGACATCTACAGTATATAAGTAAATTTTGTCCTTATAAAAAGCCAAAGGTGTAGTCCTCCTTATATGAATCATGTAAAATTAAAACTTTTCCATATGTTTTATGAATATGTGTTTAGCTTCAAATAAGAAAAAATAATTAAAATTTAAAATCTAGTAGATCAATTAAATTTTTGCAACATCCATTGTCTATTTTGATATAGACAAAAAAAAAATTTAATTTTAAAAAAAAACTTAACAAAGTTATAAGAAATCTATTTAATTCAACATATGTGATCATTTAGGTTTGATTGGGTACACAAATACAAGTGATTATGATAAGTGTTAATATATGTACATGTTACTCTCATTTATAACATATATCAAATATATGGTACTCTCAATTATAACATATATCAAATATGTGAACAATGATAATTTATGTTTTCTTGGGTATATAAATGCAAATTGAAATTCAATTTTTCTTTTTATCACATTGACTTAGAAAAAATATCCAAGAAAAAATAGTTAATAATTGCATTTTCTTTTTTATATGATACACAATAATATAATATTTTAATATGAAGTAATACACCTACAAAATTTATCTTAGAGTTAGTATGTACATTCTATGGGGTGTTTCAGAGATGGTAAAGAAATCAATTATGTACTTCACTTTTTCAACTTATAGGAACACATACATGGAATTAAAAAGCATAAATTCTAAAAATTCTTAAGAAGTATATAATATTTATAAAAAAAGTTATAACAATTTTTTTTGTATTGTGTGGAAATAAAATATTTTTTACATAAAATAGAGTAAATAAATATACAATTAATTAAAACTAATTAATCTAGATTGAATTTAGAGTTGGGTTGATAAATTATAATTTAAATATCATGAAATTAAAGGTGAGGAAGTAGGGATACTTATCCCCAGAATTGATGATGTAGAAATGTTATTAATGTCGCACAATTCTATTTTTCATTATCTAGATATTAGTGCTCTTGGCCTATCATTAAAACTTGTGTAGTCTAAAAATATTCTATGGTTTAATCTTGAGTGATAAAATCAATATGATGTATACAATTTAACCATGTCACACAACAATGATTTGACATAATTTCACCCAAAAAGCTAGCCACTTTTTTTTTTTTTTTCTAGTAGTTTAACTTGTTAAGATGGTACCTTGGGACATCACTAGGGAGATTTCCAATTTGATAGGTGATCCCATTCTCCTAGGCCAAACCTCTTGACAAGTCAAATTAACCACAATAAGAAATATCAAAAACACCATTCCCCAACATACAAATTATCTATATGTAAATGCAATTATATTATCCTTAGAAAATTGAATTGCACTCTAGATGTTCTCTTTACCCTCAAATACAACAATTGATTAATGACATGTTGAATGTCTTTAATTAACATGCCATAACATGTTGCATAAACATGTATTCATTTAGCCCATAATGACTAGTAGAAATAGGTGGAAAAGTTGACATTTGAATTTAATTTTAGGTTTATTTCTAAACATTGTGAGGCATGGAAGTGTGAATGTAGGTGTAGTAATAGTGAGTAAATGCCAAATGCTTCAAAAATAGTGTAGATAAAGTGAAGTGGATAGGAATAGGGCCATGTGCCAAGCTCAACACAAAAACATGACACTTCTTAATGTGTTATTGTATTAAGAATGTTCCCATTAAGGTGGACAATAAACTAAATGGAAAATGGTATGGGTATGCAAATTTCATCATTGTTGTAAGGAAACAAGGTATGTGGAAACAACATCTGATGCTAATATTGAAGGGAGTGATGTATAATTTTTTTAAATCTCATCCAAATTTATTATATGAAGTATACAACAAATAAATAAATAAAATCAAATTAACACTAATTATACTGTCATGTTCACTAAAATATGAGGGAATACAATTTCTTTTACATGAATGTGGGTAATAAATAAATGTAACCAATTAACACTAATTACACTAGATTAATTCTAATTTGGGTCATAAACTATGTCATAAATACTTAAAAATTAAATGTGAGGCTTAGGAGAACTTAGCTTTATAACAATTGATGAAGAAATGCTGTTGATGTCATGTTTTAATCATTTTCCATTGTCTAAAAGTTAATGCTCTTGATTTGATGATTGTGGTAAAGTATGTACTGTCTTAGAATTATTTTTGGTTCAAGCCAAAGTGTCATGGGGTTGGTCCTAAGTGACATGGACTTGATTTAACACAAAAAATAATCTTGTGAAACAAACTTGATTTGACACATGAAATTGAATTGTGCCACATTTAGATAATCTAATAGATTGTTTTAGCCTCAATTTTGAACTTAACCTATTTTCAAAAATAAATTGTGTTCTAAAAATTTCGCAAAAGTTAGAAATTTTTTCGAAATTCCGACAAGGTTAGAAAATCTCCCAAAACCTTGAAAAAGTTAGGATTTCACCCAAATGCCGACAAGGTTAGAAATTTTTTTAAAATCCTGACAAAGTTAGGATTTCTTCCGAAATCCTAACAAAGTTAGAAAATCTTCCGAAATCCTAACAGGCATTTTTAAAAGACGAAAATGATAGGCAAAAGTTACTTTTTTCAAAATTCTTGAATACGTTTTTGGAGCTCCATGGATGCCTACAATGATTATTGGAGCCATTTTTAAAGGATGATACATAATTGATAATATATGGATGCATGAATAAAGGTGTTAATTACTGGTCATAAAAAGGGGAGAATTTTATTAAAGTAGTTTCGAAGATGGAGATTTTATTTTTATTTTATTTTTGTAACTCCCAAATTAAAAAAGAGCCGGTTACCAAAAACTGAAGGGTCATTCTTTTCTATTTATTGTAAGACTTCAAAGAGGAAGGGGTCCAACATTTTGATCCCCTTTTCACTTTGATGCATGAGTGAGAATCGATCTTAATAAATGATCAAATTTTGCAGTTTCAATTCATTTTCCTGTGGATGATTATTGTCTTTGAGCAGTAATTTTGAATTAGATGTTAATGTTTGTGAGAAAGTCTTTGAGATTTGACAGGAATTTGAACATTCATTTCCTTTGAGAATGCGTTGTTCTGTGATATTTGATTCATGCTATTTACAATAAATGGTTGGAATTATGTTGAGTCGAGTCAACAAACATTGGTAATTTGATCTTTGAGTCATGATATTGATTGTTTTCCAGTACTTTCATTTTAGTAGTAGTTGGTTTAAGCATTACTCTTCACATTTGTGTCATGGCTATGACTAAGTGTTAGTTTTCCTTTCCTACTTTCACATAAAAAGCATACCTCGAGTTCATATATTTGAAAAATTGTAACATGCCCAATGTTCTACTCAAATTTTTTTCCTAAGTTTTAACCCACAAGTGAATAAACCATGATGCCAAACATAGTAATAATTTTTTTCTTTTCCAAAATGTAAATTACATGCACTTAAGAAATACACACTACTCCAAACTTCCATTGCATTCCATCGTAATTTTACAAATCTTTCCATAACATTGATTTCATATTGAGTAAACTCAAGTACAACATTCATGTTTACATCCTTCCATATAAATAGATACAAAGTACATACACAACTCTTCTAAGCTTCCAACACTAGAAATGCATATGGTTCAGGTAGTCCACCTTCAAATATTTGACCACCAACTAATGAGGAGAAGCATCACTCAAGCGCTTTTTTGCCAACCATAGACTCATTGTAGTCCCCCACACATCTACCTATTAGGTAAGATGAACCTACCCTTTGATGAAGAGATTGGTTGGATAACCTGACAATACTAGTCTTCTTCGAGCTTAGTGTTGTGTCCTACAACTAGAACTTAATCATTTGATAGCTTCTACCTATGAGTATGATAATCCTGGATAAAAATGTCTACTAGAACATAGTGAATCAACAATGTACAAACAATGGAAACTTACACTACTTTGGACAAAATATTCATCACCCAGTTACTTTGACTGGATGTCATCCTATTCACACACCTCCATAGCTCAATTTTTTAAGACCATACATATTCTATGCATAGGAAATTCCCTCCATTGGGTAATCTTTAACCCCAAAACAACCTATTTCCTCTATGTTTATCTAGCACATCTACTAAGTAAATAACTCAAAGTAACTCTTACTTACCAATTAACCATATAGGTAAACATAACATCACATTTTTAAATGACTCTAGTACCAAAGGTACAATCCCAACTATAAAGTCTCCAATCAAGGGTTTATCTTAACATTAAGTGACTCCCTTCAAAAGTATAAACTTAACAATAAAAGACCTTAATTCAAAGTGTAACAATCAACAACAAATGTCTTCAATCAAAGTATAATCTCACCAATAAACGACTCACTCAAAATTATGGTCTCAACAATAAGATGAATCCAAATGAAAGTATATTCAACAATCAAATCATCAAGAAAATCATATAGGTTTAACCCAACTTATTTGCTTCAATCAATAATCTCATAGACAACCCTACAAAATAGGTTATTCCTAACCTATGGTTTCCAACAAAAGTAATGTAATTATCAAGAGATCACAAACAAATCATAAAACTTCTACATTCAGTAAGAGTCAAATATTCACATGTTCACAATTTTCTCAATATTTGAATAATATCTAAAGGACATTATCAACTTGTGAGGATTTGGTGCTTTTGCACTCATAGCCCTCTTCACAATACATTTTACATATAAATTATCATCAAGGTTTGTAACCTATAATTAATGATGATATTCCTTTTATGCCATTATTCACATGGTGTTACAATCTATATTAACCACAAGGTTTCATCTAACTTCATAGGCTATCAATTCAAGATATCACCTAATTGTAATGATATATTATAATCTACTTGAATAAGTATAATTTCTAATAACCATTCCAATATATAGAACATATTTTTATATAAGTATAAATGCATCCCAATCAAAAGGTTTCACAAAAACAAGAATCCATCTAGAAACAAACAAGCTAACCAAGAAATCTTTCCAACTTAAAATAGAGAATAAAGTAGAGAAATAGCATGCTTGTAACTAGATAGCTCCAATTGATATGAGAGGTTTCCTGGCGTAGCCTCCACCAAATAGTTTGAAAATTCTTTCCTTGACCAAACTCTACAAATAAATCTCTGTAACCAGATAGCTCCAATTGATATGAGAGGTTTCCTAGCATAGCCTCCACAAAATAGTTTACAAATCCTTCCCTTGACCAAACTCCACAAATAAATCTCTCTAAAACCTCACTAATCTCACACTAAAAACCTCTCAATCTCACAAATTAATAATGCAATAGGGTAACACTCAGAAAATTAGAGTTTAGAAAGTAAGAATAAGTCCCAAATGAAGTGAAAGAAACCTCTATTTTTACAAAAAGATCAGAAACTAAAGGCTAGAAACATGGTATCTACATTGAAACTTCTCAGCTTAGAAAGTTTGACTCAACAAGAACAATAAAAGGTGGTAGCTAGAATCAATGCACAACAAAAACATACTCAACTATGGAGAATGAGTTGAATCTTTTATTTGTACAACAAGAATGATAATCATATTTGTAAGGTGATGGTGTTGTACAAATTGACTTAGTTTTCTAGCTTCATACTTGACTTATTCTCCTATTTACTTCTTGCCTCAAATGTTGGTTAAAAAATACAGATTATAATTCTTTTGTTAGTAGATTTCCTCACTATGGTGGCACTTATCCTCCACATGCCTATTCTTTTGGGGTTGCTTATTTAGTTCAAGACTAAGTCAAAGTTCCCTTATACTTTGCATAATAACACTGTCTTTATAGCATTTGACTTTGTCTTGTACTTTTATCCTTACGTATTAACTTGGTTTTAACTCTCATGTGCATATACTTGCATTGCACATATTTGTTTATATAGCATGTTAATTACTTACACATTACATAAAGTTTATGCACAACCCTTATAGTTTATGCACTATCCATACTATCTCACTTATTCGCTATAATGCTTACAATGTGCTTATATATCAATCAATGCATAGGGTTTGGCTTTACTATAGTTTTCTTGAGCTGTTTTAAAACAACAATACTCCCTTCCAATGTGGTAGACTTGGTGTTCAAAGACTTTACATTTACTATCTCAATACTGATGGGTTCATTTATTAACATCTTTTCTATTGTTTTTATGTATACTTTCAAACATCATTAGACAAAATTTTTAGACAATAATCCTATGCTATGCTATCTCTTCATGCGTATTATACAAACTTGGACCTAAATTATAGTAATAGAAACATAGTTATGATATAGTAGTATTGCATGGTTTATATGTGAGTATGTATGAAATGTGGATCCAAAATTTTGTGTTTAATCATGGTAGTTAGCATTGTACATATGTTTTGTGGATTAACCCCTTGTAGCTCAAGGAGAAACTATAGCTCGCAAAAAAAGGAAGATTTGGACAATGAAACAGGGAAGTGCTAAATCAAGCTGAATGTAATAACTACCATATAGAGGCACCTGATGGAGTTAGATGCATGCATCATTATGACAAGTGAATAAAGCGCTGGAGAAGAAGAATTCTTTTGATAATAGGATTCTGGATAACTGTTTGTGTGTTTACATGCAAATCTATTTTACATAGTTTTAGTTCTATTAGAACTCTTCTTTCTTTTTAGTTATAGTTTTAACAATTCAATCTTAACTATATACTCTAATATCTAGGAGTTGCAATTAATGATTGTAGTTATTTGTTGCTTAGAATAAACTCCCTTGTGCTTGTATATAGTCGGTGGTTGAGTTCTTAGAGTTCAGTCAGTTGATTTTCAACATTTTTTTATTAGTTACTTTTTAGTTCCAGTTATCAATTACAGATATGCTAGTTATTTAGAATGATTTTATTGAATAGAATTTGTGAAGAAGATTTTGTGCAATATTTTGTGATGCGTAATGAATGGAGTTCAATTTTACAGGGATGCATAGAATCTGATATTAGATTTGGTTCTAATTAGGTGAAGACAACCACTTGAGCAGGCCACTCAAGGTAACTATTCTTCACTACATTTATAGCTGTTTTATTTCTATTAGTAGTTATTTCTGTACATTGTTGTTTCATAAATTGCATGCAAAGTAGAATAGATCCTCACACTTTGATTATTAGTAATGAACATACATGAGCATGCATACATTTTATTGATCTTTAGTACTTCAAAGGCTAGAATAAGTTTAGTTATTAGTCTTGATTAGTTTTGAGTTAGTACATTAGTTCTTTATTAATAGTAGTCTAGTTACAAATTAAGCTATAGTTATGGGCGTAACCATTAGCACTGGTTTGTTACTTTCACCATTATGCAATTCTATAAATTTCCAGCATGTAGAATGCCTTAAATAGGATAACATAGGTAGCCTCAAGTCTCTTAAGACAAATATAATGCAACTCCATCACAAGTTTACAAAACTTGGTTGATAATTTAATGTAGTCTTTAAAATGTTGAGTGGACTATTCAACTAGTTATACCTTTGAATTATGTAGCTCTTACCAAGTTTACAAGACACTAGTTTAGACTCTAGATTTTTGGTGCCATTGTCAAGGATGGTGCTATCTTCATAGACTTGTTTTTCAATACTTTTATAGTTTATATTTTGTTTTCAACATTAGGACTGTTAAGCTTGATTTTATCAACATACAAGAAAGTTACACTAACATTGTGCAAGATCACTATTGTACAAAGCCATATTTATTGTATGTAGAGGCAAAGACATTCCTTGGATAGATTCATCTCCTCTATATTCCAAGAAGCCATTGTAGAAATTGGTGAATCTAGTACTCATAGAGAGGGTAATAATGAAGAAGAAATTTCCCTATCACCAACATCTAGCACATAGATAGAGGGGGCATAGCGAACCATGGATGATACAGGGGATGATCCTGAATGTGCAACTTTTGAGTTCCCAATCACCAACCAAGAAAGGGTTATTGTACTAAAGAATATTCCTCATTCAACATTACTAGTCTTTTATGGGTTGGTGATTGAAGATCCAAATACCTTTATGTTTGAATTTGATGTCCTATGAAAAACTTATGACTATAATTTTGATGGTCATAGGCTCAAACTCTTCCTTGCCACTCTAAAGGATGCATCCCTAAGATGGTTTATGGGATTAGGCAAGGATGTTTTCCTTGATTGGGATGCCATGAAAACATTGTTCTTGGAGAAGTACCAAGACTATTGTAGAGGACTTGATAGGAGGAGAGATGACTTTTTCAGAATTTCATAGAAGCAGGATGAACCATTAGAAGATTATGTGGAGATATTTTAGTTTTCCTTGAATAAAAACCCATAGAACAAGTTATCAGAAGAATCCTTGAAGTTAGTATTTTTGAGGGGAGTCAATGAGGACTATATGGATTCCCTCAATCTTATTTGGAAAGGGGATATATCTCAAATACCATTTGAATACATATTTGAGGTTTGTAGAAACTACTCCATGACCTTCACTAAGAGGCCAAGAGGAGAGAGGACATCCACTATTGGAAAATCATCTATTGGGGATTCAAAGATAGAATTATGTAATTTATTGTCCAATAGGAAGGAGGACATTATCAGTCACCCAATAACTCGGTTGGGAACTATCTACATCAAGAAGAAGCAAGAGGAAGCTGCAACAATGCTCACTGAATGTGGACAAAGATTTTGGGACCACAAGGCTCTCTAACATTTATAGGATTTTTCACCTAAAAGGAGAGAGGTATGCTAAAATGTGCAATGTCCCCACTCAAGAATAATGAAAATATGAATGAAATATGCCTAAATGTAATGTCATAAATTCAATAAAATTATGAAAGGTATTGATTAATGAATGAAAATTAAAGAAATGTAAAGTGTTTGAAAACACATTGCAATATGCAAACATACATTGAATGACCTAGAAATGATCATGAAACAAAACAAAAAACTATAGAATTGGAGAGGTGCACCTGGAAATGTGTTGTAGACTAGAAATGCTACTGATCCTAAAAGTTTGACCTAATAGAACATTTATGCCACTTTGGGCGACCTAGTCCCAAATCTAGAAAATTGTTCTGTAGCCTGTTTCAGCCAAATGGGTATCCAAATCTATAGAAAACTTTGAAAAACATGTGAAGTGGGACTAAGTCACAATTTATGGAAACTTAGTCCACTTTTTCTTTTTTGAAAATCCGAAAGTGGAAACGAAAGCCCTCGGTCTACACAATCTATTCTTCCAGGTGTCTGGTTCTGAAACTGTCAAATTCAGGCCTAAAAGTGACTTTTTGTGGATATCTTGACTTAGCCAACAAGGAGATGCCTTTAAAAAGCTTTCAAATTATCCTTCAATGATTTACATGATTTCAAAACCTTCAAAGTACATAAATTTGCAAACACACAAGGAAAGAAAGAGAAATATTGAATGTTGGGGAATCAGGGTTTGCCTTGGTCAAACCCCTTTTAGGTAATTAAACCAAATGAAGAAATGAGAGGAATAATGAACATGAAATTAAAGGATTAGAAATTTTCCATGATGATAGATCTTGATTTTCTACAACAATGGATGAAGAATCTACCCTTGAATGCCTTAGAAAGTTATCTTGATGACTTAGAATGCTAAAACCCTAGCTTGCTTGACTTGAATGCATGATGATGATGAATAAATGATGAATGAGTTATTAGGTTCATGAATTAGGGTTTAGAAGCTTGTTTTTATAGGAAATCCTACTCAAATTCTCATTAATTTGATCCCCAAGACCGACATGAAGAAAAATAAACTTCAAACCCAATTTTTCTTGCTTGAAGCTTGAAAATAGCCCAAATGGGACTAAGTCGCCAAGCTGGGTGACTTAGTCCCACTTGGATGGGACTAATTTTCCCAAATGGGCGACTTGGTCCCATAGGGGCTCTTTTACTAGCTGGATTGTCAAGGAGTGAAGGAATCAAGTTTATATGATGCTTTAGTTGGGTTTTTGATCAAATTAAGCCTTGGAATGCATAATATGGGGTCATCGAGGCCTATTAACAATGATGTAAAGGGTAATTAGTGCTAGGGACACAAATTTCAATGTGAAAGTGTGATTAAATACACTTTACAACATTAAAATGAGGTCCACATATCCTAGAAAGGCACAAGAACCAATGTGAATGTGTAAAACATATTACAACACTAGATTAGAATTAGGTTTAATTTACAAGCTTTCTAGATTAATGTGATAATGCAATTAAATACATTTTATAACATTGAATTAAGGTAAAGATAGGTCCATTAGACTTAGATGCTTAATAAAACTCTAGAAAAGTGTGAAAGTGTATTACAACACTTTACAACACCTTTACAAGACATTGTTAAATGCATTTATTCAGTTTGCAAGGGCCCAAGATCTAATGTGGATGTGTAAAACACCTCACAACACTAGACCAAGGTGACATTAGGTCCAATTTATCTTTAATTTACCCCAAATCAAGCAAGGAAAAAGGGATACATTTTTCGTGTCCACATTTAGCCCCCACTTTAGTGAGAGGATGAACTTGCTTCAAACTCACACTAGAGTATACATTCAAGAGGAGTCCAATCGTACCAATGTGGATGACAAATAATGACAAAGATTAAGGCAATGGTCAAGCCCCCAAGATCCAAGATCCTAAGTCAAATCGACATAAGTGCAAAAGGACATGTACAAGGTGAATGATTTGCAACAAAAAAAGATACACAATCATACAATGGAAATAACTAAAAGAAAGGAAAATACATAAAAATGGGGGTGGATCAAGCTTCAACCATTTTTCCAACATGTTTATGGATTAGATCTAGGCTTTTTGTCCAAAAATGCATACTCACTCTGAGGCGATGAAACTCTTGGCTATCTGCCAGGTGAGAAGTCCTGAAAGGTGAGAAACATACACTCATGGCTGATATGCACTCACACACATGCAAGTGGCTATGGGGAAAGTCATGCATCAAATTGGGCTTCCCACTCAACCATACAAAACTTATACCTCCTGATAACTTTGATAAGGCACCACACAAAAATGGTCTTCGAGCTCTATGAGGTAATCAAAACTTCATATGCTTGACAATCATAGAAATTGTAAATGGTGTAAGGAATGTTCAAAGGGATTTTGCTTAGTTTGTGGATGGTATCATCTTAGGGAACATCATGCTTAATGTCTCCAAGAGAGGATAAGTGAAAATGGTCTCATCTTGTTTCCAAGAGAAGACAAGTGTAAGGTCTCATCCTGGGAAACATTGTACCTAATGTTTCCAAGAGAGGAAATCACAAGAAAAAGAAAATCACACAATGAAATATGAGTGTCGATGTATGCCCCCACTTTAAAGAAGTTGCTAACACTATTGCTATGAGAAATTGCTTTAAAGTAGAAGAAGAAGACATGAGACCTTACTTGGAAAGCCCTATTCTAAGTCATATGTTTCCTATAAGCTACATCATGAAAAAAAAGTAGTATGTCACGTGCGAGCCAACTTAAGGCATGTCGTCCACATCCCAATCTTACTCATATATGTTCATGAAAGGTTAATGACTAGCCAAAAGAAGCAATGACAAGTGGCATATAAGGACAAGGCTACCTGACCCCCTTGCCCCCACTTAGTGCAGGACAAGGGTGAGCTGAAATGATTGATAAGATGTATGGTAGAGTGAAAATAAATATCAATTAGAGGAATTAGGTGCCCCACATAAGGGAGAGCACCAACCCTTGCAAGATGTTGGATTTTACTACTCAAAGCTTTACATTCATTAGTGTAATGGCCATGAACTCTATGATATGTGCAGAATGAAGTCTTGTAATAAAATTTCTTTTCAAGTTCTTGGAGGGAGAGATATCAAGTGATCTTGGAGGAGTCTCGACAAGATACCCTCTTGATCAATGGTAGAAGGCGTTCTTTTAGTTTGCGACAAAGATGCCTCTTGTTTAGTACTAAATTTCGTACCTACGCAAGAATCTTTAGATATCGTGATTTTGCTCTCTTCGTTATAGGAGGATGTAAAATCTAAAAAACTTAAAGCATTGGCATTTTGCGAGATGACATTGATGTTAAGCGAAGATGACTTTGTTGTTGCATTTCTTGCAAAGGAGAACAATCAAGACCACTAATTTCAATTAGTTCAAGATGTACTATTGTTAAAGTTGTATTAGAAGAGTGTTTTGTGATAGTGTTGATGTTGAGCGAAGGCTTGATTATTTCTATCAAAGGATAATAACCAATACCATGAGTTGTTTCTTGCGTGTTAGGCTCAATGGGAACATAGATACCTTGTTCCCTAGAACCACATCCTTTTCCACTATATCCAAGTTGTTTCATAAGCTCATAACATTTTCCATAAAGCTTTTTCATTGTTTTTGAATTAGGTGGTTGCTCATGGTTAAGGTTGTCAAAGATTGTTGTGTAATTTTCTTCTTTGTCTAAAGTGGTCGAGGTGGATGCTTTCGAAGGGTTTTCCATGTTTTGTGTTGAAATTATTAATTTTTCTTGTCCCTTGGTAGAGTCTTTGTGTATGATCTTGTATTCTCCCATGAATGTTGGTGTGAAATCTAAGGAACCCCAATTGTCATCTAATAGCTTCATGACTTGTTCAATATGTTGTGTGTATTTTTGTTGCATAGGTTCCACTTGTGTGGTTGGTGTTAATGTGTTCAAGGGATTTTCTTTGTTTTTCTCAAGTTGTAAGACACTATAAGGATCAAGATCAGCGTCAAGTGTGTACACTTTGTTGTCGTATATGTATTTCATTTTATGATGAAGAGTAGAAGGCACCCCATTCATTACATGAATCCATGGTCTGCCTAAGAGAAGATTACATGAAAGTTCATGAGGAATAACATGGATTGGTGTATTCAATGTGGCCTTTCCAACTATAAGAGGTAAAATGATCACCCCAAGCGGTTTCTTTTTGACATTATCAAATCCCTTAAGAGATAAAGAATCAGGTTGAATGTTGGATTTATAAATGCCAAGCCTATCCAAAAGGCTCACATTACACACATTAAGGGCAAAGATGGTATCTACAAAATTTCTCTTTATCCCTTTTCATTTGTATTGAGCTATGATCATGTATGCATTATTTTGTTATTGCATTTCCAAAGAGGGGAGTTCACTTTGGTGGAAAATAATGTCAGCATTTATTCCTTGAATCATGGCTGCTATGTCATTTGGTTGCACATTAGAAGGGACAAGAACTTGTTGCAAGGTTGCTTGAATCATGTTGTGATAGTGAGGGGAGGCTTGAATAAGGTACCATAATGATATCTTAGCAAGAGTATTCTTAAGTTGTTCAACAAGATCATACTCCCTAATGTGTGAATTTAATTGAGGATCATGAGGCAATATGGGATTAGGTAAAGGTAAGGGTGTTGGGGTGGGTTGTTGTAGTTGCAGATTGTTTCTAGTGTTATATGTATGAGCAAGGGTATTATGACTCAATTTCTGAAAAACATTGTTCTTAGGTGGGTAAAGGACAAGTCTAGGATTGTTTTGAGTTTGAGGTTTGTGTGAAGGGGGGAAAAGGATGGGTTGAGGTTGAATAATATTAACATCCCTTGGCAAATGAGAGTCTAAAATGGGCTCTTCATCTTCTTCTAAGGGTATAATATCATTATTGTCAATGTTATCCTTGTCTTGCATCATGATATCCGCCCTAGGAGGAGAGTTTTTAGGAGAACCACAAACCACATGTTCTTGACATTTGAGGGCTGGTTCTTCTAAAATGACTTCATCACAAGTAGGGGAATGATCAATGATGGGATTATCAATAGTGGGATGATTAGGAGAAGGTTCTATTTGATTTTCCTTTTTCTCGAAGGTCTCATTCACTTGTTCCATATTATCTACCCTAAGAGGAGAGCTTGTAATATGTTCACCACATTCCATAGTTATACTTTGTAAACTAGCTTCAACAAAAGTAGGGGAGGCATCAAGAGAAGGACCACTATGATTTTCAAATAGATTATCCAAAATGGTAGGAGCATTAGGGAAGGGAGGGTCATGATTCTCATGAATTTTAATAGGTATATCTTCTAACACCAACCTATCCTCTTTGCATTGAGGAAGGATGTTAGGAGAAGGACGATTTTGATTGTCATGGTTATGGAGACTAGGTAAGGTGATGTTTAGAAATGTTTTTATAATCTCATGTTCTTGTTTTCCAATATCCTCCAAAGGGGAATGAGGAGAGAGACAATCAAGACCCTTAATGCCTGTATCTTCGTTCACCAAGATACCTTTGTCACTAATAGGAGAGGTATAAGGAGAAGAACAAGTATGATTGTTATGATTGTCTAGACTACCATCCTCACCAATGTGTAATGTAACATTAAGGATTGTTTCAATGGTTTGATCATAATGATGACTAACATGTTTCTTAATGACTTCATTGTTGTAATAAAAATTGAATTCATAAGAGGGGATTTTGTATTTATGCAATCCATTTTAAACCAAATCAAAGCCACATCTTTTGAAAGAAAACATGCTATCATGGAAAAGTGCAACGTAATGACTTAAATGAAATGTTTAAATGCAATTTTTCAGATGTGAAACAAGGTAATTTTCTAATTACATTATGCAAGAACCTAAAATATGAAATGTTGTAAATACAAAATTGAAATGAAGCAATGCATGAAATGAGCTAATTTAAGCTATATCTAATGAAATGCATGTAATTGAAACTCAGCCAACTGATACAAATAGGTAATGGCAACAAACATAAGCATAAAAACAAGGTTTTCAGGGCCATGAAAGGTAGGTTCATGGGTTAAAAGGGACTAAGTCGACCAAGGTTGTGAATTAGTTCTAGTAGGGTTTTTTAAAATTTTTTTTAAATTTTTTTGGTTGATTTTGATGTTTTCTGTGTTTTATGATGCAAACTTAAGATGCTAATGCAGAATTTCAGATTTTTTCAATGATTTAAGATGCAAAAATGTAATCTAAATGCACTTTTACTAATGCAAAATTTAAAACCTTAGAATACAACTTAACTAATGAAAAATGCAATGCAAGCTAATTCTAGGATGATAATTGACTCTGAATTAGAAAAAAAGGTATTCAAAAAGTGGGTTCACCAAAATGTTGACAAAGATTTTGGCACCATAAGGCTTTCTAACACTTCTAGGGTTTTTCACCTACAAGGAGAGAGGTAGGCCAAAATGTGCAATGTCCCCACTCAAGAATAATGCAAATATGAATGAAATATGCCTAAATATGATGTAATAAATGCAATAAACTAATGAAAGGTATTGATTAATGAATGAAAACTAAAGAAATGTAAAGTGTTTGAAAACACATTGCAATATGCAAACATACATTGAATGACCTAGAAATGATCATGAAACAAAATAAAAAATTATAGAAATGGAGAGGTGCACCTAGAAATGTATTGTAGACTAGAATGGAGACTGGAAATGTTGCTGATCCTAAAATTTTGACCTACTGGGACACTTATGCCACTTTGGGCGACCTAGTTCTAGACCTGGAAAATTGTTCCGAATCCTGTTTCAACCAAATGGGTATCCAAATCTACATAAAAATTTGAAAAAAATGTGCAGTGGGACTAAGTCACCATTGATGGAAACTTAGTCCACTTTGGATTTTTTGAAAATCCAAAAGTGGAAATAGAAGCCCTTAGTTTGCACATTCTATTCTTCTAGGTTTCCGGTTCTGAAACTACCAAATTCAAGCCTGAAAGTGACTTTTTGTGGATATCTTGACTTAGCCAACAAGGAGATGTCTTCACAAGTTTGCAACTTATCCTTTAATGATTTCCAAACCTTCAAAGTACCTAAATATGCAAACACACAAGGAAAGAAAGAGATATTGAATGTCGGGGAATATGGGTTTGCCTTGGTTAAACCTCTTTTAGGTAATTAAACCAAATGAAGAAATAAGAGGATGTGTGAACATGAAATGAAAGGATTATAAACTTTCCATGATGATAGATCTTGATTTTTTGCAACAATGGATGAAGAATCTGCCCTTCAATTCCTTAGAAAGCTATCTTGATGACTTATAATGCTAAAACCCTAGCTTGCTTGACTTGAATGCATGATGAATGATGAATGAATAATGAATGAGTTGTTAGGTTCATGAATTAGGGTTTAGAAGCTTGTTTTTATAGTACTCCTACTCAAATTCCCATTAATTTAATCCCCAAGGCTGACATGAAGAAAAAAATAAACTTCAAACCCAAATTTTCCTAGTTGAACCTTGAAAATAGCCCAAATGGGACTAAGTTGCCAAGCTGGGCAACTTAGTCTCAACTGGGTGGGACTAATCCACCTAGATGGGTGACTTTCTCCCACATGGGCTCTTTTTCCACCTAGATTGTTGGGCAGTGAAGGAATCCAATTTATATGATGCTTTAGTTGGGTTTTTGATCAAATTAAGTCTCAGGATGCACAATATGGGGTCATAGGGCCTATTAATGATGATATAAAGAGTAATTAGGGCTAGGGACACAAAGTGTAATGTGAAAGTGTGATTAAATGCACATTACAACATTAAAATGAGGTCCACATAGCCTAGAAAGGCACAAGAACCAATGTGAATGTGTAAAACACATTACAACACTAGATTAGAATTAGGTTTAATTTACAAGCTTTCTATATTAATGTGATGATGTAATTAAATACATTTTATAACATTGAGTTAAGGGAAAAATAGGTCAATTAGACTTAGATGCTTAATAAAAGTATAGAAAAGTGTGAAATTATTTTACAACACTTTACAACACCTTTACAAGACATTGTTAAATGCATTTTATTTATTTTGCAAGGGCCCAAGATCTAATGTGGATGTGTAAAATACCTCACAACACTAGACTAAGGTGAAATTAGGTCCAATTTATCATCAATTAATCCCAAATCAAGCAAGGAAAAAGGGATACTTTTTCTGTGTCCACATTGAATATCATCTAATGTGTAGGTAAAGGTAAGCGAATTGTAAATTTAAGAGGGTGGCTAGTATTCAACAAGAAAAAATTAAGAAACTTTATTTTCAACCACTTGAAGGCGAGGATGGAAAAATATTTTATATAGCCCAAAGAAGGCCATGGAAACAAAGACAAGGTATGCCACAAGACCCTCTTAACTTTAATTCATCTTTTCCCATTGGCTATCAAAATTTTTCTACTTGGAGTTCTTAGTCCTGGTTAAATGACCAAGGACCATGGAAAAAACCTTGACAATGGCCACAACCTCAACCAAATTGGAACTAGCAGCAACCAAATTCTTGGTCACAAAAAATTTTCCAAGGTTCCAATTGCAATCCACAATGGCCAACACAACAAAACCAGTGGCAGCCTCAATGACAAAAATGTCATCAATGGCAACAACAAAACATTAATTATTAATAGCCTATGCTTCCTCCCCAACCCAAACAACAAACCATAATGCCTCCATCAAATCCTACATCTCAGCCACTTAGACCACCACAATTACCTGCCCAACCTGCACCTAATTGTAACAATAAGTCTGTCCAACATGCTTATACTAATGAGGCTATGCAATACCCCACTTATGGGGTAGAGGTGAGTGATGTCCACATTAGGTTAGGGAAACAACTAGTTAGAACTTCATCCCTCAAATCAATGAAATAGAGGATGAAGAACTTGCAGTTGAAGCTTCAAACAAATCACCTTCAAAATCTGAGTCAAATTAGGTACACCAAACTACCTCAAGTCAAAATCCTCCCTTCCTTGAATGCTTATCCATTCAAAAAAATCGCACATAGGATGAGACAGACCTACTAGGTCAAATAAAGGATGTGAGAATTAAGATTCAACTCATCCAAGCTATTAAAGACATACCCATTTATACTAAAATTGTGAGGGACCTATGTCTTAAGAAACCAAGAAGGAAAAGTGTAACTAATGAAAAAAGTTAGGTTAGCTTAAACTAAGATGCATAATATAAAACATAACTAAACAATGAAGTACAATGGAGTAAAATAGCATAAAAAAAGGAACAATCTCACCAAAAGTCTTCAAGCCCTCCATGATTGACCTTCATTTCCCTTCTCCATTTGTTGCAATATTATGTTTGCCCTCAGATTTTGATGAGAAACTATTGACTATGACTAAGCCCTAAGCAAATATTCAAGGATTCTATTCAAAAGCTACAAATGCAAGTATGAAAATATGAAGCAAGCGTAAAGTTTGAAGGATGAAATCACAAATTCAAGAGATTAAGAGATGCCCAAATGAGGCTAAAATTTCCTTTTTATAGAAAAGCCAATTTTAGATGAATGACCAAGATTGTTAGATGAGAGATGCCCTAAGATCAAAGGTTGAAATTAAATGTGACAACCAAAAATTAGGGTTATAACAATTTGAAATGAAGGGTTGAGATTTGATTTTAGAAAAATCAAATCAAGGGTCAAGAATGCATGTGACAAGGAGATATTAGGCACAAAAAAGAGACTGCTGAAAAATCAAATAATAATTTAAAATTATTTGATTAAAAGGCTAAGTTGACCTTTTGAATAAGTGGTGGGGTCATGTGACAATAAATAATGATTTTAAATTATTTACTTGGTGGGAAAAAAGAAAGTGGAAAATTTTAAATAAATGATTTTATATAAAATTAGAAAAAGCCAATGTGGATAATAATTAAATAAATTACAAAAATTTATAAAATTATAAGAAGACATTAGAATTAATGACGTATTTAAATAAATAAATAAAGTTTATTTATTTAAATAATCATGAAGACATAGTAGACAATTAATAATTAAATAAATTTAGGGATTTATTTAATTATAGAGGGACATAGGAAATTATTGATGCATTTAAATAAAATAAATGTAATTTATTTATTTGAATAGTGAGGTGGAATAAAAAGGATGAATTAATTAAATAATTGATAATTATTTAATTAATAGTTGAAATTGGACTATAGAACATAATTAAATACTTTAATTATGTTAAGAAGAAATGTGGAGAAAAATAAAGCTTGCAAGCCTAGGTCAATTTTATGTGTCTACAAAAAGGAAGGATCCTCAAATAGTTCATGTCTTAGAAAACCTTGTTGATATCATGTTAGAGAACATTAATGTCCCTAAATACACATACCTTGGTAGTCTAGTTGTGGATGTTAAGATTAATGGGACCCTTATCAAGAATACCTTGATAAACTTGGGGGCAACAATCAGTGTCATGACTAAAGAAACAATGCAATTACTTTAGTTAGCCAACCTTAGACCTACACAAGTTGTACTACAATTGGTTGATAGGTCAACAGTCAAGCTTGAAGGAATCATTGAAGATTTAGTTATTGCATTAGATTCTTGGAAATATCTTGTGGATTTCATAGTTTTATAGCCTAAGGTTAACCTTGTAGGATATCCACTCATCATAGTAAGACCATGATTAGCTACAGTTGATGCATTCATATGTTGTAGGTTTGGTAATATGATAATATCTAATGGAACAATGACTAAGAAATTGGTCCTCTATCCTCTAGCCCAAGCTTATGCTGATCTTGAGCAAACTATTTGACCCATTTTGGATGAGGAAGATAATTATTCCCTATAGAATTAAATGATAATAGAACACAACCCTTTATTGGATGATTAGGAAGAAGATGCAAATATTGCTCATATAATACGAAATTAATGCTGATGGAGCCTGCAACAACAAGACTATCTCACATGCCTTCAAGACCCCTTGCAGAGTATTATACTTGCTAATTCCTCAGAAGAAATATATCAGATGTTTCATTCCTAACAACAACAACAATGTGTACCAATCATTCCAAGCCTTGAACTCTAGTATGTATAAGAATCATCCAATGAACTAGAAGTCATGCTAGGAAAAATGCTAAACATAAACAATGCATTGATCGAAGAGTAGTAGAATTCCCTGCACACAGTGCTATAGGAACACACAACAACATATGCATGGGACTACCATGATATGAAAGGTATAGATCCTAAGTTATGTATGCATAGGACCTATATAAATGATGGTTATAGGCCCATTAGACAACCTCAAATATGAATGAACCCTACCTTGAGAGAAATAGTCAAAGCTAAACTTCAGAAACACCTTGATGCAGGCTTCATTTATGCTATATTTGATAGTGAATAGGTCTCACCTTTAGTCATTGTTCCTAGGAAAGGTGGAAAATAGAGATTTTGTGTATATTATAAGGAATTGAACACAACCACTAGGAAGGACCACTTTCCATTGCCCTTTATAGATCAAGTTCTTGACTTTTAGTAGGGAAAAAATAATTTTTATTCCTAGATGGTTTCAATGGTTAAATCAGATCAAAATTACTCCAGAGGATTAGGACAAGACAACATTTACATGTCCTTGGGGTACTTATATTTAATTTGTTCTTCCCTTTGGCTTATGCAATGCTTCAACTACTTTTTATAGGCCAATGCTCAACATCTTTTTTGATTATGCTCATGATTGCATAGAGATATATATGAATGACTTCACAACATATGGGAAAACTTATGAGGAAGCCCTTAGCAATCTGGAAAAAGTATTAACTTAGAGATGTAAAGAATACAACTTCTCCCTTAGTAATGAAAATGATTTATGATAATGACTTAAGGAATTGTTTTAGGACACTTCATATCTAGTGTAGGGATTCAAGTTGATCCACATAAGATAGAAATCATTTCTACATTACCTATTCCATAGAAGCAAAGGGATATTCAAAGTTTCCTTGGCCATGTAGGCCACTACATGAGGTTAATTAAAGACTCCAGTAAGATTTTTGAACCATTGTTTGTTTTACTAACTAAAGATATTAAATTTGATTAGACAATAGAGTGCCAACATTCCTTTGAAGAGCTGAAGAAGGCCTTAACCTAAGCACCTATTTTGAGGGGGCCAAATTGGACCTTAAAATTTCATATACATACTGATGCTTCAAAATTTTCTATTGGAGAAAATTTTGGTCAAAAAGAAGGTAACAAGGAATATACAATCAATTACATTAGCAAGAATCTTCAGGTAGTAGAGCTGAATTATACTGTTATAGAAAAGGAGATGCTAGCAATAGTGTATGCCATCAATAAATTAATGCATTACATAATTGGTTATTAAATCTCTTTCCACACAGACCATACATCTATCATATATCTTATGAGAAATCCTGTAGTAGGAGGTAGACTAGTTAGATGGATGCTCCTTCTACAAGAGTTTGATATTACAATAGTGGACAAACCTGGTAAAGATAATGTAGTAGAAAATTTTCTTTAAAGGTTTCCAACATAATCAATAGAAAGAGTAGTGGATGACTCATTTCCAGATGAACACTTGTTTTCTCTTAATGTCCATGTACCTTGGTATGCTGACATTGCAAATTATTTAGTGATAGGGAAAATTCCACCACACTTTTCTCCAAGGGAAAAGAGACAACTGGTCCATAAGTGTTTCCCATACCCTTGGGTATCAAGTTATTTGTTCTACATTGGCTTTGACAACATCATGAGAAGGTGCATAAGGGAAGAGGAAATATATGATATAATGAAGGCCTTCCATGATGAACCATGTGGGGGTCATTTTGCAAGAAAAATAACAACATTCAAAATCCTCACAACTGGTTATTACTAGCCTAGTTTACATAAGGATTTTTTCAAGTACATAAGGAGTTGTGATAGGTGTCAAAGAATGGGTAGACCAACAAGGAGTGATGAAATTCCCTTAAAACCTTAGTTAACACTAGCTCCCTTTGATACATGGGGTCTAGATTTTATAGGACCAATCTCACCTACTTCTAACAATAAGGAATATATCCTAGTTTGCATTGATTATCTAACTAAGTGGGTAGAAGTAAAGACATTACAATTTTACAGGGATGGAAATGTGGCTAAATTATTGTATGAGAACATTTTTACTAGGTATGGAGTACCTAGGGAAATTGTGACTAATTAGGGTTCATAATTTACTTAAGACCTTATCACCAAATTGGTTGAAGAATATCAAATTAGACACACAAAGTAAACACCTTATCACCCCTAGGCCAATAGCTTGGTGGAGGTTACAAATAGAGAAATTGAAAGTATTCTAACCAATTAAGTGCAATTACACAAGAAATATTTGGTTTCTAGGTTACTCAAAATAGTATGGGTATATAGATCAACCTGGAAAACAACAACTAGTTTTACACCAGGCTATGAGCTAGTATATGGTAAAACAACAATCCTTCCAATTGAGTTTGAGGATAAAACATTAAGAATAGTAGTAGAATTGGAAATGGATCTCACAACAACTCAAAAGGAAAGGTTACACCATTTGAATGGACTGGATGAAATAAGGATGGAGGCCATCCATCACATTGAGATATTCCAACAATAGAGGACAAAGTGGCATGACCAATATATTAAAATGAAAGAATTTATTGTAGAATATTGGGTCTTGTTATATGATTCAAGATACAAGAATTTCAAAGGGAAAATCCAATCCGAGTGGTTGGGAACTTATGAGATCAGTCAAGTCTTTCCTAATGGAGCAATAAAGTTGCATACCATAGATGTAGTGAGGTTTCCACTATTGGTTAATGGCCACTGATTGAAACTTTATAAAAAAACTAGTATAGAAAGAAGATTTTATTTTCCATCTATTTAAGTAGTATGGACCTCATAGTGATCTAGATATTGGTTCAAAAATGTAGAGTGATTCCTTAGCAACAATAGATATACTAGATCCTTCAGGTGATTCAGAGATTGAGCTACACAACTCAATCCTTGAGAACACACAAGATTAATTTCCTATTCCACCTCACAAGCACACACAACACGTTTATAATGATGTACATGATTTTTCTAGAGGAACCTATCTTATATATACAACTACCAACATTTAGTAAGGGTCCTATTGCAATAGGGACTTGCAGCATCACAACTATCACTAGTCACATGGGACTTGTTGCCAAAGGTACCCGTAGCACCCTCTAGCAAAAAATAAAATTCAAATTAATTGCTGCCACATTAATTGCATGTATTATCCATCTTTTCATCATAAGTACCCACAACACGTTTCTTTTATTTCCTACTTCCAATTCAAATTTGAAATGTTTGAACTATCACATCACCAACTATTATCTATCTAATCCATTTCATTACCTTACATCTGCCACATCACCCATCATTTAATTGCAATTTTACTTCATGTCACATCATATCCTATTACAAATGAATTTGAATAATCTCACATGTGCGACATTCAGTTAGTCACCTTTGACAGGTACACAAGGTAAATTATCATGATTATCCTAGATTTATTAATACTTTCATTATGTCTTTCATATTAGATTATGCATGCAATATATTTATAGCATTTATTTTCATACTTCCTAATCATACCTTTACCTATAATGAGTTGAAGTGTGGTCAATTCAACCCTTCAGTTGGTTGGAGGGTATAAGTCAACCATTTTTTTTTGATTTTCATTATTTGAAACCTAATGTAATAGATAGATTGGACATGCAAAACCCTTTTCGTCCTAAAAGTATCACCCACTTTTTTCTAATACTTTTGAGAGTCAATTCCCTAATCTTGTGAACTTGAGCTAAGTCAAACTGTCCTAAAAATTTCACCTACTTTTTGATGATACTTTCAAGAGTCAATTCCCTAATCCTACGAACTTGAGCTAAGTTCAAACCAAAACCCATTTTGAGCTCAATTAAGCTAATATGAGAAGAAAGGGAGTTGCAGTTATAGTATGATAGTGAAAATGCATGAGGAATTATCAAAGTAAAGAAGGGTTTGAGGGTGGTGAAGTGAATTGAGCTGAATTTTCAAGGTAATTGAAATAAATTTTCAAGATAAAAAATTCAAGAGTAGATGTAAAAGATTTACAATGGGAGGTGATGTTATAAGGAGAGAGTTGTCAGCACATAAGCAAATACTAGAAGATGAAATGATATTACCTATCTTTACTAGAGTTGGTTGGCTTGATTATTTCCTAAATTTGATAGAATTTGACAGTGACATAGAAAGTAGGTGTGCAACCACCTTGGAGCATGATGAAGCAATGGTAAAAGTATTATCGGTAGATGCATCTAAAGTTTCCATAGCACATGTTTTTGGGTTACCTAGAATTGGAGCAGAATTTCCAGCACAGATAGATGTAGTGGTTGCAAGAGAGGAATTTTGTGAGCAAGGAGAGAATTTGGACTCATCGTCACAAGGTACAAAGAGGATTTCTCTCCCATGGTTTTGGGATAATTGTGCTTCCTATGTCAATAGATATCTTACCTGTGATGGTAGACAAAGTATTTTGTATACTGTACATTTTAAATTGCTTAGTCACCTTCACATTAATAGGCTGGTAAATGTACCAAATTTTCTTTATAATATGTTAAAAATAATGGCATCAGAGTATCAGAGGAAGAAAAGTGACACAACCTTATCACACCATTATTTGATTTCCCTACTAGTAAAAAGAAGTTTGAGAATTTAGTACCCATAGGTAGACTGGGAAGATTTTAAGAAATGTGAAGATATTAACAATTTACTTGAGGCACTTGTAGTACCTGAAAATTTAGATCTACAAACTAAAAATGTAAGAGAAAGATCCCCTATCTCACCTACAACTTCAACTACCCATAGCCAAGGTCAGCCAAAGGAGAATAATGTGCTAGAGTGTAGGTCACTAGCAGTCGAAGAAATTCCATCTTCATCAAAACCACCAAAACCAATTAATAGAAAAGGAAATACACCCAAAACACCCACACCTTCTAAAATAGAAAAGAAGAAGGATGTTGCAAAGGAAACCCTCACACCTAGTGTTCAGGTAGATTAAAGAAACAAGGTATCATGAGGGGGTTGTGGAAAAACTTGAAGAAAAGGAAAAGGGAAAAGAACAATAGGAGGAAGATGTAATGTTGGTAGAGATAGACTCCAAAGGGATGGGACATATCCCTACAGATTTACATACACCTGTGAAGAGGAAGAGATATGCGTCTACCACATTTTATTTAGAATCAAAAGATGTGTTTGTTTCCAAGAAAACACAAAAGAAAACCCCAAATAGTCCTACCTATGAAGACTATGTAAGGGGAGGTAATGATCAGTTTATTGAAATACAGGAAATGTATATAGAAGATATAAATGTTAGGAAGGAGATTCAAGAGGCCTTGGATAGAGTAAAACATTTGGAAGAGTTAGTGAAGAGTTATGAAAAGAAAGAAAAGGAAAGGGAAACCAAAATACAAGAATTGGAAGAAAAATTGCAAAGATATGGACATGGTACAAAATTATATTTATTAGCACAATTGACCATTACTAAAATAGTGGATGGAGAACTTGTAATACCAAATCAGAGACCTCCTTCCATAAGAACCCCAATTCACCATACAACCTTGTCTCTTGCTTATCAGCTATGGAAGGTGACTAATGAGTTTGCACAACAAAAAGAAAAGTGGAAGATATATATATATATATAGATTGAAGAACATACCAAAGTACTAGAAGGAAAAGAGATTGAGATTAGGAAATCAACAGTTAGACTGGAAGAAGTGGTAGATAAAGCTAATCAAATCATAAGATGTAGAACTCCAAGAAGGACATATGCACTATTTTTGAAAGAATAATTCCCAAGTTTTCAATTCAGTAGGCTAATTAGTAACTAGTTAATAGGGATGAGTAGAAAATTTTAGTTTCTTAATGTTTTTTTTGATTCTACACTAGACAAGTAGGATCAACTATGTGAATACTATTTACATAACTATGTGGTTTTGGATGAAACAAAGTGGAATCCTTTGATATTTGTAGGGATCTCCAGGTAAGGGAATTGGAATCTTATTACAAGAATGAATAATTTAGGGGAGAAATAACTAAACAATATGAGAAGAGGGAGAAATCAATTGCTCTCCCAATAATGAAAGAATCTAAAGAACCTGGTACAGTTATAGATGAATGGTTGAAACTATTGGATCATAAATGTGTAGGAAAGAAGATTATGAAACTGAGGATAGAGGATTACAAAAGAATGCAAACATTAGCTATGGGATTGGGTCAGTAATGTTATAGTTATATGTGCAAATCAAATGGAACAACTTGACCCCAGAGTTGCAGAAAAGGGAACCTCATTCTATGTACAATTTCATCACCATGCTTGAGAGAGTACACGGGTACATGAAAAATGGTGCTGAGATAGGAATTCATTAGGTACCACTTACATTTCATCCACCCATGCTACTCTATCTAGTTCCACATTGGACCAGGGAAAAAGATGAGGAATGTGAGAAAGTTGGGAATATTAGAATGAGAAAACTTGCAACTTACAAAGGTTTCTACTTAAATCAAATCAAAGGATTTGATGATGTCATGGATCTTAGGGAGATCGCCCTATGTTATAATCTCTACCCCTAGTGTTTTTCTTGAGGACAAGAAAAAGTATAGTTGGGAGGAATGGTGGGTTCATTTATTAGCCTCTTTTATGTTATTTTTATGCATAATTGAAGACACCATTAACAAATTTTTCAAATAATACTCCTATGCTATGATATCTTTTCATGCCTATTATACAAACTTGGACCTAAATTGTAGTAATAGAAAATATAGTTATGATATAGTAACATTCCATGGTTTGTATGCGAGTATGCATGAAATATGGATGGAATTTTGTGTTTGATCATGGTAGTTAGCTTTGTGTATGTGTTTTGTGGATTAATCCCTTGTAGCTCAAGGAGAAACTATAGCCTACAATAAAAGGAAGATTTGTACAATGAAATAGGGGAAGTGCTAGATCAAGCTAAATGCAATAACTACCATATGGAGGCACTTGATGGATTTAGACATGCATCATTATGACAAGTGAATAAAGCACTAGAGAAGAAGAATTCTTTTGATAATAGGATTCTAGATAATTGTTTGTGTGTTTACATGTGCAAATCTATTTTACAAAGTTCTAGTTCTATTAGAACTCTTCTTTCTTTTCAGTTAAATAGTTTGAACAATTCAATCTTAACTATATACTCTAATATCGAGGAGTTGTAGTTAATGATTGCAGTTAGTTGTTGCTTAGAATAAACTCCCCCATGCTTGTATATAGCCAATGGTTGAGTTCTTAAAGAAGTTAGTTGATTTTCAACATTTTGTTATCAATTACTTTTCAATTTTAGTTATCAATTATAGACATGATGATTATTTAGAATGATTTTATTGAATACAATTTGTGAAGAAGATTTTGTGTAATCTTTTGTGATGCGTAATAAATGAAGTTTAATTTTACATGGATGTGTAGAGGATGTTATTAGATTTGGTTCTAGTTAGCTGAAGAAAACCACTTGAGAAATCCACTCAAGGTAATTGTTCTTCACTACCTTTATAACTATTTTATTTCTATTAGTAGTTATTTTTGTACATCTTTGTTTCATAAATTTCATGCAAAGTAGAATAGATCCTCACACATTGATTATCAGTAATGACCATACATGAGCATGCATGCATTTGGTTAATCTATAGTATTGTAAAGGTTAGAATAAGTTTAGTTACTAGTCTTGATTAGTTTTGGGTTGGTACAATAATTGTTTATTAGCAATAGTTTAGTTACAGGTTAAGTTGTAGGCACCCATAGCCATTAGCACTGATTTGTTCCTTTCACTGTTATACAATTGTATAAATTTCCAGCAAGTAGAATACCTTAAATAGGATAACCTAGGTAGCCTCAAGTCTCTTAAGACACATATAGGGCAACACCATTATATTCCAAGTTTACAAGACACTAGTTGGGACTCTATAAATACCATGCACTATGAAATATATACATCTATGCTACACTTTAGACGCATATTTTGGCGCTTTAAGAAATCATTATCATATATATGTTTACTATATATATATATACATAACTAAATATGTATATAAGTATATACATATATACATATATATCAATTCACAAGTTTATCAAATACATTATTCAAAATATGAATACACATACACATATTCCTTAAAATAATAATGCATGCATACACACACATACTATACCCATAAGGCATATAGGGTGGTAAGCGGGGCCTAGGGCGGTGGGAGAAGCATCAAATGGTGGGGTCTGCATTAGGTTGGGAAAGTAGGCCTTTACCTCTATATAGTAGGGGTAGGGGTAGGGGCTATAGAACCAACTATAGTTGGGGAGAAGGGGGGGCAAAGCAAATTGATTGAGAGTCAAACCAATTAGAAAGCACTAAATCTAAATGGTGGCCTCTCCCCCCTCTATATTGGTATAGCCCATATATCTAAACTAAATGGTGGCAATATAGCTACCCATGTATTGAAAATGGTGGCCTCTCCCTCTCCCACATCTATATAGGCAGGGCGGGGTAGAGTTTTTCTCTATATATAGGATAGGGAATAGGGCCTCCTATAACTATCTACTATCTGGGGGGGAAATTAGGAACTAAACCTTGAAACCTAGATCCCCCATGAAAGGGGGTTCAAACCTGGACTGCATCATATATATATATGGTTGATCCCACAAAACTGGTTTACAATTACATTGAGGAAAGAAAATTGCAAAAATGCTCTCAAAAATAAAAAAATTGGGTTTTTAGGGGTTCACTTGAAGGGAGTGTTTGAGGGAACCCAAAAAGGGGGATTCGCTTGAACCCCCTTTGAGTGAACCCCTTTTTGAAGACAAGTTGGAGTGAACCCCTTTTGACTAGGTTGCTCTTATGAAGTACAAGGAAAATCGTAGAAAAGGGGGGTTTGCTCAAACCCCCTTTCTAGCAAACCCCCTTCACTTAAAGGGGGTTTGCTTGAAGGGGGTTCGAGTAAACCCCCCTTATTTTCCCTTCTCCCTCTCTTCAACCAATTTTTTGCAAAATTTTTCCTTTTGAATCTCGGGTTGAAGATGAAAATGGAGGCAACATCATAGACCTGATTGGATGATGGTAGTCCTTAGAATGAGCTATCCATCAAATATAATTTTAATATATTTTGGTTTGATTATGTATTTTTTAGTTTAATTAAACATAGGTTTTTCAATGAAAATCAAGCTCTTTGTTCTACACAAGTGGAAAAATAGCAAATTATCATTTTTTTTTTGAAAAATATCTATGCACTAGATATTGATGTCCTTAATCCAACAAAAAAATGAATGTCGATACATACAAAAAAAGTTGTGTTAGCAAGTAAACCTATGTGTAAATTGTAACTGGTTTGACTTCAAAACTTAATTAAGAAAAAATATTGAATGAAATGCTATGAAACCAATTGCATGGACTAGATATCATAGTTACAAATATAAATTCAAAAAAATTAGAATTTTATCCTTCATAGAAACAAATTTATATGTTAGCAAGTACACGCCACTCTTTAAAAATGGTGTTTATTTTTAAAAACTAGTTTTTGAAGGAGATGGAAAAATAAATGCAATCTGATTTGAAAAAAAGAAAAAGAAATCTATAGAAAAAATGTCAGAAATCACTAGTTTGCATCATCTTCAAATTCCTCATGGTTTAGCAACTATAGGTGCCTAAAAGTGAAGATTAGTTAATTTTTTTTAGTTTAATGTCTAGTTTGGCCAAAAATTGTAAACTAGTATTGTAGGATCACCCATACTACTATGCTAGTATGTACGTTTCCATTATGTCGAGCATACACACATAATAATATATATGTATAGATACATATACCTTATATATATATGTATATTTCATTCCTTGGCATTAATACACATATAATCCCTTATTCGCCAATTGATAATTATATATATGCAAAATGTATACATACATACATGTGTGTGTGTGTGTGTGGTATACGTCCATCTGATTTCCCTACACATATAATGTATTCATATTCAGGTTAGCGTTTTCACCCCTCCTCCCCCCCCCCCCACACACACACACATATATATTTTTTATACATACATATATATTTGTTATACATACATACATACTCACACACACATATATATTTGTTATACATACATATATATATATATATATTTATACATACATACATGCATATATATATATATATATTTGTTATACATATACATATACATATACATATACATACACATATACACATATACACATATAAACACACACACACACATATATGATCATCAATTAGTAAATACACAAAGAAGAACTCAAACTTCAATATAAGGATCTAGACATGCAATTTACCAAAGAAACAATCATAGAGTCAAAGCCCAAAAACAAAAACCATAATCAATTCAAGATGACCAAACAATCTTCCCAATTTATCCAAGACTTTGACTAAGGGTTTACTTACCAAATTTTGACTATCTTGACTTGACTAAACCAAATTAGAACTGTGCATGTGTGAAAGCTCAATTAGAATCATTTAGGGGTTACCCGACCAATTCTCTTCTCCTGAGTGATACTTCCACTCTCTTTCGGATGCTCGACTTGTTCTTGTGTTATACCCCAAATTGTGTAATTACTATTTACTATTACTATGTACAATAAAATGTGAATTCAGTGGATGAATAAATTGTATTTGTACTTTTTTATCACTACTTTATGAATAAATGCCATCTCATTTAATATTATATGAAGGAACACATTTATGTGATTGGATGAATATTGTGTTGATATTCTAACTATGTAGATGTATTATGTGTAATGCATATTTTGTTGAATAGATGACTACCTTGGACATGTTTTGAGAATGTGGATGCAGGTATATGTTCACTCCTCCAGGCAGAGGTGAAGTATCACTTAGGAGAAGGTCTTGGTTGGGTAACTAGTAACACAACCTATTTGAGCTTACACACACCATAGTAGAATAATTGTGTCAGGTTTTCATGTGGGAAGTAGGTAAGTCATCTTTAGCATAATGTGTGCATTATAAAGGGTCTTGATTACTATTGAATGCATGCTTGGATGAAGATTATCTGTTTGAGCTTGTGAGTCCTTCCTTAACCTACTGTGCTTGTTGTGTGGTTCATTGTGTATTGGGATATATGCATACATGCATATATATGCATATGTCGACATACACGTATGACATATGTATAGAGATGCATATATGTATATAAATGATTGATATGATGCTATAGTCACATAGGTCATGATCATTTAGATAATGAATGGATCATTTGACTAACATATTTCTATATATATATAATATACGCATAAGCATAAGTGCTTAATAGAGTAGTGTGTATATACATATATATAATATATTATTATTATGAGAAGATTATCTTGTTGTATTCTTTTGTATATTGAATGTATGCCTACTTGATTGGCATAAGATATATATATATATATATATATATGATTTAGCGTTAATGCTAACTATTGGCATATATATATACATATAGGTACACATATACATATATCTATATATTTATAAATATAAGCATAGAAAAAATTTAATGCTAGATATGAACCAATTAGTATTATATGTGAATATATGTGAAAATGATGATAAATGATACATGTGTATCATGAAATATATACATGTATATCAATGAATGATTTCATGTGTGTGTATATATATATGTGATATATATAATAGCATATATATATATTATATAGTAGATGAATTATATATGAAGGTGTCTATAGGGCACAACCATAAAGAAAGGTGTGGCTTAATAAAAGAAAACTTGCGTAGGGAATGAAATAGTAGGAAGGCATAGTTAAAAGTTGCTAGAACATAGGCACAATAAGGTGAAGAGATTACTAAGTTTAGAGGCCAACACATTATAGGAAGTGCTACACATAAAATGGATAAGGCACAATGAAATAAGTGTTGCACACAATGAGGGGTGGCAAGATGATTCTAACGTGTTTCCGTGAGAAGTTGAATGCAACAAATTTAATGTAACTTTCCAAGTCAACGTAATAACAACATTGTAAATGGAAGAGTCGATTGTGTTATGTGTTGCTTGGAGAGTAATTACAAATTCAACGAGTAATCCAAACTTGAACAATAGGGAAATAGTTGTGCCACCTTTGAATCCTTTAACCTGTAGAAGTCTACTTTGAGATGCAAATAAAATTCTCTCACATGGGATTTGAATTGGTCTCCGATTGTTGTTGAATATGATGGTCAATCTATAGTTGCTTGAGCTGAGTTTATGCTTACATGTTCACCAACTTTTCTCTGAGAATCATGTGTTGCTATGCATCCAATTTGTTGTTAATAACATGCCTAATCTTTAGGGTGTTTGATCTCCTACTTGCTGTATAAATAGTAGAATGAGTTCATTTGTTTGGACACATCATCATTCTTCTTCTATTAATTATTTATTGTGCAAAGTCTCTGCATTTTGTATATATTTCTATCTGCAACATTTTCCAAGAACAGTGAGTGAGGGTCTTGAGTTTTAGAGAGATTATTATTATTTTGAGAGAAGTATTTTCCAACTTGAGAGATAGTGGATATTGAGTCTTTGTTGAAGGATCAATACCAAGCTAATTTCTGATTTGGAAGTGCTGTAATTGCAGCAAATTAGTTGGAAAGATCATCATAGGCATGAGGATATTCTTCCCTATTTACATTTAGTATTGAATGATTTACTTTATGATTTCTTAAACTAGACTATTATGGTTACTTGAAATTAGGGAAAAGTAATGCTTACTTTGAAAGAAAAATAGAAGACATTTACTCTTTTTGTGAATTGTTTGTAAATACTCCATAATAAGAGGATTCTGTTTATCATAATTATTACATATTGTATATGAATAAACTTGGGATGCATAAGGCTTATTCATAGCTTTAACCCTTTTAGTCAAAGAGGTGATACTCTCAAATGGAATCATCTATTGTTATGAAAATTCTTCAAATGAGGCCATGCATTGTGTTTGTATTTACTCCGTGATAGGAGGGATATTTGTCATAGGTATTATTATATGATTAGATATGGGTAAGAGAGATTTTTTGTCATAGGTATTGTTATTATACTAGATATGATCAAACATAGACAAGCTTAAGGAACACTCATAGCTTGATAATTGATTACGCTAGTAAGCTAGTAGGTTGCTCTTGGGATTATTATCTAGTGAAGGGAGGGAACTAGTACTTTGCTTTATGAGTTGTGTTTCCTTAAGTTGTTAAAGAGATAGGTTATCTTGGGGAGTAGCTTTCTCATGGAAAGGAATTTCCTAAGCTAAGTCAAAAAGAGCTTGCTATAGTGTAAGTGAATGGTAGACCATCACTTGAAGTACTGAGTGAGAATAATTTGTCCAAATTGGAATGTATGAGACTCCATGGTAGATAGTGAGAATGTCGAGAGTCCACTATTAGTTCACCATTTCCATTTAAATGCATGAGGGCTACCTAGCATAGGTTATAAATCCTAGTCATGTAGGACACAACAATAAGATCAGAATGGTATGTTGTACATGGTTACCCAACCAATACCTTCATCAAAGGATAAGGCCATCTATCAATGATAGATGTGTGGTCGATTGCATATGAGTCTGTTGTTGGTTGAAAATAACTTGAGTGATGCTTCTCCTCCTTAGTAGGTGACAAAAGACCAAGGTTTTAAAAGGTAGATTCCTGGACCATATATATCTTATGCTCCGAAGCTCAGTGGCACTATGTTTGTAATGGTGTACATTCTTGGAATATTATAATTTGTGAAATTATTATATTGGAATGTAATCCTTATTGAATATTGTATGACATCTTTGTTCAATATCATATCTATGTTTGAAAGATTTGTATAATTACTTTTGTTTGCAATGACAAATTAGAATTTGAGTTATTTTGGCTATGCATGTAATTTATACTATTGGAAGAAATTTTTTTATTGCTAGGTCATAGAATCATGTTTTATTCACTTGAGGTGAAAACATGGGAAATTTTACTGTGAAGAACACTGGGGTTGTTACATCCTGCATATAGCTTAATGCAACACCAAGGTAGTTAGACATTCACAATACAATCATTTGCATCATCAAAACATTTGCATCAACAAAGCTTATAATATTCACATTGTAATACATATATTCTCATCATATTTCACCAACATAAACATATTTATTCATTTCAAGGCAATAACATCTTAATGCGTATTTCTGTATTTCATTCTCCTACTAAACATATTAAAGTCACAATTTACTTTTATCAACACTTTCACTTATGAAGGTAAAAGTAACTTAGTAAAAATGAAACAAGGTGTAACATACTTCCCCCCTTGTGAATCATTGTCCCTGATGATTTAAAATACTTTAACATATAGATAAAGTCAAATAAAAGTTCTACCTTCTATTTTCCATAATATGTAGGTAATAAGTATATTATCATAAATATCTTAATATTCTTCCCTCATAATACAACCCTTTGTAATCTTGACTTTGCACTGAGTGATTATGTTAATGCACGGGGAGAACTTGTGTGCTTCACACATACCTTTCTTTTAAGGAACTATATATCATTGTCATAATAACTGATATGTACATCATAAGTACAATATTAACTATATCCTACATGACACCTATACCGTAGTGATTGGAAATCACGTTCCCCTTGGCTAATGTAATTATCCTTAGTGTAATCCAAGTAGAAAAGGAATGTCAATGCATTTCACATTACACCATGGGTCAAATCCTTCCTTTTGGTATTTACACCACTAGACAATTCAAAAGTCTAGACCGTCCATCACTGACACACCCATTTCCTTAAGCATAATAACGTAACTTCTTGACTACTATCAATTTCGAGCATAACAAGACCACTTATTAATTTAAGCTTTGTATCAACAAGGTTTTCCTTGATCCTTTTGATCTACTATTCCATTTTGGAAACTTTTCCGGTATAGGGTTAATCTTATTTCTTAGCTTTTCTTAGCTTTATAAAGATTCAATCCTTCTTCCCATATAATGGACCTAACCTGTATGATAGAAGTTCATTGTAATATAAGTAATTCTACAAATCCACCAAGATTTGGTTTATCCCTTTTTCCAAAGTGGCTGACTTATAGTAACAAATTATACATTCATTCAGTTGAATTTTTCATAAGATGATTATGGTTTACACAAAACCTTATCATTACTTGTTTGTCCTCATCTAAATAACCTTTTAAGCAACTACTTTACACATTTTTCTATTTCAGACTTAATATCCTATAAATAAAATTTCCCAATCAAAATTGGTTAACTTGGTGAGTCTATCCACCATAACATTATGTTAGTTCCATTGACATAGAAAGATCAAACTTTTCTAATGATCTACCAATTCCTTACCAAAATTTCTTAAGAATATACAAGTCCTACCAATGTGGAAATTATTTCTTCATTCTCTGGCATACTAGATGAGAAATTGCTACATACCAAGTTACAACATCTTAATCTATCATTTTCCAAATTATAGTGGTTTCCAATTTGTCAAACAATTTTTCCATAACCATGTGTCCTAAGTTCGACATCAATTTCCCAAATTTTATGTACATAGGTTCTTTTTCGATTCATAATAGTCCAATTCAACTAAGTGAAACCTCTTCCATGGACTTATTCCATATGATATTTTCAAGTACAATGATTAGATATTTTTGCGGCGATAAAACTCCTTCATCCTAGGTCATCCATACCCTAGATTTCTTTCATCCTTTGGTTATTTCGAAAGTTGTAATATGATTTTCAGCTCAATATTTTTCTTCCAATGAGCATTTAAACCATTTCAAGTAACAATTATCATTTAATCATGTTGACTTGACATTATCTTCCCAAATATGTTAGCAATTATTACATACCTAGTTTCAAGCATACGTTTTCTCTATAACTCATATCACGAGTATATAATTCTTCATTTTTCTATTAAATAGGAAATATTCTTGCACTTCATGCTCAAGTATACTACCTATGTCTCCTTTTATACTACCTAGTTTCATTGTATGGGGTACTTTATCTAAGTCTAACTACTCTCCTTCCCCCCTTAACGCTTCCACGATATTAGATCATCTTAAAGATGAACTCTTTTCCAAACATTTTCCTTTCCCCAAATTGAATTGATTTGTCATTCCTTGTTGTTGGATTTTTTGAT
This sequence comes from Sequoia sempervirens, assembly GCA_007258455.2. Classification (NCBI taxonomy): domain Eukaryota; kingdom Viridiplantae; phylum Streptophyta; class Pinopsida; order Cupressales; family Cupressaceae; genus Sequoia; species Sequoia sempervirens. The sequence continues at coordinate 120,180,154 of VDFB02047230.1, forward strand.
AGTCGATTGACTATTACTTTACTTTCTTACCCTCTATGGTATGCCTTGAATATAATTTTTTATTCCTAAAATTGGGTTCATCATTACCCTTCTAATATCTTAGAATCAACGCTTGGATCCACCATAACGAGATCTAATAAATATTCAACAACTCTACAAGCTAAAATGTACTCTAGTATTTCATTCCAATTCTCTTTTCTATGTATACTAATAGCCCTTTTAACCATAGTAGAATAATATCCCTCCTCTGTAAGGCCACTTTCATTGACGTGTTAACAAGCTTACCTAAGGATCCTTTTATTAATTGTGTCCTCACCTTTGTGAGTTTTTTCCAAATTATTCTTTTGATTTGACACATAGTCTCCCTCCATATCCAATTTCCTTTTGGAATACCTAAACACATGTTTACTTTTGTTGACTAGTTGGTAAGTTCAATCTGCACTTTAACCAAACTATACTCTATTTGGTCCTTTGTTGGTCTAGTTCATTTTTACTTGTTAATTCCCAACTTGCAATCATCTTTCCAAATGACTTATTCCCAATTCTTGGTAACCATCAACAATAAGTGACTTCAATCAAAGTATAATCTCATCAATAAAGGACTCACTCAAAATTATGGTATCAACATTAAAATGACTCCAAATGAAAGTATATTCAACAATCAAATTATCAAGTAGATCATATTGGTTTAACCCAACTTATTTGCTTTAATCAATAATCTCATAGAAAACCATACAAAATAGGTTATTCCTAACCTAGGGTTTCCAAAAAAAGTAAAGTAAAGATCAAGAGATCACAAACAAATCATAAAACATCTACTTTAAGTAAGAGTCAAACATTCACATATTCATAATGTTCTCAATATTTGAATAATATCTAAAGGACATTATCAACTTGCGAGGATTTGGGGCTTCTGCATTCATAGTCTTCTTCACAATACAATTTACATATAAATTATCATCAAGGTTTGTAACCTATTAATGATGATATTCCTTTTATGCCATTATTCATGTGGTGTTACAATCTATATTAACTACAAGGCTTCACCTAACTTCATAGGCTATCAATTCAAGATATCACCTAATTGTAATGATATTATAGTCTAATTGACTAAGTATAATTTCTAATAACTGTTCCAATATATAGAACATATTCCTATATAAGTATAAATTCATCCCAACCAAAAGGTTTCAAAAAAACAAAAATCCATCTAAAAACAAACAAGCTAACCAAGCAATCTTTCCAACTTAAAATAGAGAATAAATTAGACAACTAGCATGCCTATAACCAAATAGCTCTAATTGATATGACAAGTTTCATAGAATAACCTCCACCAAATAGTTTGCAAATCCTTCCCTTGACCAAACTCCACAAAGAAATCTCTCTAAACCCTCACTAATCTTATGCTAAAAACCTCTCAATCTCATAGCTCAATAATGCAGCAGGGTAACACATAGAAAATTAGAATTTAGAAAGCAAGAATGCGTCCCAAATGAAGTGAAATAAACCTCTATTTATACGTAAAGATCAGTTACTAAAGGCTAGAAACAAGGTATCTACATTGAAACTTCTCAACTCAGAAAGGTCAATTGAGCAAGAACAATAAAAGGTGATAACTAGAATTGATTCTCAACAAAAACATACTCAGCTATGAAGAATGAGTCGACTCGTTTATTTGGAAAAAAAGAAAGATAATTAGATTTGCAAGGTGATGGTATCCTAAAGATCAACTTAGTTTTCCAACTTTATACTTGGCTTATTCTCCTATTTACTTCCTACCTCAAATTTTGGTTAAAAGATATAGATCAATCTTATTTTGTTAGCATATTTCTTCACTATGTTGCCACTTATCCTCCACACACCTATTCTTGTGGAGTTTCTTATTTAGTAAAAGACTAAGTCAAAGTTCATTTATACTTTGCATAATAACACCACCTTCATAGCATTTGAATTTGTCTTGCACTTTTATCCTTACGTATTAACTCTCATGCAGATATACTAATGCTTCCTATATTTGTTTCAACAAAATGTTAATTACTTACACATTACATAAAGTTTATGTGCAACCCTTATAGTTTATGCACTATCCATACTACCTTACTTATGTGCTATAATTATTACAATGTGCTTATATATCAATCAATGCATAGGGCATGGATTTACTATAGTTTGCTTGTTGTTTTAAAACAACAATACTCCCTTCCAACGTGGAAAACTTGGTGTTTGAAGACTTTGAATTTACTATCTCAATATTGATGGGTTCATTTATTAGCCTATTTTCTATTGTTTTTATGCATACTTTCAGACATCATTAGACAAAATTTTCAAACAATACTCTTATGCTATGCTATCTTTTCATGCCTATTATACAAACTTGGACCTAAATTGTAGTAATGGAAATATAGTGATGATGTAGAAGCATTGCATGGTTTATATGTGTGTATGTTTAAAATGTGGATGGAGTTCTATGTTTAATCATGGTAGTTAGCTTTGTGTATATGTTTTGTGGATTGGCCTATTGTAGCTTAAGGAGAAACTACAACCCACAACAAAAATGAAGATTTGGACAACAAAATAGGGGAAGTGCTAGATCAAGCTAAATGTAATAACTATCATATGGAGGCACCTGATGGAGTAAGACGTGCATCATTATGAAAAGTGAATAAAGTGCTAGAGAAGAAGAATTACTTTGATAATATGATTCTAGATAACTGTTTGTGTGTTTACATGTAAATATTTTTTACAGAGTTGATTCTATTAGAAATCTTCTTTCTTTTTATTTATAGATTGAACAATTCAATCTTAACTATATACTCTGATATCTAGGAGTTGCAGTTAATGATTGTAGTTAGTTGTTCCTTAGAATAAACTCTCTAGTGCTTGTATATAGATAGTGGTTGAGTTCTTAGAGAAGTTAATTGGTTTTCAATATTTTCTAATCAATTAATTTTTAGTTTTAGTTATCAATTATAGACATGTTCATTGTTTAGAATGATTTTATTGATAAAAATATGTGAAGAAGATTTTGTGTAATATTTTGTGATACGTAATGAATGAAGTTAAATTTTACATGGATGCATATAATATGATATTATATTTGGTTCTAATTAGGCGAAGATAACCACTTGAGTAGGCCACTCAAGGTAACTATTCTTCACTACCTTTATAGCTGTTTTATTTATGTTAGTAGTTATTTCTATAAAGATCATTATTTTAGAAATTGAATGTAAATTAGAATAGATCCTCACACTTTGATTATCAGTAATGACCATTCATGAGAATGCATGAATTTGATTAATCTACAGTACTCCAGAGTTTAGAATAAGTTTAGTTACTAGTCTTGATCAGTTTTGAGTTAGTACAATAATTCTTTATTAGCACCAATTCAGTTACTGGTTAAGCTATGGGCATTTGTAGCCATTAGCACTGGTTTGTTCCTTTCATTGTTATGTAATACTATAAAGTTATAGAAAGTAGAATACCTTAAATAGGATAACCTAGGTAGCCTCAAGTATTTGAAGATACATATAGTGCAACACCCTCACAAGTTTACAAACCTTGGTTAATAATTTAATGTTACAATGTTGAGTGGATTGTTTAGCTAGTTATACCTTTGGATTGTGTAGCTCTTACCAAGTTTACAAGACACTAGTTTAGACTCTACATTTTTAGTACCATTTCTGGGGAAGGTGATATCTTCATAGACTTATTTTTCAATTCTTTCATAGTTTACATTTTTTTAGCATTACCTAACTGATAAGTTTTTTTTTATCAACATACCAGAAAGTTACACTAATAATGTGTAAGACCGCTACTATACAAAGCCATATTTATTGTATGTGGAGGAAAAGAGATCCGTTGGACAAATTCTTCCTCTCTACATGCCAAGAATCCATTATAGAAATTGGTGAATCCAATACTCATAGTGAGAGTAATACTAAAGAAGAAATTTCCCTATCAACAACATCTAGCACATAGACAGAGGGGACATACCAAGCCATGGGTGATGCAGGGGATGATCTTGGACGTGCAACCTTTGAATTCCCAATCACCAACCAAGAAAGGGCTATTGTATTGAAGAAAATCCTTCCTTCAACATTACTAGTGTTTTATGGGTTGGTGACTAAATATATAGATACATTTATGTTTGAATTTGATGTCCTATGCACAAGTTATGACTATAATTCTAATGCTCATAGGATCAAACTCTTCCCTGCCACTCTAAAGGATGAAAACCTAAGATGATTTATGGGATTAGGCAAGGATGTTGTCCTTGATTGGGATACCTTAAAAAAAAATTCTTGGAGAAGTACCAAGACTATTGTAGAGGAATTGATAGGAGGAGAGATAAATTTTCAGAATGTCACAAAAGTAGGATGAGCCATTAGAAGATTATGTGGAGATATTTCAATTTTCCTTGAAGAAAAACCCATAGATCAAGTTATTAAAAGAATCCTTCAAGTTAGTATTTTTAAGGGGAGTCACTGAGGATTGTATGGATTCCCTCAATATTATTGGGCAAGGGGATATCTCTCAAATAACATGTGAATAAATCTACAAGGTCTACAAAAACTACTCTAGGACGTTCACTAAGAGGTCAAGAGGAGAGAGGACATCCACTATTGACAGATCATCTACTAGGATTTCACAAATAAAATTAAGTAATTTGTTGTCCAACATGGAGGACATTATTAGTCACTTGAAAAATTAGTTGGACACTCGACATCAAGAAGAAGCAAGAGGAAGCTGAAGCAATGCTCATTGAATACTACCCAAGCTGTAGGAAAAGGAAAGAAAAAGTATGGTTGGGGGGAATGATGGGTTCATTTATTAGCCTCCTTTCTGTTATTTTTATGCATAGTTTTAGACAACATTAGACAAAATTTAAGATAGTACTCTTACATATTCTATGCTATATTTTCATGCCTATAATACCAACTTGGACCTAAATTATAGTAATGGAAATATAGTTATGATATAGTAGCATTGCATGGTTTATATGTGAGTATGTATGAAATATGAATGGAATTCCATGTTTAATCATGGTAGTTATCTTTGTGTATATGTTTTCTGGATTAACCCCTTGCAGCTCAAGGAGAAACTATAGCCCACAACAAAAGGAAGATTTGGATGGTGAAATAGGGGAAGTGCTAGATCAAGTTGAATGCAATAACTACCATATGGAGGCACCTAATGGTGTTAGATGTGCATCATTATGACAATTGAATAAATCACCAGAGAAGAATTCTTTTGATAATAGGATTTTGGATAACTGTTTGTGTGTTTACTTGCAAATCTGTTTTACAGAGTTTCAATTCTAGTAGAGCTCTTCTTTCTTTTTAGTTATAGTTCAAACAATTCAATCTTAAGTATATACTTTGATATCTAGGAGTTACAGTTAATGATTACAATTAATTTTTTCTTAGAATAAACTCCCTCATGCTTGTATATAGCTGGTGGTTGAGTTAGAGAAGTTAGTTGATTTTTAACATTTTTTTATTAGTTACTTTTCAGTTTAAGTTATCAATAACAAACATGCTGATTATTTATAATGATTTTATTGAATACAATATGTGAAGAAGATTTTGTGTAATATTTTGTGATGTGTAATGAATGAAGTTCAATTTTACATGGATGCGTAGAATCTAATATTAGATTTGGTTCTAGTTAGGTGAAGAAAACCACTTGAGTAGGCCACTCAAGGTAACTATTCTTCACCACCTTTATAACTGTTTTATTTTTGTTAGTAGTTATTTCTATACATCATTGTTTTATAAATTGCATGTAAAGCAAAATAGATCCTCACACTTTGATTATCATTAATGAACGTTCATGAAAATCATGCATTTTTTTAATCTATAGTACTCTAGATGTTAGAATAATTTTAGTTACCAGTCTTGATTAGTTTTGAGTTAGTTCAATAATTCTTTATTAGAAACAGTTCAATTACAGGTTAAGCTGTAAGCACTCGTAGCCATTTGCACTGGTATGTTCCTTTCACTGCTATGCAATTCTATAATTTTCTAGCAAGTCAAATACCTTAAATAGGATAACCTAGGTAGCCTCAATTCTTTGAAGACACATATAGTGTAGCACCATCACAAGTTTAAAAACCTTGATTGATAATTTATTGTAGTCTTTACAATGTTGAGTGGACTATTTAGTTAGTTATACCTTTGAATTGTGTAGCTCTTACCAAGTTTACAAGACACTAGTTGAGACTCTATAAATAATATGCACTATGCAATAAATACATATATGCTATGCTTTAGATGCAAATTCTAGTGCTTTAAGAAATCATTATATATATATTTAATTAAATACGTATATAAGTATATAAGTATATATCTATTAATTCACAAGTTTATAAAGTACATTATTCAAAATACAAATACACATACACATATTCATTGAAATAATAATTCATGCATACACACACACACACATATGGGTGATCCCACAAAACTGGTTTACAATTACATTGAGGAAGGAATTTTGCAAAAAACACTCTCAAAAAGAAAAAAATAGGTTTTTTAGGGTTTCACTCGAAGGGGGTGTTCCAAGGAACTCCAAAAAGGGGTGTTCACTTGAACCACCTTTGAGCGAACCCATTTTTGAAGACAGGTTCAAGTGAACCCATTTTGGTAGGGTTTCTCTTGTGAAGTAAAGGAAAATGGAAAAAAAAAGGGGGGTTTGCTTGAACCCCCCTTCTAGCGAATCCTCCTTACTTTCCCTTCTCCTTCTCTTGCACCAATTTTTTTTTAAAATTCCTTTCAAATATCGGGTTGAAGATGAAAATGGAGGCAAGATCATAGAATCGACTGGGTGATGGTAGTCCTCGAAATGAGCTATCCATCGAATATAATTTTAATATATTTTGGTTTTATTATGTACTTTTTTAGTTTAATTAAACACAAGTTTTTCATGAAAAATCAAGCTCTTTGTTCTACATATGTGGACAAATAGTAAATTATCATTTTTTTTGAAAAATATTTATGCACTAGATATTGATGTCCTTAATCCAACAAAAAAAAGAATTTTGATGCATACAAAAAACGGTTGTGTTAGCAAGTAAACCTCTATCTAAATTATAACTGGTTTGACTTCAAAACTTAACGAAGAAAAGAAATTCAATAAAATGATATGAAACCAATTGCATGCACTAGATATCATAGTTACAAATCTAAATTAAAAAAAAAGAAAGAATTTTATCCTTCATAGAAAAAAATTATGTGTTAGCAAGTACACATCACTCTTTAAAAATGGTGTTTACTATTAAAAACTAGTTTTCAAAGGAGATGGAAAAATAAATGCAATTTTATTTGAAAATAAATAAATTAGAATCTACAATTTTTTTTTTCACAAATCACTAGTTTGCATCTTCTTCAAATTCCTCACGGTTTAGCAGCTATAGGTTCTTCAAAGTGAAGATTAGTTAAAAAAATATAGTTCAATGTCCAGTTTGGCCAAAAACTATAGACCAGTATTATGGGATCACCCATATTAATATGCTAGTATGTACATTTCCATTACATTGATGCATACACACATATTAATATATATATACATACATATACTTTATATATATGCATAATTCATGCCTTGGAATTAAAACACATATAATTCCTTATTCACTGATTGATAATTATATATATGCCAAATGTGTGTGTGTGTGTGTGTGTGTGTGTGTGTGTGTGTGTGTGTGTGTAGTATATGTCCATTTGATTTCCCTACACATGGAATGTATTCATATCTAGGTTAGTGCTTTTACCCCCCCCGCCCCCTCGCTCACACACACACATATAAAATCATCGATTAGTAAATACACAAAGAACTCAAACTTTAAAATGAGGATCTAGACACACAATTCACCAAAGAAACAATCACAGAGTCACAGACCAAAAACAAAAACCATAATCAATTCAAAGATGACCAAACAATCTTCCCAATTTATCCAAGAATTTGACTAAGGGTTTACTTACCAATTTTTGATTGTCTTGACTTGACTAAACCAAACTAGAAGTGTGTGTGTGTGAAAGCTCAATTAGACTCATTTAGGGTTACTTGACCAATTCTCTCTCTTGAGTGATACTTCCTCTCTCTTTCAGAGGCTCGACTTGTTCTTGCATATAGCTTAGTGCAACACCAAGGTAGTTAGATGTTCACAATACAATCATTTGCATCAAAAAAGCTTATAATATTCAGATTGTAATGCATATCTTTTCATCGTATTTCATCAACATAAATATATTTATTCATTTCAAAGCAATGCATCTTAATGCATATTTCTATATTTCATTCTCATACTTAACATATTAAGGTCATGATTTTCTTTTATCAACACCTTCACTCATGAAGGTAAAAGTAACTAAGTAATGATGAAACAGGGTGTAACATAAATCCCCCCTTGTAAATCATTGTCCTCGATGATTTAAAATACTTTAACATATAGATAAATTCAAATAAAGGTTCTACCTTCTATTTTCCATAATATGTAGGTAATAAGTATATTATCATAAATATCTTAATGTTCTTCCCTCATAATACGACCCTTTGCAATCTTGACTTTGCACTGAGTGATTATGTTAGTGCACAGGGAGAACTTGTGTACTTCACACATACCTTCCTCTTAAGGAGCTATATATCATAGTCATAATAATTCATATGTACATCATAAGTACAATATTAACTGCATCCTACATGACACCTATACCGCAGTGATTGGAAATCACGTTCCCCTTGGCTAATGTAATTATCCTTAGTGTAATCCAAGTAGAAAAGGAATGTTGATGCATTGCACATTACACCATGGGTCACATCCTTCGTTTTGAGATTTACACCACCAGACAATTCAAAAGCTGAGATCATCCATCACTGACACACCCATTTACCTTAAGCATAATAACATTGCTTCTTGACTACTGTCAATTCCAAGCATAACAATACCACTTATTAATTTAAGCTTTGTATCAATAAAGTTTTCCTTGATCCTTTCAATCTACTATTCCATTTTGGAAACTTTTCTAGTCTAGGGTTAATCTTATTTCTAAGTTTTTCTTAGCTTATAAAGATTTAATCCTTCTTCCCACATAATGGACCTAACCTCTATGATATAATTTTATTGTAATATAGGTATTCTACAAATCACCAAGATTTGGTTTATCCCTTTTTCCAAACTGGCTAACTTATAGTAATAAATTATACATTTATTCAACTAAAATTTTCATAAGATGATCATGGTTTCCACAAAACCTTACCATTACTTGTTTGTCCTCATCTAAAATAACTTTTAAGCAATTTCTTTGCACATTTTGTTATTTCAAGCTTAATATCCTATAAATCAAATTTCCCAATCAAAATTGTTTACCTTGGTGAGTCTATCCACCATAACATTATGTCAGTTCCATTGACATAGAAAGATCAAACTGTTCTAATGATCAACCACTTCCTTACTGAATTTTCTTAAGAATATACAAGTCCTTCCACTGTGGAAATTATGTCTTCATCCTTTGGCATACTAGACGATAACTTGCTACATACCTTACAACATCTTACTCTACCATTTTCTAGATTATAGTGGTTTCCAATTCGTCAAACAATTTTTCCATAACTATGTGTCCTAAGTTCAACATCAATTTCCCAAAATTTGGGTACATAGGTTCTTTTCCAATTCATAATAATCCATTTTGACTAAGTGGAACCTCTTCCATGGACTTATGCCATATGAGATTTTTAAGTACAATGATTACATATTTTTGCAGAGATAAAACTCCTTCATCCTAGGTTATCCATACCCTAGATTTCTTTCATCCTTTTATTATTTCCAAAGTTGTAATCCAATTTTCAGCTCAATCTATTTCTTCCAATCAACATTTATACCAGTTTGAGTAACAATTGTAATGCCCTATTGTGCTAACCCCAAAGGATAATCTAAACTAACAAATTTCCACACTTTTTTTTTTGAAAGGAAAACATTACACCAGATGCACATGAATAAACATTGCATGTAAATCAATTAAACAATTACACTATCAACCATGTCCTTTGGGGTACACAAGATGACATTACGAAAACTAAACTCATTCCATAATGATAATAAACAAATCCCACAATTACATTATAATCCATGATATAGCGTTTATGTTTAAAATGATCACACAACTATTATACTCCAATAATAAGAGACATCCACATATGAAAACTCAACATATACAAGATTATCTTAATCCCAATAACCCTAAACATATTATCATCATAAGAATTCTATGGAGCCTATTTCCCAGATACAACACATGGTCATAACATTATGTAAGTTCCATTGACATAGAAAGATCAAACTGTTCTAATGATCAAACACTTCCTAACTGATTTTTTTTAAGAATATACAAGTCCTTCCAATGTGGAAATTATGTCTTCATCCTTTGGCATACTAGACGATAACTTGCTACATACCTTACAACATCTTACTCTACCATTTTCTAGATTATAGTGGTTTCCAATTTGTCAAACAATTTTTCCATAACTATGTGTCCTAAGTTCAACATCAATTTCCCAAAATTTGGGTACATAGGTTCTTTTCCAATTCATAATAATCCATTTTGACTAAGTGGAACCTCTTCCATGGACTTATGCCATATGAGATTTTCAAGTACAATGATTAGATATTTTTGCAGAGATAAAACTCCTTCATCCTAGGTTATCCATACCCTAGATTTCTTTCATCCTTTTATTATTTCCAAAGTTGTAATCCAATTTTCAGCTCAATCTATTTCTTCCAATCAGCATTTATACTAGTTTGAGTAACAATTGTAATGCCCCGCTGTGCTAACCCCAAAGGATAATCTAAACTAACAAATTTCCACACTTTTTTTTTTGAAAGGAAAACATTACACCAGATGCACATGAATAAACACTTCATGTAAATCAATTAAACAATTACACTATCAACCACGTCCTTTGGGGTACACAAGACGACATTACGAAAACTAAACTCATTCCATAATGATAACAAACAAATCCCACAATTACATTATAATCCATGATATAGCATGTATATTTACAATGATCACACAACTATTATACTCCAATAATAAGAGACATCCACATATGAAAACTCAACATATACAAGATTATCTTAATCCCAATAACCCTAAACATATTATCATCATAAGAATTCTATGGAGCCTATTTCCCAGATACAACACATCAGACAACAACTACCACAAATCACTAACCACATAAAGATTATGAGGGAACAATATTACATTACATCCACTTCAAGAGTACATTACATCATTTTAGGAGTACATTACACCACTTCAAGAGTACATTACATTAGTGCATCCCATCACAAAGAGGAGATGATACACCAAATACAAGAATGTTACACAATTAAACATGGTACAACTAAACTGAGGTGAAGTTCTGGATACACTACATCAACACGAACATCGATAGGGGACCCAATGAGTTGCATAGTATGTTCCACCCGACCACATGGGTCGAAAGATCCACCCCCCATGTTAGGATTTGACAAGAAAGACCCTCAACCAAAATAGACAAGTGAACAATGGCTAATAAGACTCCATGTCAAAAGAAACAACAAAAAAAAATATGCTTCTAGAGGTACAAGAACAACGAGGGGAAACGACAAACACACAAGGTTGCTAGAGGGTGGAGTGTCATCACATAAGCTCGACATGGATTAACCAATGTGGATCTTCATAGGTTACCGACCCCCTACTAACAACAAAAGAATTGTAATCACAAACGGGGTAAGCCAACTTGCACAAAAATATCCAAGCCAAAATCAAATACATCAAGTGAGGCATGCACCATATCATGCTAAAATTCCATAAATAAGCAACTTCTAAGTGCAAGACTAAAACCACCAAAATCAAAACAAGCATAAGAGCAACCATTCACAAAACCAAAATGAAAACCAACTATGAACCAACATATTCTTTCCCCTCCTTTGGAATCCCAAGTAAACGACTACCTAAGAACTCACAAACGAGGGTAAGTCATAGGAATACAAGTTTCCAAATAAACTCCAACACAAGCTCAATGAATAAAATCTCCTCAAATTGAGATAACACAAAAGAAGAAGCATCAAAATGGAACCATCCAAAACCCACCTTTAAACACACGAATACATTCAATGAATAAACCTTAAGAATAATAAACAATCAATTATATTTTATCTATTCGTTCATTAAGAAGTAATTTAAAATATCTAAAGAAGTTATCTAAGCACATTTTCTAAATATCCCAATAAAAGTTTTAGAACATTTAAATCATCTTTTAAGTCTTACTAAGAATCAAGAGCAATAAATTTCAAAGAATGTTTGAATCATCATTACATTTTTCTAAAGATAAACTATTAGGAATTATTTTAATAAACAATTACACTCAAGTGATAAGTTATAGTGATCATTTAAGCCATCTTTAACGAATCCTTCACACCCATTAAGAAACTAATAAAATAATTATAGAGCTAGCTAGTAATCCCACAGATTAACAACTTCCAATATCAAATAATCATAAAGACCATAAATCACAAATAACGATAACCAAAAGTAAAACCCTAACCACAATCTATGTAATTATAATTATTTTTTTTTAAGAAGAAATTATAAATAAAATCACACATGGTGCAATAAGATTTCTGGATTTGATTGTGTTTTGGTTTTTCACATCAAATCACACATTTTATGCACAAATTTATCTTGATTTTAATATTGCCAATTCATGTTCAACTAATTACATAAGTATACCAAAAGTTGAAATGAGAATGAAGAAACTCAACATAAAATATACTTATCTCAAAATAAATTAAATTATCAACTAATTTTAACTTAGATACAACATATTAATCTTAACCCTTATTTTCTATTTTTAACACATTAAATTAAATAATCAACTAACTTTTTTACTTAAATACAATATATTAAATGTAACCCTCATTTTCTATATTTTTAACGCATTAAATTAAATAATCAACTAACTTTTTTTAAAACTTAAATACAATAATTTACTTTTAACCATATACATATAAACTAATTATTGTTTTAAATCACTTTATGTATTTTAATTAAAAATCACAACTAACACTTATCTATACATTTTTTTTCAAACTGATTTCTCTAAATTTATTATTTGTAATATATACATCTATTTACACCCAAAAAAATAAAAATAAATTTAATTAAAAATCACAACTAACACCCATCTATAATTTTTGTTCAAACTAATTTCTCTAAATTTATTATTCTTAACATATACATCTGTTTATACAAAAATAAATAAATAATTTTAATTAAGAATCACGAGGAACACCCATCTATACATTTAATAATAATTTCAAGAAATACATTAAAATTTACATGTTACATATAATCATTGCACTCATTTGTGTATATATATTAAATTCCCATTTACCCAAACGTGACCATTTAATGGCCCAAAAGTCTCAATGAAAAAAAAACGATGTATAGCTTAATTAAAAAAGCAAACGAAACTGGAGAATCGAAGCTATCCAAAGAATATACAACAACAATGAAATATATCATATAAGAATATAAACAATACGGGTATAATGTGAATTCAAAATAAAGTCATCAACCTGTATACGAAGGAGAGATGAGTTACTTCTAAAATTCTCTCGTCTATAAAAAATTAGCTTCTTTTTAACTTTTTATCAGAGCCCACTACCGAGTTAGAATTTTTGTTCCATTCCCAAATGTCGTTTTTCCACCAAATTTCCCAAATAAATTAAGGTAATTCACTATAGTTTTTTTTGGTAACTCTACTTGACAGATGGCAAAATTTTCAAAATCATTTTATTCACCTTTCACCTTTTTACCACCTTTTAGAAAATCTTTAGGTTTTTATTTAATCTAGAAACCCAACTTACATCAAAATATTTGATTAACAACTAAGGGTAATAGTTTTCACCATTTATTATTATATTACCCATGATCAAACTATTTAAACTCATATAAAATTGTTGGAGTGATTTATGGATTTGATTGTGTGCGAATTTTTTTGCATCAACGTTTCAGATCAGTGATCCATCATCAAGAGCTGAGAGCAACAAGAGAAAAAAATGTTGATGCAAAAAATTCGCACACAATCAAATCCAGAAATCACTCCAACAACATTATGGATTGTGGAAACTTGATATCACTAATCATATAAAATTCTTTTAATTATATATTTTTTTGTTTTTGAAATTTATTGTTTGATATATAATATTTAATAAAATATCCATTTTGATATTTTTGTCAATACTTCTTTTATCAAAATATTTCAAATTTAAAAATAAACTTTATTATTAAGTGAATTATTAATCCACTATATTAAATTTGAAAATAAACATTATTTATATATACAAATTTATGTTTTATTTACATTTTCATATCTAATAAAATAATAGTATAAGCTAATAAATCATTATCCCCTTCAAATTAATTTAATAATTAATTCCTAATTTTTTTAATAATTTAATAATTTAATTTATTACTTTAATTAAATCAATGTTACAAATATGAGCAAAGTATGCCAAACAATACCTAAACCACAATGAACAACGAGCATGCCAAATAATTGAAACACAATAATTAACCAATTAACTTGAATGACAAAAACAACAAGACCCTACGAAAAAATAACTTGCTCACACGTCACGAAGGGGCCAAAAGCGGAGGGGCACTACAACAATTATCATTGAATCATGTTGACTTGACATTGTCTTCCCAAAGATGTTAGCAATTATTACATACCTAGTTTCAAGCATGAACATTTTCTCTATAACTCATATCATGAGTATATAATTCTTCCTTTTTCTATTGCATAAGAAATATTCTTGCCTTTCATGATCAAGTATATTGCCTATCTTCCTCCAAAGTATCAATGATATTATCAGTTTGTTCTTTCAAAACAATTTCATATAGAATTTTTGTTGCAAGTATTTCTTTCTCATTGGTCATAAACCTTGACCTTCCCTCTACCTTTCTCCAATAATTCCAATACCTTATCCTTTTAACTTTACCAACCTTGTTGTGGTTATATACGGCTTTGGTTGTAGGTCTTTGAATCATGACTTATGGGGAAGTCAAAAGTTCTTTTGGATTGAAAATACATCCTTAATCTTCATTGTATGGGGTACTTTATCTAAGTCTAACTACTCTCCTTCTTCCCCACTTAGTGTTTCCACGATATTAGATCATCTTAAAGTTGAACTCTTTTCCAAACATTTGCCTTGAACTCCATATTGAATTGATTTATCATTCCTTTTTGTTGGATTTTTTGATAGTCGATAGACTAGTACTTTCCTTTCTTACCTTCTATGGCATGCCTTGAATAGACTTTTTTATTCCCAAAATTGGATTCATCATTACCCTTCTAATCTCTTAGAATCAATGGTTGGATCCACCATAATGAGATCTAATGAATATTCAACAACTCTACAAGCTAAAATTTACTCTAGTATTTCATTCCAATTCTCTTTTCCATGTATACTAATATAATTTTTAACCATATTAGAAGAATATCCTACCTCTGTAAGGCCCCTTTCGTTGATGTGTTAACAAGATTTCCTAAGGATCCTTTTATTAATTGTGTCCTCACCTTTGTAAGTTGTTTACAAATTATTCTTTTGATTTGACACATAGTCTCCCTCAATATCCAATTTGCTTTTGCAATACCTAAACACATGTTTACTTTTTTTGAAAAGTTGGTAAGTTCAATCTGCACTTTAACCAAACTATACTCTATCCGAGCCTTTGTTGGTCTAGTCCATTTTTGCTTTTCAATTCCCAACTTGTAATCATCTTTCTAAACAACTTTGTCCCAATTATTGGTAACCATAAAAAATAAATGACTTCAATCAAATTATAATCTCATCAATAAAGGACTCACTCAAAAGTATGGACTCAAAAATAAAACTACCCCAAATGATAGTATATTCAACAATCAAATCATCAAGTAGATTATATAGGTTTAACCTAACTTATTTGCTTCAATCAATAATCTCATAGACAACCCTACAAAATAGGTTATTCCTAACCTAGGGTTTCCAACAAAAGCAATGTAATGATCAAGAGATCACAAACAAATCATAAAACTTCTACATTAAGTAAGAATCAAATACTCACATGTTAACAATGTTCTAAATATTTGAATAATATCTGAAGGACATTATCAACTTGTGAGGATTTGGTGCTTATGCACTAACAATATTCTTCACAATACTATTTACATATAAATTATCATCAAGGTTTGTAACCTATTAATGATGATATTCCTTTTATGCCATTATTCACATGGTGTTAAAATCGATATTAACCACAAGGCTTGACCTAAATTCATAGGCTATCAATTCAAGATATCACCTAATTGTAATGATATTATAGTCTACTTGACTAAGTATAATTTCTAATAACTATTCCAATATATATAACATATTCCTATATAAGTATAAATGCATCCCAAAAAAAGTTTTCACGAAAACAAGAATCCATCTAGAAAAAAACAAGCTAACCAAGCAATCTTTCCAACTTAAAATAGAGAATAAATGTAAGGCCCAACTATTTTTGCAAGCTTAAATTATTCTATGAGTACTTAATGATGATATTTGTTTTAATCACTTCAAATAATTGTTATATTCTTATATGACATAGGTAAGTATTGTTTGAACCAATATATACTTCACTAACATTGATTGAATCAACACAAGGCCCAAGTCTTGCCAACAAAAGTAATTTAAATTTAAAGTAAATTTGTATAAAATGTTGGTAATGTTAGGCTTAACCTTATTTAAAGTGGATTGGGTCTACATGGTTACATCTCCTTGATAAGAGATTCCCTAATTATGTTTGAACTAAATTAAACTTCGATACAAATGGAAATACTAGTCCATAGTCCGTAGTAAATTGTAATGAGATGATTTTTAGAACCTCTCATAGTCCAATAGTATTATGTTAAGTTGGGAATTAAATTTATTTATTTGAATTGTGTAGATACTAAAATTTTTATAGGGAATGTGCTTGTGCATGGAGCTATTGAGTAGGTAGGTGTATTGTGTTAAATTATTTTGATGAGTATAATTATGAGATGTTTATATTGGTATTGTGTTAAATTATTTTGATGAATTGGATAGTATCATTATTTAGTATAATTATTAAATGCTTATATTGATATTAGACTAAGATAAGTTTTAAGTTCATCACATGAGCATGAAATTATGAAGCAAGCATATGCAACATCCTTAAATTATTAAGAGATTCATCCTTACTATTACTTGGGAAAGACATATTGGAGCTAATCATGAGAGGTAATATTAATTGATGTGATTATTATGTTGAGGTGGCCTTTGTGACCAAAATCATTTTATTTGATAATTCAAATATCTATTATTAATGTTTTTGATATCTATTTTTCAATGTGATTAATGTGTGCATTCAGTGTGTGTAGGTGTATTTATAAAATTGGCCAATGGGGAGACAAGAGATCAACCATGAACCTAAACCATGGAAAGGACTATCTTGCCAGGTATCTAAGTGCATTCATTTCCTCCTGTGAATTGATTTTTTTTTTGTGCACCGTAAATTATTGAGTGAAATAAATTTCTGTTCACCCCAAGTTGTTGATGGAATTAAATTTATGTTCAATTCATTACCTGGGGTTGTTTTGAGTGCAATTGGAAATTTTAGGTGTTATTTTGTTTAAAATTCCCTTCAACCAAGTAGAAGGGACCTTTTTTTTGGGAGGATGAGAAAGCAAGTAAGGGAAATGGAGAGGAAGAAGTTACACAGAATGGTAAGGAAAATACCAGCTTTGAGGCTTTGAGGTAGACCTACTTACTATTCTCCTCTTCTTTTGTGGGGACTTGTATATATCTTGTGCATTTTATTCTTCTCTTCTTTTGTGGGGACTTGTATACATCTTGTGATTTATTTTATATTCTGGTAAATCCATCTTGCTGTGACTTTGTGTTTTCTTGGGAAACCTTGTTGTGGTTTTTGGGTGTGTCTGACTTTGTGTTTTGGTGAAGATGTTGTGGTTTGGGTGTGTTTGAGAGTGCGAGGATTTGTGCTAAGTATACCCATTCTTGGTTGATCTCTTGGCTCAAGGGATGGTAAGAGCCTTTTTGGCTTGATGATCCATATGGTAGGGTGGAGAGCATTCTCCCCTTGGCTTTTCAGTTGGCTAGAACTAATTTGTGCAGGCGATAATTCTCCCAATGTGGACCCATAGAGACATAACCAGTGGGGAAGTTTCCAGTTGGGAATCCATTATTTTGTTGTAAAAGAACCCTATGAATCTAGCTTTAAGAGAAAATTTTTGTAAGTAGCCCAAGTAATAATGGTCTATTATTTAGTTTTAGAGAAATTTGAGCCCCGTAGAGAGAGGAGATTGATTATTCTCCTATTCTAAGACCCTTCTTAAATGGGTTTGTGTTTTCATGTAAAACATGATACACATCTTATTATGTTGATTGTAAATTTCTAAAGGAAAAATACATGTTGTTGAACCTGTTCAAACTTGAGTAATAGTAATAAATGATGTTACAGTTTGGGTGGAGTAGAAATAGTTGGGGAAACAAAAGAAACACCTATTAACTTTCACTCTACATATAAACTTTGTAAATAATATTGTTGTTAGTTTCCACTGTGTAAATAAACCATGCAAATAATGTTGTTATATTTCACTCTACATTTATACGTTGAAAATGAACTAGGAATGTTACTTCCTCTGTGGAAATATATGATGTTAATTTTGGAAATAAGATGTTAAGAAAATTTGAAAATATAATGTTGCTCTAATTTTACACCCTATTTTGTGTTATCCTATGGAATGATACTATTTTGGTTTCACCGATAGCCTTTAAAATCTTCCAGTATTACCTTTGCAGTATGGGATGTATGAAGAGGTAAGAAAATCCTAAAAATATCCTTCACAAATCACCCCTGGGAACTTTTTGTAGATAGTGATCTCCCCTTTTTCCTTAAGAGGTATGAACTTGTGCTAAGGTGTGGCCTCTCTATAAGGCTAGCTACCCCATTTACTATATAACCAAATACATATACTTAGACGCTTCCAACATTACCATGTTTTAACAATAAAATAAAAATAAGTAAATAATAATAAGAAAATAATGAGTGAAATCCAGATATGATTGGGTGCCCATCTTAGCCAAATTTGTTTTGAAAAAAACCCTTTATAATTATAGAGGTCTCTCAAATCCTCTTGGCAACAACTACTCCTATAGAGGGAAAAACATGTCAAGGAATTGTGACTTTTGCATCCTTACCAGGTGAATTTATAAATCTTGTCATAGAAAAATTTTCTCATCACCATGGAAATTTTACCCCTCTAATCCTTCTCACAAAAATATCAAAGTAGAAAAGAGAAAACCAAAAAAAGAAGAGAGAGGGCTATGCACGAGTAAACACAAATAAATAAAATGAACAAAATAGACTGCAACAAATTATTGTTATCACGCTAAACTCAAAATACTCAAATAATCAAATCAATGAACTAAGGTATCTCAAATTTCAGGTTAATAGAGGTTGTAACTGAAGGCTTCCGCTATCTTACCCCTTCCTGTACAAAGGCATGAGATGCAAAAAGATAAAATTTTAGGGTTCCAAAGATAGCTCACATAGTATATTGTAATCATTGTTGGCTGTGTTGGAATATTGAGCTTTTTTCCTTGGACCACTTCATAGCTGCCTTGTAGTGTGACACAGAACTGTCACATGGCATGCAATCTTCTTGGTGTAATCGCAACAAAGGTCATTTTAGAGGGTGACAATATCAATGGAAGTATTAAAAGTTTCCTTTTATGGTCCCTTTTAATCATATTGCCCCAAATCTGACTGACACCTAAGTTTTTTTTTTAAAATGAAAGAAGCTTTATTATGCTCCTATTGCCTTCTTCTGAGTGTTCTTACCTTTGGAGATTTGTAGGCTTTTATTTATTTAGAATTTTATTGCAAGTGTTAGGCACTCGCATAGGTTTAAAATTGACACCAAATTTTATTGTTTCTAATATAATCATCCAACCTATGGTAATATCTTAGCTCGGGGTTGGTTCTTTTAAATATTAAAATTTTATTATTTCCCATTCCATCATGGAGAGAAAGGTGCTCAACTCACCTTGAAATTGGAAAAAGAATTTAATATTACTTAGGTAATTCCTTTACACTTAGGCAACACTTATCTCCTTCCTATAGACATGAATAATACTGTGAAATACTATTAATATAATGAAAATATATCTGAAAATACGAGGTCACTAGCAACTCTAATACATACTTAACTACAATTTTTATTGGAAAAAAAGAGAGATTAAATTAGATACTTAATCTAAAATTTTTATTGAAAAAAAAGATTAAAGTATATGAAGAATATAAAATTATACAGTCATAAACAATGACTACCAGGCTACCCTACAACTATAATGCAACAACTAAAAATAAATAAATAATGCAACAACAACTATAAATGCTAAGAGTGTTGGAAATGACAATGAACACTAAACTATAGTAGCAAATACATCTACAACAACAAAAGAACCTACAACAACAACTAAAAATGGGACAACAACTATAACATCAACATATACAGCAACAAAAGCAAACACAACTATAGTTATCTATGCAACAAAATTGTAGAGAGGGAAAAGTGAAGTACTGGGTCGTAACGATGAGTAAAAGAAGATAGTAATTGATACCAACAACAGGAAAATAAAAATAAAAGCATAACGATGCTATGGATATTAAATTAAAATCAAAGTTACATTTGATATTAATCTTCCAGTATTGTAGCCATGGAAATTAATATTATATTAATAGATTTATCATTAATATCAATATATACATTAATATTAAGAATATTAAAATTAATATCCCCCCTGGAATCAATCATATTTTCAAGCTTGACGTGTCTTAGTGAATGGTAAAATGAATTCAGTTGTAATGAAACAACATTAAATGTAATGTTAAAAGAATTACTAAAAGTAATGACATGGGATTACATGTCTGGATATTAATGAATTTAATATTAATATTAATATCAATTATTTTGATACTAATATTATTACGAATAAAATAGTATTAAATAAAATATCGTAATACTGATATTTGCTAGAACGATTTGGGTGGGTGGACTATAAACTTAAATTTTATCTGATGTGGGCGAAGGTATAAACATTTACTTCAAAGACTAGGTATGTTATGGTGATAAAGGAAGGGTAGAGTGACAATTAGGAGTGTTAGTAACAATAGAATAATAGATGGAATGAATCTGATTTATTTTATGACAATGTTCAAATGATGGTTAAGACAATGGTTGCTATTAGTGTTATGCAACGATGTTAATGCTGTGATAATACGAAGTTAATGTCATTGTAGATATATCTAATAATAGTGGTGATATTGGTGGTCTAAATATTAGTATGAACATACATACCATTATCACGAAGGAATGATGGTAGGAATTATAAGAGAGTGTCTTGAATGATAAAACCCGTACAATAACAATGTTATAATGAAAATTTAATAGACCCAATCCCAATATTATGTAAATGCCAAAAAACTAAGTATTGGAACTAATGCTTATGGATTTAAATATAGTTTTAGCCATCACCCTCAAAGGGATTAACGTTAAATATGATAATTAAAAATATAGTTGATTTTTTTGGGAACAACATTCTTAATGAGCATTTCAACTCGTGTTTGTAGAAAACCTTGGAGTTAAATGATAGTTTAATAATATCAATTTATATGAACTTGACTCTAGCATTAACATTGTTAATAAATGACTTTATTTTGATTATCAAGACTAATGTGTATCATAAGAACTAGCAAGTAATGTCAATGCCATTGTTAAGCATGAAGTCAAATAGAGTATAATGGATAACCATAGGAAAAAAAAATAGTTGGGTTTCCTTAGATAAAATTGTGGGCATTACAATAAAGTAGAGAAATAGCATGCCTATAACCAGATAGCTTCAATTGATATTTTAGGTTTCCTAGCATAGCCTCCACCAAATAGTTTGCAAATCCTTCCTTTGACCAAACTCCACAAAGAAATCTCTCTAAACCAGGTCACTAATCTCATGCTATTTAAACTTCTCAATCTAACAACTCAATAATGTAGTAGGGTAACACTTAGAAAATTAGAATTTAGAAAGAAAGAATGTGTCCCAAATGAAGTGAAATATACCTCTATTTATACAAAAATATCAACAACTAAAGGCTAGAAACAAGGTATCTACATTGACACTTCTCATCTCAGAAAGTTTGACTTAGCAAGAATAATAAAAGGTGGCAGATAGAATAGGTTATAAAAAAAAACATACTTAGTTATGGAGATGAGTCGACTCTTTTATTTGGACAACAAGAATGATAATCATATTTGCAAGGTGATAGTCTCCTATAAATCGACTTAGTTTTCCAACTTCATACTTGAATTATTCTCCTATTTACTTCTTGCCTCAAATGCTAGTTAAAATATTCATATCAACCTTCTTTTCTTAGCATATTTATTCCCTATGGTGCCACTTATCCTCCACACACCTATTCTTTTTGAGTTTCTTATTTAGTAAAAGACTAAGTCAAAGTTTCTTTCTACTTTTCATAATAACATTTCCTTCATAGCATTTGAATTTGTCTTGCATTTTTATCCTTATGTGTTAACTTGGTATTAACTCTCATGCGGATATACTAGTGTTGCCTATATTTGTTTATACAACATGTTAATTACTTACACATTACATAAAGTTTATGCACAAACCTTATAGTTTACACACTATCCATACTACGTAACTTATGTGCTATAATAATTGCAATGTTCTTATGTGTCAATCAATGCATAGGGCATGGATTTACTATAGTTTACTTGCTATTTTAAAACAACAATACTCCTGTCTAACATGGCAGACTTGGTGTTCAAAGACTTTGCATTTACTATCTCAATATTGATGGGTTCATTTATTAGCCTCTTTTCTCTTGTTTTTATGCGTACTTTCAAACATCATTAGACAAACTTTTCAAACAATACTCTTATGCTATGCTATCCTTTCATGGCTATTATACAAACTTGGACCTAAATTATAGTAATGGAAATATAGTTATGATATAGTAGCATTGCATGGTTTATATGTGTGTATGTATGAAATGTGGATGGAATTCTATGTTTAATCATGGTATTTAGCTTTGTGTATATGTTTTATGGATTAACCCATTGCAACCCAAGGATAAATTCTAGCTTGCAACAAAATGGAAGATTTGGACAACAAAATAGGGGAAGTGCTAGATCAAGTTGAATGCAATAAATACCATATGGAGGCACTTGATGGAGTTAGATGTGCATCATTATAAGTGAATAAAGTGCTTGAGAAGAAGAAATATTTTGATAATATGATTCTAGATAACTGTTTGTGTGTTTACATGCAAATCTATTTTATAGAGTTTTAGTTCTATTAGAAATCTTCTTTCTTTTTAGTTATAGTTTGAACAATTCAATCTTAACTATATAATCTAATATCTAGGAGTTGCAGTTAATGATTGCAGTTAGTTGTTGCTTAGAATTTAAACTCTACCATGCTTGTATATAGCCGGTGGTTGATTTCTTAGAGAAGTAAATTGGTTTTCAATATTTTGTTATCAATTACTTTTTAGTTTCAGTTATCAATTATAAGCATGTTGATTATTTAGAATGATTTTATTGAAAACTATCTTTGAAGAATATTTTGTGTAATTAGTTGTGATATGTAATGAATGAAGTTTAATTTTACATGGATACGTAGAATATGATATTATATTTGTTTCTAATTAGGTGAAGACAACCACTTGAGTAGGCCACTCAAGGTAACTATTCTTGACTACCTTTATAGTTATTTTATTTCTTTTAGTAGTTATTTTTGTAAATCATTGTTTCATAAATTGCATGTAAATTATAATAGATCCTCACACTTTAATTATTAGTAATGAATGTTCATGAGAATGCATGGATTTTCTTAATCTGTTGTACTCTAGAGGTTAGAATAAGTTTAGTTACTATTCTTGATAAGTTTTGAGTTAGTACAATAATTCTTTATTAGCACCAATTCAGTTATAGGTCAAGCTGTAGGAACCTGTAGCCATTAGCACTGGTTTGTTCCTTTCAATGTTATGTAATTCTGTAAATTTCTACCAAGTAGAATACCTTAAATAGGATAACCTAGGTAGCCTCAAGTATTTGAAGACACTTATAGTAAAACACCATCACAAGTTTACAAACCTTTGTTAATAATTTAATGTAGTCTCTACAATGTTGAGTGGATTGTTTAGCTAGTTATACCTTTGAATTGTGTAGCTCTTACCAAGTTTACAAGACACTAGTTTAGACTCTACATTTTTGGTGCCTTTTCTAGGGATGGTGCTATCTTCATAGAATTATTTTTCAATGCTTTCATAGTTTACATTTTGTTTTCAACATTAGGACTGTTAAGCTTTATTTTATCAACATACCAGAAAGTTACACTAACATCAAGTACAGGATTGCTACTATACAAAGTCATATTTATTGTATGTGGAGGCAAAGAGATCCCTTGGACAAATTCCTCCCCTCTACACACCAAGAAGCCATTATAGAAATTGGTGAATCTAGTACTCATAGTTAGGGTAATACTGAAGAAGAAATTTCCCTATCAACAACATCTAACACATGTAAGAAAAGGGGACATACTAAACCATGGGTGATGCAGGGGATGATCCTGAATGTGCAACCTTTGAGTTCCCAATCACCAACCAAGAAAGGGGTATTGTACTGAACAATATCCCTCCTTCAACATTACTAGTCTTTTATGGGCTGGTGTTTGAATATCTAGATACATTTATGTTTAAATATGATGTCCTATACAAAAGTTGACTATAAATTTGATGCTCATAGGCTCAAAATCTTCCCTACTACTCTAAATGATGCAACCCTAAGATGGTTTATGGGATTAGGCAAAGATGCTATCCTTGATTGGGATACCATGAAAACACTGTTCTTGTAGAAGTACCAAGACTATTGTAGAGGAATTGATAGGAGGCGAGATGAATTTTTTAGAATGTCACAGAAGTAGGATGAGCCATTAGAATATTATGAAGGGATATTTTAGTTTTCCTTGAAGGTAAACTCACATAACAAGTTATTAGAAGAATCCATTTAGTTAGTATTTTTGAGGGGAGTCAATGAGGATTGTATGGATTTGATCAATCTTATTTAGAAAGGGGATATATCTCAAATAACATTTTAAGACATCTACAAGGTCTACAAAAACTACTCCATGATGTTCACTAAGAGGCCAAGAGGAGAGAGGACATCCACTATTGACAAATCATATATTGGGGTTTCAAAGATAGAATTGAGAAATTTGTTGTCCAACATGAATGAGGACATTATCAGTCACTTGAAAATTTAGTTGGAAACTCTCAACATCAAGAAGAGGCAAGAGGAAGCTGAAGCAATGCTAACTGAATAATGCCCAAGCAGTAGGAAAAGGAAAGCAAATTATAAATTTAATAGGGTGGCAAATTATAAATTTAAGAAGGCCATGGAAACAAAGATAAGGTATGCCACAAGACCCTCATAACTTTAATTTACCTTTTCCTATTTGCAATCAAAATTTTTCTGCTTGGAGTTCTTAGCAATGGCCAAACAACCAAGGCCCATGGAAAAACCCTCAAAAATGACCACAACCTCATCCAAATTGGAACCAAATGAAACCAAATTCTTGGTCACAAAAAATTTCTAGGGTTCTAATTACAATCCCTAATGATCAACACAATAGAACCAGTAGCATCATCAATGGTAAAAAGGCCAACAATGGCAGTATAAAAACATGAATTATTAGCAGCCTATGATTACTCCTAGCCCAAAAAACAAGCCATAATTCCTCCATGAAATCCTACATCTTAGCCACCCAAAATACCACAATTACCTTCCCAACTTGCACCTAAGCCTAATAACAAGCCTGTCCAACAAGATTATACTAAGGAGGGTATGCTATACCCCACTTCTAGGGTAGAGGTGAGTGATGCCCACCTCAAGTCAGGGAAACAACTAGTTGGACCATAAATTCATTGAAATGGAGGATGAAGAACCTACAGATGAAGCTTCAGATGAATCACCTTTGGAACCTGAGTCAAACTAGGTATACCAAACTACCTCAAGTCCAAAGCCTCCCTTCCTTGAATTCTTAGCCATTCAAAAAAAAAAAAACACAGGCTAAGACATACCTATTAGGTCAACTAAAGGATGTAAGCATCAATATTCCACTCATCCAAGCTATTAAAGACATACCCGTTTATACTAAAACTATGAGGGACCTATGTCTTAAGAAACCATAAAGGAAAAGGAAGGATCCTCAGACAATTCATGTCTTAGGAAACCTTGTTGATATCATGTTAGGGAACATTATTGTCCCTAAATACATAGATCCTAGTAGTATAGTGGTGGGCCTTAAGATTAATGGGACCCTTAGCAAGAATACCTTGATAGAATTAGGGGCAACAATCAATGTCATGACTAAAGAAACAATGCAATTACTTTAGATATCCAACCTTATACCTACAAAAACTATACTATAGTTGACTGATAGGTCAACTGTCAAGCCTAAAGGAATCATTGAAGATTTAGTTATTGCATTAGATTCCTAGGAATATCCTACCGATTTCATAGTTTTACAACCTAAGGTTAACCTTGTAGGATATCCACTCATCCTAGGAAGACCATGGTTAGCTATAGATGATGCATTCATAGGTTGTAGGTTTCAAAATATGATAATATCTAATGGAATAGTGACCAATAAATTGGTCCTCTATCCTCTAGTCCAACTTTATGCTAATCTTGAGAAAACTACTTGGCCCATTTTGGATGAGGAAGATAATTATTCCCTACAGACTTTAATGACAATAGAATGTAATCGACAGTTGGATGATCAAGATGAAGATGAGATAATTTCTCATATAATACAGAATGACTGTGGAAGGAGCCCACAACAATAGGACTATCTCACATTCCTACAAGACCCCTTGTAATTTTTTATACCCACCAATTCCTCAAGAAATATCTCATATCTTTCATTCCTTATTTCCACAACAATATGTGGTAATAATTCCAACCCTTGACCTCTCATCTGTACAAGAATCATCCAAAGAACTAGAAGTCATGCTAGGAAAAATGATAAACATAAATAATGCATTGATCAAAGAGCAGTAGAATTCCCTACACATAGTGCTGCAGACACACACAACGACATATGCATGGGACTACCATGATATGAAAGGTATAGATCCTAACTTATGTATGCATAGGATCTATATAGATGATGGTTATAGGCCCATTAGACAACCTCAAAGATGAATGAACCATGCCTTGAGAGAAATAGTCAAAGCTAAACTTCAAAAACTCTTTGAAGTAGGCTTCATTTATCACATATCTAATAGTGAATGGGTCTCACCTTTGGTCATTGTTCCCAAGAAAGGTGGAAAATGGAGAGTTTTTGTAGATTATAGGGAATTGAACACAACCACTAGGAAGGACCACTTTCCATTTCCTTTTATAGATCATGTGCTTGAATCTTTAGCAAGGAAAAAGTACTTTTCATTCCTAGATGGTTTTAGTGGTTACAATTAGATCAAACTTGCTCTAGAGGATCAAGACAAGACAACATTTACATGTCCTTGGGGTACTTATGCTTACTCTATTATGCTCCAACTTATTTTCAAAGGGAAGTTCTCAACATCTTTTTTGATTAGGCTCATGACTATATGGAGATATATATGGATGACTTCACATCATATGGAAAAAATTATTAGGAAGCCCTTAGCAATATAGAAAGGTATTAAAGAGATGTAAAGAACACAACTTGTCCCTTAGTAATGAAAAATACTTTATGATGATCACTTTGGGAATTTTTTTAGGACACTTCATATCCAGTGTAGGGATTCAGGTTGATCCACATAAGATAGAAATCATTTCTACATTACCTATTCCATAGAAGAAAAGGGATATCAAAATTTTCCTTGGTCATGTAGGCTACTACAAGAGGTTTATTAAAGACTTTAGTAAGATTGCTGCACCATTGTTTGTTTTTCTCACTTAAGATATTGAATTTGATTAGATAATAGAATGCCAACATTCCTTTGAATAACTAAAGAAGGCCTTAAACCAAGCACCTATTTTGAGGGGGACAAATTGGAACTTACCATTTCATATACATATTTATGCTTCATACTTTTCTATTAGAGTAGTTTTGAGTCAAAAAGAAGGTAACAACAAATATGCAATCTATTACATTAGCAAGAATCTTTAAGGAGTAGAGCTGACTTATACTATTACAGAAAAGGAGATGCTAGCAGTAGTGTATGCCATCAATAAATTCAGGCATTACATCACTATTTATTCAATTTTTATCCACATAAATTGTAAAACTATCATATATCTTATGAATAGGCCTATAGTAGGAGGTAGACTAGTTATATTGCTGTTCATTCAACAAGAGTTTAATATTACAATAGTGGACAAACCTAGTAAAGCTAATGTAGTAACAAATTTTATATCATGGTTTCCAACACAATCAATAGAAAGAGTGGGTGAATCATTTCTAGATGAACACTTGTTTTCTCTTAATTTCCATGTACCTTAGTATGTTGACATTTCAAATTATTTAGTGACACATAAGAAAATACTAGAAGATGCAATGGTATTACCTGTCTTTACTAGAATTGGTTGGCTCAATTATTTCCTAAAGTTGACATAATTTGAGAATGATATAGTAAGAAGGTTTGAAACCACTTTGGAACATGATGAAGCTGTGGTAAAAGGAATATCAGTAGATGCATTTGAATTTTCCATAGCACAGGTTTCTAGGTTACCTAGATCTGGAGAAGAGTTTCTAGCACACACAGATGCAATGGTTGCAAGATAGGAATTCTATGAGCGAGGAGAGAATTTGGAATTTTCATCACAAGGTACAAAGAGGATTTCTCTCCTTTTGTTTTGGGATAATTGTGCTTCCTATGTCATTAGATATCTTATTTGTGACGGTAGACAAAATATTCAGTATACTATGCATTTTAAATTGCTTAGTCACCTTTACCATAATAGGCTAGTAAATGTACCAAATTTTCTTTATAATATATTAAAAAGAATGGAATCAAAGTATCAGAGGAAGAAAAGTGACACAACCCTATCACACCACTATTTGATTGCCCTACTAGTAAAATAAAGTTTGAGAATTCAATACCCACAAGTAGACTGGAAGATTTTAAGAAATGTGAAGATATTAATAGTTTGCTTGAGGCACTTGTAGTACTTGAAACTTTAGAGCCACAAGCTAAACTTGTAAGAAAAAGTTCCCCTATCTCACCTATAGTTTCACCTACAAGTATCCAAGGTGAGTTAGAGGAGCATAATGTGCTAGAGTCTAGGTCACCAACAGTGGAAGAGATTCCATCTTCTTCAAAACCACCAAAACTAAAGAATAGAAAAGATAGTACATCCAAAACATCCACACCTAAAATAAAAAATATGAAGAAGGATGTTTAAAAGAAGAACAAGGATGTTGCAAAGGAAATTTCCACACCTAGGCATTCAGGCAGATTAAAAAAAAGGTGTCATGAGAGGGAGTGTAGAAAAACCTGAAGAAGAGGAAAAGGGAAAAGAAAAACATGAGGAAGATGTAATGTTGGTAGAGTCAGTCTCTAAAGGGAAGGGAAATATCCCTAAAAATGTGCATACACCTATGAAGAGGAAGAGATATGTGTCAAAAAATTTTGATTCAAAATCAGAAGATGTGTTTATTTCCAAGAAAATAGAAAATAAAACCCTAGATAGTCCTACCTATGAAGACTATGTAGGGGGAGGTAATGAGCAGTTTATGGAAATAGAGTATATCAAAATAGAAGATATAAATGTTAAGAAAGAACTTCAGGAGACCTTGGATAGAATAAAACATTTGGAAGAGTTAGTGCAAAGTTATGAAATGAAAGACAAGGAAAGGTTTACCAATGTACAAGAATTGGAGGAAAAATTGCAAACATATGGCCATGGTACAAAACTACATTTATTGGCACAATTGGTCATTACTAAAACATGAGTTGGAGAACTTGAAATACCAAATCAAAGACCGCCTTCCATAAGAACCTCAATTAATCATATAACCTTATCTGTTGGTTATGAATTATGGAAGGTGACTAATGAGTTTGCACAACAAAGAGAAAAGTGGAAGAAAGAAAAATAAATTTTGATTGAAGAGCATAGTAAAATGCTAGAAGAAAAGAGATTGAAATCAAGAAATCAATAGTTAGACTAGAAGAAGTGGTAGACAAAGTTGTTCAAATCATAAGATGCAAGCCTCCACCAAGGACATATGCACTATTTCTACAACAAAAAATCCTCAATTTTTAGTTCAATAGGCTAATCAGTAACCAGTCAGTAGGGATGCACAGGAAATTTGAGTTTCTTAATGTTTTTCCTAATTCTACACTAGAGAAGTAGGATCAACCATGTGAATACTATTTACACAACTATGTGGTGCTAGATGAAATATAGTGGAATCCTCTAATGTTTGTAGGGGATCTCTAGGTAAGGGAATTTGCATCTTAGTATAGGAATGGACAATTCAGGGGAGAAATAATGGGAGAATATGAGGAGAGGGAGAAATCAATTGCTCTCCCAATAAGGAAAGAATCTAAAGACCTTGATGTAGTTATAGATGAATGGTTGACACTCCTCAATCATAAAGGTGTAGGAAGGAAGATTATGAAACTAAGGACAAAGGATTACAAAAGAATACAAATATTAGCAGTGGAATTGGGTTGGCAATGTTATAGTTATATGCAGATCAGATGGAACAACTTGACCCTAGAGTTGCAAAGAAAGGTACCTCATTCCACGTACAATTTAATCACCATACTTGAGAGGGTACAAAGGTACATGAAAATTGGTGCTGAGATAGGAATTCATTGTGTACCACTTACATTTCATCCACCCATGCTACTCTATCCAATTCCACATTTGACTAGGGAAAAATGTGAGGAATGTCAGAAAGATGGGAATATTAGAATGAGACAACTTGCAATTTACAAAGGTTTCTAGTTAAATCAAATCAAAGGATTTGATGTTTTCATGGATCTTAGGGAGATCACTTTGCGTTATAATCTCTACCCCTAGTGTTTTGCTTGAGGAAAAGAAAAAGTATAGTTGGGGGGAATGATGGGTTCATTTATTAGCCTCTTTTCTATTGTTTTTATGCATAATTTTACACATCATTAGAAATTTTTTTTAGACAATACTCCTATGCTATGCTATCTTTTCATGCCTATTATACAAACTTGGACCTAAATTATAGTAATGGAAATATAATTTTGATATAGTAGCATTGCATGGTTTATATATGAGTATGTATGAAATGTGGATGGAATTATTCATTTAATCATGGTAGTTAGCTTTGTGTATATGTTTTGTGGATTAACCCCTTGTAGCTCAAGGAGAAACTATAGCCTACAACAAAAGGAATATTTGGATAGTGAAATAGGGGAAGTGCTAGATCAAGCTAAATGCAACATATACCATATAGAGACACCTGATGGAGTTAGACATGCATCCTTATGACAAGTGAATAAAGCACTAGAGAAGAAGAATTGTTTTGATAATAGAATTATAGATAACTGTTTGTGTGCTTACATGAAAATCTATTTTACAAAGTTTTAGTTCTATTAGAACTCTTCTTTCCTTTCAATTATAGTTTGAGAAATTCAATCTTAACTATATAATCTGATATCTAGGAGTTGTAGTTAATGATTGTAGTTAGTTGTTGCTTAGAATAAACTCCCCCTTGCTTGTATATAGCTGGTGGTTGAGTTCTTAGAGAAGTTAGTTGATTTTCAACATTTTTTTATCTGTTACTTTTCAGTTTAAGTTATCGATTACAAACATGTTGATTATTTAGAATGATTTTATTGAATACAATTTGTGAAGAAGATTTTGTGTAATATTTTGTGATGCATAATAAATGAAGTTTAATTTTACATGGATGCATAGAATCTGATATTAGATTTGGTTATAGTTAGGTGAAGACAACTGCTAGAGCAAGCCACTCAAGGTAACTATTCATCACTACCTTTATAGCTATTTTATTTTTGTTAGTAGTTATTTTTGTACATCATTGTTTCATAAATTGCATGTAAAATAGAATAGATCCTCACACTTTGATTATCAGTAATGAACATTCATGAGAATGCATGCATTCATTTGTTTAATTTTTAGTACTTTGGAGGTTCGAATAATTTTAGTTACTAGTCTTGATTAGTTTAAGGTTAGTACAATAATTCTTTATTAGTAGCAGTTCAGTTACATATTAAGCTATAGGAACCTATAACCACTAGCACTAGTTTGTTCCTTTCATTGTTATTCAATTTTGTAAATTTATAGCAAGTAGAATACCTTAAATAGGATAACATAGGTAGCCTCAAGTCTCTGAAGACACATAAAGTGTAGCACCATCACAAGTTTACAAACCATGGTTGATAATTTAGTGTAGTCTTTACAATGTTGAGTGGAAAGTTCAACTACTTATACCTCTAAATTGTGTAGCTCTTACCATCTTTACAATAAACTAGTTGAGACTCTAAAAATACCATGTGCTATGCAATATATACATATATGATGCACTTTAGATCTATATTCCAATGCTTTAAGAAATCATTATCATATAAGTGTTTAATATATATGATAACTAAATATGTAATATAAGTATGTATGTATCTATATCAATTCAAAAGTTTATGAAATACATTATTCAATATATGAATACGTATACACATATTCACATATTCCTTAAAATAATAATGCATGCATATACACACATATATACACATGTATATATATATTAATATGCTAGTATGTACGTTTTCCATTATGTCGATGTATATACACATATTAATATGTATATTTATATATTTTTATACTTTATATAGATGTATATTTCATGTCTTGGCATTAAAACACATATAATCCATTATTCATTGATTGATAATTATATATATGCCAAATGTATACATACATATAAATATTGGAAAAATAAGGACAAACAATAGAGCCCAGGGGGGGTGAATCAGTTGTCACAAAATATTAATCTTTTTAGACTTAATCTTAGATCTGATGAATGAATAATAAATCATAAACAATCAACACATCCGAAACACAAAGAACACATTTTATTTATTTATGTGGAAACCATGTTAGGGGAAAAACCACGGTGGATGTTAATCCACAATATTATATCCTATTAAAAGTATAATGAAAATAGTAAGGGAAATACACATGCATTCAGGCACACTGCCTAGAGCTCACTACTAAAATACAATAGGGATCACTACCCAACAATACAAAATAGGATTAAATACAAAGGGTATGAACTAAGAAAATAGCTTCTACACAAGCCTGATTATAGTTCTAGTTGAGCACATAAAACCTTCTTCACACTTCGCTCAAACTTCTTCTTACTCTGCTTTGCAATCAAATGATTTGAACCCTATTCACACATCTATACTTTCTATGGAATACACTTTCTCTTATGCACACATTAAATTTTCTCAAAAAATCTCTCTTATATATCTGCAACATGGAATTACATTAACAACCTTGTCAGCCAAAAATATAAAACATATATTTGCAATGTCGGCCCAAATTTACAAATAAATTTTCAATGCGAATTAAACATTATCAGCTAATGTTATGATGAGACCTAAAATAATATCCTCAAGCATGATAAACATTCAAATTTAAATCTCCAAGGATCCACAACACATTACAACCATCATGTTGGCCAAGAACATGAAAACCTGAACATGTAAAGGAAAAATCTTTGACCACGAGCACACAGATCAACACAAATGTATAACAATGATGGAGAATGATCTAGAAGCATCCAAAAACACTAGGAACTAATAGAGAGGCATCTAAAATAACTAGAATTACACAAAATTCATTTAGGAACACTGATAGAGACCACATAAATACTGTCAAAACATGACTGTTCATAGCATGATCAAATATTCACATGGACCTATGAAACTTTCGATAGATGATCTAGATACTCTAAAAAAAAACCCTTTAGTCCACAACAACTGATCTTTAATGTACATAACAAAACACCTTTGTGACTTTCACTATTCCACTAGTGACCTGCAACTCTTCCTTTAACAATTTTCTCAATATCCTTAACATATACAACCTTCAATACAATAATGCTAATAGTGTTGACATCAATAAAAACCACATATCAACAACACAACCACAACATCTGAAAAACTTCCAACAATCTCCCCCTTTGGCATTGATGGAAACATATGATGTGAAAAATACCATCAACCTAACACACTTACTCCCCATTAGATTATGACTCTTCTCAATTTCTCTTCTCCCCAAAAAGGATTTTTCACATTTCTCTTCTCTCCTGTTGACATCAATGAAAAGGTAAGCATTACTTTTCCACACACAAGCTTTGAACCACATATCTGCACATTTGACTACTCCCTCTAAGTAGTAGCCATAGAAACATCAATCTAGATCAAGAAATATAGCTTTGAAGCATACAAATTGATGCAAGTAAATGCATCTCTTAGTTCTTATCAGGAGGGGTAATCACCCCTAGCATTTCTTTGAGATACTCAAAAGTATCCTTTGGAAATGGCTTAGTGAAGATGTCTACAACTTGTTCTTTGGTAGGCACATACTCTAGTCCAACTTCTTTCTCATTTACTTTCTCCCTCAAGAAGTGAAACTTGATTGATATATGCTTAGTCTTAGAGTGTTGCACCAGATTCTTCAAAATGTTTATTGCACTTGAATTGTCATAGTATATGGAAATAGGCTCTTCATATACCACCCTAATATCTTTCAACACTTGAGTACACTTGAATTGTCATAGTATATCTTCATCACTTGAGTACAGTTGTTTTCAACAACAATATACTTTACTTCAGTAGTAGATAGAGAAATGGAATTCTGCCTTTTTGTCAACCAAGACACCAGTTTCTTCCCTAGGAAGAAGGCACCACCACTAGTACTCTTCCAGTCATCTACATATCCTACCCAATTTGCATCAATATACACACTCAAAGTAAGATTATCATCCTTAGGATACCAAAGTCCAAAATCAACAATTCCTTTCAGATACCTGAAGATTCTCTTTACAACAGTCACATGAGACTCTTTTAGATCAACCTAAAATCTAGCAACCATACATACAACATTCATAATGTTTGGACTGGTTTGAGTTAAATAGAGAAATCCAATAATCATTGATCTATATCTTGTTTGATTTTCATTAGGAGAATCATCATTCTATGTTAACTTGCATCTGGTTACCATGGGAGTACCAACAAGTTTTGAGTCTTCCATGCTAAACTTCTTCAACACCTCTCTCACATATTTGGACTGAGATATGAAGATCCCCTTATCTAATTGAGTAAATTTCAATCCCATAAAGAAATTCATCTCTCCAATCATACTCATCTCAAATTCACTCTTCATTTCATCAATAAACTTCATACACAGATTATCATCTCCTCCAAAATAATGTCATCAACAAAGACCTCAATAATTAATTCTTTGTCATGATCCAACTTGAAATATAAGTTGCTATCAACGGTACCTTTATTAAATCCAAGCTTCAATAAGTATTTGTCTAGTCTAGCATACTAGGCTCTGGGGGCTTGCTTAAGTCCATATAGAGCTGCTGTCTTCAATTGGAAAACCATGTCTTCCTTATCATTTAGTTGAAATCCATCTGGATGTTCAATATATACTTCTTCTAGATCACCATTTAGAAAATTTTTCTTCACATCCATTTGATAGACTTTATAGTTCTTATATGTAGCATAGGCAAAAAAAACCTTACAACTTCAATTCTGGCTACAGGGGCAAGGGTTTCTTCAAAGTCAATACCTTCCATTTGTGAATACCCTTCACATACCAATCTTGCTTTATTCTGGACCACTTCACCTTGTTCATTCAGCTTATTCCAAAAGACCCATTTAGTATTGATCACATTTTTATCTTTAGGTCTAGGAACAAGTGTCCATGTATCATTCTTCTCAATCTGCATCAATTCTTCTTTCATAGATTCCATCCAGTGTTCGTTGTTGTAGGCTTCATCAACATCTTTAGGTTCAATCTTGGAAATTAGGCAATACTTTGAACTTCAATCTTTCTTCTAGTTTGCACACCTTTATTATCGTCTCCTATAATTTTATTTTCAAAATAGTTTAGCTTTACATACCTCAGAGTTTTAGGATTCTCTTGAACTTCTGGTTCTTTTGTTCTCTCTTCTACACTTGTACTTGTCTCTCCTTCTTGACTTACTTGATTTACCAGAATGAATTGAGGTTGTTTTATCATAACATATGGCACAATCTAAAGTTGATTATGTGTCTGAGCATTCTTCCCTTTGTTTGTGTTGTCTTCCTAGTCATCTGAATCATATCCACAATATCTAGATGATCTAGTAGAGTCCTCATCAACTCTGACATTTTCAATCTCAACCATCTTTCTCAGTCTTCTGTTATAGCACTAGTAGGCCTTTCTTTTGGTAGAGGAACCTAGAAATATTCCTTCGTCACTTCTTGCATCAAACTTGCCTATATCCTCATCTCTCTTAATGTAGCATTTACTTCTAAAGATCTTGAAATACTTAATAGTAGGCTTATAACCAAAACATAGCTCAAAAGGATTCTTACCAAAATTACCATTGACATTTAACCGATTCAAATTGTACATAATAGTGCTTATAGCTTCACTCCAATAGATGTGAGGTACATTTCCTACTATCATCATTGTTTTAGTAGCATCTAGAATTGTTCTGTTCTTTCTCTCTATAACTCCAGTCTATTGTGGGTTTAGGGGGTAGATAACTGTCTTCTGATTCCATGCTCTTCACAAAAGGAATTAAACTCCCTGGAGGTGAATTCACCACCTTTATCTGACCTTAAGCATTTGATTTTCAGACCTTTCTGATTTTTTGCTATAGCTTTAAATTTTTTGAACTTTCCTAATGCTTCACATTTTTCTCTTAAGAAAGCTACCCATAACATCCAAGAATAATCATCAATAAGTAACATAAAGTACCTTTAACCATGAAGACTTTTGACTCTGGAGGGACCACAAAGATCAGTATGCACCAACTCTGACAAACCATTTGTATGAAGCTGTTTGCTCTGGAAAGAGACTCTAGTCTATTTTCCCATCTAACATTCCTTACAAATTGTGTCAACAGGCTTCACTAGCTTAGGTGGATCTCTTACTACTTGAGTGGAACTTACTTTGACAATGTTATCAAAATTCACATGACACAACCTCCTATTCCATAACTAGCTTTCATCTACTTGAGCAATTAAACAACTTTCACTAGCAGCATTCAAGTGAAAAATATTACCTTTTGTCTTTTTACCTGAAGCAATTACCTTTCTAGATCTTCCAACTATCCTTCATTTTCCATCTTTGAAATGAAGATCATAACCCTTGTCCACCATCTGTCCAACACTTAGCAAGTTGTGCTTCAATCCTTCAACATAAAGAACATCATCAATGTTATGCTTACCACCAAGACAAATAGATCCTCTGCCACGAATCACACCAACATTGTTATCTCCAAATCTTACAACAATAATGTCATAATTTTCTAGACTTGAAATTTTTCTTTTGTCACTAGTCATATGATGTTAGAATCCGCTATCAATAACCCACTCATCCTTATCTTCAATTCAGGCTGCAAGAGCTTTCTCAACTTTAGCATATTTAGTAGCCACAAGACTATTTTCAATGGTAGCAATGAAAACCCATTCATCTTCATTTCCATTATCTTTATTAGACTCATCATCAGTCACTCCTTCTTTAGCATAGTAACATTTCTTTTAGAATCTATACTTGTTAGGCTTAGATCTAGGAACTCTTTCAGGACATCTTGATGCAAAATGACCTATTTTACTGCAAGAAAAACATTTAATAGGCAACATTCCTTTATACTTACCTTATCCTCTGCCTTCTTTCTTCACAATTAGTGCTTCCAATTATTCTACTTCTATTTATTTATCTTCAAGCTGTTTCATTTCTTCCTCATACTTGAAAGAATTTCTAGAAGATTCCCCCAGATCATATCTTTGCTTGTTTCTTCTGGATATAGTAGCCTTAAATGTAGTTTCATTCTTGGGAATAG
The DNA here is from genome assembly GCA_007258455.2 of Sequoia sempervirens. Lineage (NCBI taxonomy): Eukaryota > Viridiplantae > Streptophyta > Pinopsida > Cupressales > Cupressaceae > Sequoia > Sequoia sempervirens. The sequence continues at coordinate 120,218,414 of VDFB02047230.1, forward strand.
ATTCACCAAATTCACTCAACTTAAAGGTAGTAAGTTTACCAATTAGTGTATCTCTTGTCATGTTCATCAATGATCTGGTTTCTTCAATAACATGATTATTTTCTTTGTAAGAGGGAGGTAATGTTCTGAGAACTTTAGCTACAATTTCCTCCTCTTCTAGGGTATCACCAACACATCTAATACCCATCACTAGTTCATTTACTCTCTGCATAAAAGAAGAAATATTTTCATCTTCACCCATCTTTAAATTTTCATACTTTCCTTTCAAACTCTATAGCTTAGCCATCTTCACATGTACATCTCCTTCATACAAAGTTTCTAGCTTCGTCCAAATCTCATGAGCTATCTTCAAACCTATCACATTTGTCATTTCCAAATCTGTTAGAGTACTCAACAAATCTTCCATAGCCTTGGAATTATTCTTAGCCTCTTTAATCTCATTAGAAATGAAAGGACCATTCTAAGGAATAATATATGTATTCTTAGTAATCTTCCAATAGGGTTCACCAATACACCTCAAATGACACCAATCCTAGCTTTCTAGAGTGAGTAGTTTGTTCCATCGAATCCAGGATTTTCCTTCTTGTATGATGCCATCTCGGATCACCTCAAGCTTTTAAAATTCTTTAGAGGAACCTACTTTGATACCAATTGTTGGAAAAATAAGGACAAACAACAGAGAGGGGGGGTGAATCAGTTGTCATAGAATATTAAGATTTTTAGACTCAACTTAATCTCAGATCTGATAGATGAAAAATAAACCATAAACAATCAACACATTAAAAACACAGAGAAAAGCAATTTTTTTTACATGGAAACCCTATTAGGGGAAAAATCATGGTGGATTTTAGTCAACAATATTATACCCTGTTAAAAGTATAATGAAAATAGTAAGGGGAATGCACATGCATTTAGACACACTTCCTAGAGCTCATTGCTCAAATAAAATAGGGCTCACTACCCAACAATAAAAAATAGGATTAAATTCGGAGGGTATGAACTGAGAAAATAGCTTCTACACAAGCCTAATTATAGTTCTAGTTAAGCACAAAAAACCTTCTCCACACTTTGCTCAAACTTCTTCTTACTCTGCTCTGCAATCAAATGATTTGAACCGTATTCACACATTTGCACTTTCTATGTCATACACTTGCTCTTATGCACACATTAACTTTTCTCAAACAATCTCTCTTATATATCCACAACATGGAATTACATCAACAACCTTGTCAGCCAAAAATATAAAACATATTTGCAATGTCAGCCCAAATTTACAAATACATTTTCAATGCGAATTAAACATCATCAACTAATATTATGATGAGACCTAAAATAATATCCTTGAGCACATAAAACATTAAAATTTAAATCTCCAAGGATCCACAACATGTTACAACCATCATGTCAGCTAGGAACATGGAAAACCGAACATGCATAGGAAAAATATTTGACCACGAGCACACCAATCAATGCAGACGTACAACAATGATGGAGAATGATCTAGAAGTATCTACAAACACTAGGAACTAATAGAGAGGAATCCAAAATAACTAGAATTACATAAAATTCAATCAAGAACACTGATAGAGACCACATAAATACTATTAGAACACAACTGTTCATAGCACAATCAAATCTTTAGGTGGACCTCTAAAACTTCTGGTAGATTATCTAGATACTCTCAACAATAAACCTTTTAGTCCATAACAATTGATCTAACATACAAAACACAACACCTTTGTGACATTCACTATTCCATTGGCAACCTACAACTCTTCCTTTAACAATTTTCTCAATATCCTCGACATATACAACCTTCAATACAATAATGCTAATAGTGTTGACATCAATGACAACCACATATTAGTAGCACAACCACAAAATATAATAAAATTCCAACAATATATGTGTGTGGCATATTTCCATTTGATTTCCCTATGCATTGAATGTATTCATATTTGGATTATCATTTTCACCCCCACACATATGTATATATATATTCATTATATATACATGAACATTGATTAGTGAAATACTCAAAGAAGAACTCAAACTTAAAAATAAGGATCTAGACACACAATTCACCAAAGAAATAATCATGGAGTCAAAGACCAAAAACAAAAACCAGAATCAATTCAAAGATGACCAAACAATCTTCCAATTTATCCAAGACTTCGACTAAGGGTTACCAAAATTTGACTATCTTGACTCGACTAAACCAAAATAGAAGTGCATGTGTGTGAAAGCTTAGTTAGACTCATTTAGGGGTTACCTAACCAATTCTATTCTCTTGAGTGATACTTTCCCTCTCTTTCAGAGGCTCGACTTGTTCCTACATATAGCTTAGTGCAACACCAAGGTAGTTAGGTGTTCACAATACAATCATTTGCATCAACAAAGCTTAGAATATTCACATTGCTATACATATCTTTTCATCGTATTTCATCAAAATAAACATATTTATTCATTTCAAAGCAATAACATCTTAATGTTTATTTCTGTATTCCATTCTCCTACTAAACATATTAAACTCATGATTTTCTTTTATCAACACTTTCACTCATGAAGGTAAAAGTAACTCGGTAACGATAAAAAAAGGTGTAATATACTTCCCCCTTGTGAATCATCATCCTTGATGATTTAAAATAATTTAACTTATAGATAAATTCAAATAAAGGTTGTACCTTCTATTTATGGTCAAAATAACACAACAATGTTAAAACAAAAAATTTCTACTCTATTTATCTTGAAAAAGATAAATGATCTAAAACCACCTATCTTCCAAGGTCTTTGTAATTGGTTCTCAATTGTGTTTTCAATGATTCATACAAATATAATGTTCAAGGGGCCTTTTTTGGTAAATGGGTACAAACTAGGTAGTACAAAGTAATTTAACATGGGGGGTTTCAAATAAATAGAAAAAGATCGATCAAGGATTTAGGACAACAAAATGTGAACATAAATTCCTTTAAGTTTAGACATGCAACTCTTGTAATTAGAATTTTTTCTAAGTAACTAAAACTATATAATGACACAATTCATGAAATGATTCATACCATCACATCAATTTATAGTGCTGATTTAGAACATGTAACCATTCATCATCACATTTTTTAGAATCAATTTTCAATCATAAAACATCACAAGCTCATCACCAAAATTAACAAATCAATAAACAATAAGAAACATCATCCACACATAACACAATAGATGGTTTTAAATTCAAAATATTCTATTGATTTTCATCAATTAAGAGACATTTATGCACAACAAAATCCACTGGCATATAGAAAACCATTTTCTTTTAGCATTACCATTAAACTAATAAACTTCTAAAAATAAACTACTTGCATTAAAAGATGTAAAAAATGTTCAACTATCTTGCATAAAGTTGTAAAAACAAAATGTATCTAATCTTTAGGTAGCCAATCTCTCTTCAATTGGTCGACCTTTACAATGAGGAGAAAATTTTAACTTATAGAAAGAATTAACATCAATCTCTCCTATCAAAAATCATGATCCAGGAATTTGGGGCCCAAATCCATAATTATAGGGGCACCCACAGTTAAGTCTGAGTCCTTTCTTTGCTAAAATTGTTGAAGCTCGGAAGCATGCCTTATGCTACTTTGGTCAAAATTTGACTGGGAGTTCTTGATTTGTCTTCTACTGATCATCACGCTCAATCTATGACCCATCAAAATTGATTTGGAGTTGTTTTTCTATCTAAAAACCGATCTAGAGGTGTTGCTTTCCATAGGGTGATTGGAGCTGGTTGACATTTTTGAATTCATCCATTTTCAAAAAATGGAATATTCCCTTACCACTTAGCTACTTTTAGATACTTTGGATTCCTTATGTTTGAAATAATCATCCATATTATTAAAAATCTATTGTATAGTTTCCTCCTTAGGCGCATCTACCTATTCCACCCTAAACATCACTCTTTCACACTCTTTGGTGGTGGCTGTATACATATCCTACAGTTGAGCAACATTTTGGGAAATGTCTTGTACATAAAACCTAATGTCCATAAGCTTATCTCGAATAATTCTCTCATCATCATATCCTTTCTTAATCATCTCCTCCAATATATTATTCCATCGATATTTCATTTCCTGTAAAGAAATTAAACCACCACTTGACGAAGCCTCCTTACCAATCAGTTCAACAATAATCCTCTTTACGAACTTTCTTTCGTCAAACAAATCTTGCTGAGCCTACTACAATATTATTCTATGTTCCATAAGGACTTCTATTTTGAAGATCAATATATTCACATTTAACAAGATAACCAAAATTTTGATCTTCCAGCATGGCATATTCAATAACATCTACCTTGGGCACCCTTTTCAATATTCTCAAATTCTTGATATCCCTTGCATATTTATCCACTTCAAATCTTAATAACTTCATATATTCTCCCAGGGACTTGATCAGATCACCCACCTCTTTATAACCTTTTGAAGCAACATTGAAAAGCTCCTTTGCGTCCTTTAGAAGGTCAATCCATTTCTCCATCATTTGTGATTTCCTCTTTATTTTAGTCAGCTCATCCACCTCTTTGCGGCTCATTAAAATAGGAACTTTTGATGGTGTTGGCTATTCAGGAGTGGATGCAACCAATGCTTTTAGAAAAAAAATCATTTTTCCTACCCAAACCTTGAGCTCATCCTTAGCCTACTTATCTTTGATTAGTCATGACTTGGTAGTGGTATCCACAATACCAATAAGATTTATCTACTGATTTATTGCATGCTTACCCAAATTGATAGTGATTACTTGATAATCTACAACCTATAGCTCACTATCATCTTTATCAACCACTAGGGTAGCAATGTTTACTACCAAATCTCCATCATCAGCAAGCCTTGTAGAGTGAATAGCATGAGGCTTCTTCTTTGGCTTCACCTTGTCCACTTCCTTTACCATTTCGTCGCATGTCACTAGCTGAGCTTAGACTTGTTTTCTCTTCTCTAAATTTAATTTAAGCCAAGTGGGAGCAGCTGGCTGAGTTGTTACCATTGAATATTAGGAGGTGTAGAAAAACTATCTCCAAATTTTAGGTTAGAAGAAGTCTTTTTTTTCTCCTCCCGTTCTTTCCAAAACCTTTATTGTTCCATTTTCTCATTCTGAGCTCTAATTTCTTCTATCTTTTTCATCTCTTTTTCCTTTTGTGTAGCCTTCTCTTCATATCTTAATCTCTACTGTTCTAACTACATTGCACAAATTTCCTCTTCTGCTGTCTTGTCTTGCTTAACTTTCTCTTATTGTTCCAACTATTGTGCATGAGCCTCTTCTTCAGCTCTCTTTTGGGTTTCTACAACTTCCTTTTTTTGAGCTAGCTCTTCATCATTCTTTTGCTGTTCTTCTTCACTAGCTAGCTCTTAGACAACTTGAATTTTTGTAGCTTCCAATATTTCCTTTTGTTCATCTTTAGTCAATACATCATTCCTTGTAGCCTCATCCTAAAGGCTTCCTTCCTCAAATCTAGGGTCTTCTTCTCTAACTTCTTCTTCATCTCTCTGAAGATATTCTTACCATTATACCTTTTCTTCCTAAAGTGAATTTTCATCAGAGTTTGAGGGAATAGTTGAATTTGTCATATAAATCACAGGAGGCCTCTCTTCTTCAACAACTATTATTTCTATAGCTAATGGTGCAGTAGGAGGAGTATCCTCAATTTGCAAAGGCATAGTAGAAAGACCTTCTTCAGTAGCTTGTTCTCTAGGGTACACAATAGCTATAGGTGTAGCACCAAGACATGAATTGACCCCTATAGTAGTAGCTTGATGAGTAAACTTAGGTTTTTCCAAAGCTTTAGTAACTTGCTTCATTGAAATTTCTTCCTTTGTTGAGGCAGATTCTTTTGTGGCTGCAACAATTTTCTTTAATCGTTTGTACTACCTTGTTTCAGTGGAGGATATGGGTTCACTGCTAGAATATTTCTTCCTCGAAGCCTTAACTCTTGGTTTCTTTAAACAAAGGATAAGCCATTTCAAGCTTCTATCAGCCACTACCTGTGACACCTTACAAATATTAGTTTCCTCCTTCTCCATCCAATTGATTGGCTCCAAATCCTTGGTGGCCATTTCATATTGGGGATCAAGAGCGATCTCATCATTAGAAACTTATCTGGTATGTCTTCTTTCATCCCAAAGTCTTTCATTTGGGGAATAGTCAATATTTCATATCTCCTCCTTCTCACCTCAAACTAATTTTGTAAGTTTTCCCAAAAGTCTTCGAGAAGTGGACTTTGAAGGGGAAATTGTGAAGCATATATACCATTCATTTTATTCTTAGGATCAAAGTCCTTCTTGGATGTATGATGTTTGAAATTCATGGACAAAAACTCTTTTGTTGCTATTTTAGCTACTATCAAATAGGAACAAGAATAAAACCCCAATTGTGTTGGGAATGAGTGGCAACCAACCTTGTGTTGTGCATAGAATTTGGCATTAACCTCGACTGCTTGAAGAGAAAACTCCATCAAGACCCATCTATCACTACAACACCTTGTTAATTTGAAAGGATGTTTATCATACCCAAACATTTTGAAATAGGTAGATTTGGGGTATTGGGTAAACCAATATCCCCACTCTTCAATAAAATCCATGACCTCTCGCATCTCCTCTGAGCTAATTAATGATAACATATAAAATGCATCATTGACTCTTTTAAAATGTACCTCAATTTCCTTCAACTCTAGTTGGTCATAATGCTCCCATACTTTCTTCTAGTTCAAACCATCATCCATTGATCCCACAATAGTTAACCCTAGAAACCATCCCATTCTTGAAACACAATAGATTACATATGAAGACATGTAGAATGTCTTGGTTTCTATTACTTTCAATAGTTGATCATGGATGTTATCTAAAATTATTTGTCCCCAATCCAAATGTTGTGATCCTTCCAAAATTATTTGGATGAATGGTAACATCCAATTCTCAAAATTATGAGAATCTTCCTTTCCAAATACTATTGCCAACAATGTAATCATACAATGCTATTAAATTTCCACAATCCATAAGAATATCAATAGTTATTTCTAGATTCAATTGTGTGTAAGATTTTTGAATCAATGTTTTAGATCACACTCTGTGATCCATCGTCAGGATAGAGAGCTCAAGGATATGAAAAATTGAATCCAGACCTCTTGGGTTTAGGTGGCATCTTCTTTACTGATTTCTTCTCTATCTTAAGCCACCTTTTGTTAATAACCATTTTGTTTCCTTCCTCATCCATTGCTTAGTGTTTAAGTGCATCAACTTCAAACATAATCTTGGGGTTAGCGTGAGGAGGAGGATCAAAAACTAGCCTAATCATTGCTGGGGTTAAATCAATGATCACATTTCCTTATGAATCAATACATTGACTCTAAGTTGGATTATAAGTTTATGCAACAATTAAAATAAACTCTAGACATTGCACAACAAAGGGAAAGTAGCCACATGTGCCAATCCTAAATCAACAATCCTCTTTTCCCTTGGGGAAGCATGTTCTGGGAAAGTATCCTCACAAAAATAGTTCAAATCAATATGTCCTACAAGCGTGTCAGTAATATTAATGACATTAGATCCATATTTGGATGGTATTGGTGTCCCTTGAAACTTTTACTTCATATTAATAGGAACCCGTTCTAGTTTCAACCTTTTAACCTTTGCTCCCTTTGATGTTCCTTCACCAACTACTTCTTCTGAATCATAAATTTGTTAAAACCTACAAAATTGACTATTATCAAACAAAGAGAAGATGTGTGAAGAACATATTAGCATAAGCATTCATATTAAATCCCCATTCATTTAAGAAAAATTCCCATTTTACAAATTAATTCAAATTTTTCGGGTTTTGAGTTCAAGATAGAACCAAGCACCTAACCATTCTAAGCATAGTACTTAACTATATTGGAAGTTGAGATTAGGGAAAAAATTGAACCAAAACTTAATATAACACCCTTCAAGTCCATCAAACATCAAAATAAGCTTTTGGTTCAACACCTACACCTATAGTGATGAACATGATTTAATTTCATTCCATGGTCCAATCCCATAATATGTTAAAAAATTGGGATTGGATTAACACCAAGCATTGATAATTAACAAACAGAGTTGATAAAGGGTTCTCTTTGAGTTCCAATCTCAATGGAGAATTGGAATATGGTTTGGAATTGAACCCAAAAGAGTGAACAAGTTTGAGTAGCATCCCAAGTTCCAATCTTGATGAGTCATTGGAAGTCAAAATCAAGAAATGATTTGAGACTAGACTTTGGCTATAAGTGAGGATAGGTCAGATTTTATTTTGATCCTGACACTGTGTTGGAAGTTGAAACTGGGATGACACTAAATCATAGAATTTAAAGATATGTCAAGGGTTCGATGCCCATTTAAAATCTAATCTCGATGGTAATACATGGATCAAAATCGAGACACAAGTTGATACATTGCTAAAACCCTTGAATATTTTGAAGTGACAACCTAAACTATGATCCTGATCAAATATTGAAAGTCAGAATTGGGACAAAACCAAGACCTAGACCCAAACGATGGTTTAAGTGAATAGTCTAGTTTCGAATCTTGATTCTAACAGAGATGATGGAATTGGGATCAAGGAAATCAACAAATATAAAGAAATATAATTAAATATAATAGAGTATTTAAATGTTCCTTTGAGATCGGATTATGATTTATAATGGTTTGAATTTAAAATTTATGAAATTGAAAGCAAACTCGACCAAGTAGTACGGAAACCCTAGGTAAACTAGGGCACGACGGGAACAAAAATCCCGCACACAAAACAAAAAAAAACACACGAAAATGAAAATGAGGAAAAACCAAAAAAAAAGCAAATGAAATAGAGGGTTTGAATAAAAATGAAAGCACACCAAAAAGTGTGCCAAGAAAATAGGAAAGAAATGAAAAAGGAAAAAATAAACAAAAAACACAAACAAAAACCAACACCAGAAAACTAAAATAAGAGGAAAACATACGAAATGAAATATGCCTCACAAATTCAATGGAAAATCCAACTTGACAGGGAAATCAAAGTCCAAACACAAACCCTAACCCTTAGTACCGCTCTGGTTCACTTCGCCAAAGTCCACAAGCCAAAATGAACAAAAATTGAGGAGCGGTGGGAATAAAATCTAATTCAAATGTGTGAATAGGTGTTAATTAATGTAGGTTAGTCGGGTCTTGGGATCGGGGTAGGGGTCATAAATGTTCCATCACAAAAATGAAGGTAACCAGGAGTCAAGATTGGGACATGACACGACATTGAACTTTCAATGAGTGCAAAGTTCCAACAAAGGTCCAAAATATGAATCTCGACAAACAAAGATAGACACAGGAATCGAGATTGGGATGGCACATGGAACAAGAATTTTGAAAAAGTTCTTAGTTCTAGTTCTGTTCCAATGCCCGATTTTGAAACAAACAAAAACACATAAGGAAGAAAAGCGAAGGTCGGTTTTAAAATGAAAATAGGAACTTGCACTTTTTAAGGGTGTAAGATGATAGCTATGATTTGATACTTGAATTCGATAGAACAAAGAAAACACAAGGAAAAGCATAGGGATTAGGATTAGAACAAAAATAGGAACACGAACTTTGGAAAGTACCAAGTGCGAGTGTCAATCCAAAACTCGAACCCAAAAAACAAAGGAAAAAAAGTACTTAGGAGAAAAAGAGACAACTCCTAAAACCTGAACAAGAACACCAAAGGAAAAAGCACAAAAGGGGGACCAATTTTGACCAAAAACAAAATGGGGTGGTTTTGCAATGCATAACACCTTCTATTTTCCATACTATGCAAGTAATAAGTATATTATCATAAATATTATGTAATATTATTCCCTCATAATATGACCCTTTGCAATCTTGACTTTACATTATGCGATTATGTTAACGCACGAGAACTTGTGTGCTTCACACATACCTTCATTTTAAGGAACTATACATCATAGTTATAATAATTCATATGTACATCGTAAGTACAATATTATCTATATCCTACATGAAACCTATACTGTAGTGATTGAAAATCACGTTCCCCTTGGCTAATGTAATCATCCTTAGTGTAATCCAAGTAGAAAAGGAATGTTGATGCATTGTACATTACATCGTGGGTCCCATCCTTCCTTTTGGTATTTACACCATCAAGAAATTCAAAAGCTAGGATTGTCCATCACTGATACACCCATTTACCTTAAGCATAATAACATTTCTTCTTGACTACTATCAATTCCGACCATAACAATACCACTTATTCATTTAAGCTTTGTATCAACAAAGTTTTCCTTGATCCTTTTTATCTACTATTCCATTTTGGTAACTTTCTTGGTCTAGGGTTAATATTATTTCTTAGCTTTTCTATGCTTTATAAAGATTCAATCCTTCTCCCCATATAATGGACCTAACCTTTATGATGGATGTTTATTGTAATATAAGTATTCTACAAATCCACTGAGGTTTGGTTTATCCCTTTTTCTAAACTAGCTAACTTATAGTAATTAATTATACACTCATTCAATTGAATTTTTCATAAGACTATGATGGTTTCCACAAAAACTTATCATTACTTGCTTTTCCTCATCTAAAATAACCTTTTAAGCAACTGCTTTACACATTTTTCTATTTTATACTTAATATCTTATAATCAAATTTCCCAATCAAAAGTGGTTACCTTGGTGAGTCTATCCACCATAACATTATGTTAGTTCCATTTACATAGAAATATAAATTTTTTCTAATGATATACTATTTCCTTACCATAATTTCTTAATAATATACAAGTCCTACCGATGCGGACATTGGGTGATCCCACAATATTGGTTTACAAATTTTTGCCAAATTGGACAATAAACTAATTTTTTCTAACTAAATCTTCACTTTTAGACACCTATAGAGGCTTAATCGTGAGGAATTTGAAGATGATGAAAACTAGTGATTTGTGAAATTTTGTCTATAGATTATAAATATATTTTTTTCAAAATTTTTAGAATCAGATTGCACTTCTTTTTCCAACTCCTTTGAAAACTAGTTTTTTTAAGTAAACACCATTTAAGGAGTGACACTCACCATATAACACATACTTTTTTTTCCATGAAGGATAAAATTATATTTTTTTTGAATTTAGATTTGTAACTATGATATCTAGTGCTTCCAATTATTTTCATAGTTTTTTATTGAATATTTTTTCCTTAATCAAGTTTCGAAGTCAAAACCAATTACAATTCAAAAATAGGCAGATTGTGTAACAAATTTTTTTGTATGTATAAAAATTCATTTTTTTTTGTTGGATCAATGACTTCAATATCTGGTGCAATCATATTTTTCAATTTTTTTTGAAAATATTCTATTTTTCCACATGTGTAGAATAGAGAGCTTGATTTTCAGGTGAAAAACCTACATTCACAAGAAATAAAAAAAATAATAATAAAATTAAATTTATTTAAAATTATATTTTTTAGGAAGCTTATAATAAGCATTGCATACTTACAAAAAATAAATTTTAAATGAATTCATTTGATCCCCCAAAAGGTAAATTAAAAGTGGTTTTTTATCAATATTTTGATGGGTGTAAAGGAGAATCCATTATAGGTATGGTTTAAAACTAGTAGGGTTCTATCCAAGGGGGTTTGATATAAGGTAGTTTGATCAAATCCTCTTCAATTGAAATGCTTTAAATGGAACTTTTAAAGGATTAAATCATTATTTTTTCTAAAAATATGTGATTTCAACAAAAAATAGAATCTCCTAAAAATTGTAAACCAACTTTGAGGGATCACCCCATTATGTCTTCATCCACTGACATACTAGGCAACAACTTTCTACATATCTTGCAACATCTTACTCTATCCTTTTCTATATTATAGTGGTTTCCCATTCGTCAAACAATTTTTCCATAACCATGTGTCCTAAGTTCGACATCAGTCTCCCAAAATTTGGGTACATAGGTTCTTTTTTGATTCATAATAGTCCATTTTGACTAAGTGAAACCTCTTCCATGGACTTATGCCATATTAGATTTCCAATTAAAATGATTAGATGTTTTTCCAAAAATAAAAATCCTTCATCGTAGGTCATCCATACCCTGGATTTATTTCATCCTTTGATTATCTCCAAAGTTGCAATCTGATTTTTGACTCAATCTATTTTTTCCAATGTGCATTTATACCAGTATGAGTAATGATTATCATTGAATCATGCTGAATAGTCATTTTCTTCCCAAATATGTCAACAATTATTACACCTATTTTCAAGCATGAATGTTTTCTCTATAACTCATATCATGAGTACATAATTCTTCCTTTTTCTATTGCATAGGTAATATTCTTTCCTTCCATGATCAAGTATGTTGCCTATCTTCCTCCAAAGTATCAATGATATTATAAATATATTCTTTTGAAACAATTTCATATAAAATTTTTGTTGCAAGTGTTTCTTTCTCATTGGTCATAAACCTTGACCTTCCCTTGACCTTTCTCCAATAATTCCAATACCTTATCCTTTTAACTTTACCAACCTTGTTGTGGTCATATAAGACTTTGGTTGTAGGTCTTTGAATCATGACTTATGGAGAAGTCAAAAGTTCTTCTGGATTGAAAATACATCCTTAATCTTCATTTTATGGGGTACTTTATCTAAGTCTAACTACTCTTCTTCTTCCCCCCTTAGTGTTTCCACAATATTAGATCATCTTAAAGTTGATCTCTTTTGCAAACATTTTCCTTTCCCCAAATTGATTTGATTTATCATTCCTTGATGGATTTTTTGATAGTTTATTGACTATTACTTTCCTTTCTTACCATCCATGGTATGCCTTGAATATACTCTCATTCCAAAAATTAGATTCATCATTACCCTTCTAATCTGTTAGAATCAACGTTTGGATCCACCATAATGAGATCTAATGAATATTCAACAATTCTACAAGCTAAGAGGTACTCTATTATTTCATTCCAATTCTCTTTTCCATGTATACTACTAGCCTTTTTAACCATAGTATAAGAATATCCCACCTCCGTAAGGCCCCTTTCGTTGATGTGTTAATGAGATTTCCAAAGGATCATTTTATTAATTATGTCCTCACTTTTGTGAGTTGTTTCTAAATTATTATTTCAATTTGACATGTAGTATCTCTCCATATCCAATTTCCTTTTGGAATCCCTAAACATATGTTTACTTTTGTTGACAAGTTGGTAAGTTTAATATGCACTTTAACCCATTTATACTCTATCCGAGCCTTTATCGGTCTAGTCCATTTTTAATTTTCAATTCCCAACGTGCAATCATCTTTACAAATGACTTTGTCCCAATTCTTGGTAACTTAATTTTGTCATAACCTTAAACACTCTAAAGTTGCTTGGTTTCTTTTTCCCATCTTAATCGGAACTCCAATTTGATCTTTTCCTATTCTAATTATTGGAATCATGTCAAATTTTATCTTCACCTTTTAAGTTGTTTCCTTTTCTGACCAATTTGGGCTCTAATGTTATTCTAAACATGCTAAATTTCACTCTTGATTTTGATTATCATCAAAGGTTTTAAACTTTGTACTACATCAAATTTTAAATGGGCTATCCAATCTCCTAGATACCTCTCTAGTTGGTTTTGATTAAAAAAATGTTGACTTCTACTTAAACTAAGTTTGCAATTTATGCTTATCAATTAGTTTTATTCCAATAAAGCATACAAATATCCCTACTTAATCCAAAATCCTAGACTCTTTGTAACTACAGGTTGCTATCAATAAGGGGGATTATTTCAATCCTCCCTATCACTTAGGTTCATTTATCTATTTTTTAGGGTTAAGGTATCCTTTAAAAATCCTCCAAAACTTTTCTTCTATACCTAGTTACATAATCTTCTACAATCCAATGTATATCCTAATAATTTGTTGGTTTAGGAGTTTTCAATTGAAGGGAAAATTCTTCCTACTCCCAAATACAAAAAAGTTTTTAGGAATCTTATCTTACCTTTTTGTTTCCTCTAGCTGTATTGGTGTAAGAAATTTTCAACCTTTAACTTCCAATAAGGTTTATGTTTTACTTATGTAATGATCCCATAGGTTCCAAAGTTGAACCTAGTTGCTCTGGTTACATGTGTAACATGCCCAATGTTCTACTCAATTTTTTTTCCAAAGTTTTAACTGGAAATTGAATAAACCATGATGCCAAACATAACAATAATTTTTTTCTAAAATATAAATTACATGCACATAAGTAATATACACTATTCCAAACTTCCATTGCATTCTATCGTAATTTAACAAATCTTTCCATAACATTGATTTCATATTGAATGAACTCAAGTACAAGATTCATTTTTACATCCTTCCATATAAATGGATACAAAGTACATACATAGCTCTTCTAAGCTTCCAACACTAGAAATATGTATGGTCTAGGTATTCCACCTTCAAATATTTGGCTGCCAATTGATGAGGAGAAGCATCATTCAAGCACTTTTCCACTAACCATGGACTCACTGCAATCCCCACACATCTACCTATTAGGTAAGATTTCCCTACCCTTTGATGAAGAGATTGGTTGGATAACCCCATAATACTAGCCTTCATTGAGCTTAGTGTTGTGTCCTAAAACTAGAACCTAATCATAAGGTAGCTTCTACCTATGAGTTTGACAATCCCAGACTAGAATGTATACTAGAACACAATGAATTGATATGTAAACAGTGGTAACTTACACTACTTTGGGAAAAGTATTCATAACCCAATTACTTCGAGTGGATGTCATCCTATTAACACACCTCCATATCTCAATTTCTTAAGACCATACATATTCTATGCATAGGCAATTCCCTCCATTGGGTAATCTTTAACCTGAGGAACAACCTTTTTCCTTTATTTTTATCTAACACATCTACTAAGTAAATAAATCAAAGTAAATCTTACTTACCAATTAACCATATGGGTAAGCATAACATCACATCGTTAAATGACTCTAGTACCAAAGGTATAGTCCCAACTATAAAGTCTCCAATCAAGGGTTTATCTCAACATTAAATGACTCCCTTCAAAAGTATAAACATAACAATAAAATACCTCAATTAAAAGTGTAACTATAAAAATTGATTGACTTCAATCAAAATATAATCTCATCAATAAAGGACTCACTCAAAAGTATGGTCTCAACAATAAAACAACTCCAAATGAAAGTATGTTTAACAATAAAATCATCAAATAGATCATATAGGTTTAACCCAACTTATTTTCTTCAATCAATAATCTCATAGACAACCCTACAAAATAGGTTATTCCTAACCTAGGGTTTCCAAGAAAAGTAATGTAATGATCAAGAGATCACAAACAAATCATAAAACTTCTACATTCAGTAAGAATAAAATATTCATAATATTCTCAATATTTGAATAATATTGGAAGGACATTATCAACTTGTGAGGATTTGGTGCTTTTACACTGATAGTCCTCTTCACAATACAATTTACATATAAATTATCATCAAGGTTTGCAACCTCTTAATGATGATATGCCTTTTATTCCATTATTCATATGGTGTTACAATCTACATTAATGAAAATGCTTCACCTAACTTCATAGGCTATCAATTCAAGATATCACCTAATTGTAATGATATTATATTCTAGGGTAAGTGCAAAAAGATGGTTCCCAAAAAGGGGGCTCACTTTTTTTTTGAAATAAGGAAATAATGACCTTGGATGTGAAATTGAGGATAGTTACACTCAAAATTTTGAGATGGAACAGAAACAAGGATCGAAGTGCTACTAGTCTACTTTCTAAATTACTAATTTATTTTGAAAATGATTAAGATTAAGGGGTTCAAAAGAGGGACATACAAAAATTGGTGCTATTTTTGTCAAAAAAACACAACATAGCAACTGTTGTATGTCCCTAGTACAGTGAATTTTTTTTTAGTAATTTTAAAATTGATCCAGTTAGAAATTAGCTAACAGTATGTAGTTGATGCATGATTTTTTTGATATTTTTTTAATGAATATTTGATTTTTTTACTAATTTTCTCAGTGGACAGTTCCTGAAAAATAGAAGTTTGGCCGTGGCACCCCTGCAAATTTTGGAAAATAATTGATTTTTTTATTTTTATTTTTAAATTGTAGAATGGTGTCTAGTTTCTAAAAATGTAATTTATTTGAAATTTTGATGAACAGTTAATTTATAATGAAAAAAACACCAAACATTGCTTTTTTCCAAAAAAAAGATAAACAAAATAAATTATAGATGAAAGGCTTAACATTGTCAGAAAGTGAGAAAAAATACATCATTGGATAACTAAGAGAGAACTTAACATTACCTAGGTGCTCGATTTGTTTGAAATTGAACCATGTGCAATCCTAATGGTGAGCATGAACCCGATTATGTGAAATATCGTAGAATTCGCAAAACACATCTCTGGTCATTGGGAATGCCATCCAACCCTTTGGGTTGGTATTCCAAGGCAAATACCAAGCCTAAGGCTTGGGGATTCCCAAAGCAAGATATAATGTGTGCAAATTATATCTTATTTTTGACATGGATTTTGCATTTTGTGAATGCATCGACAAAACACGAGCACGCTATAATGCACTCACATTTTGATCTACATCAAATTTATTTTTCTTCTCTTTTTTTTTTCTTTCTTATCATTATCTTTGAGGGAAACTATATACATGAAATAAAAATTTAAGTATAAGTTGACATTTACATATGGACATTTAATTTATTATACTTTAATTTATATTTCATGTATATAGTTTCAGGATGTTTGAGAGTGGTTTTGGATATCTAGGAGTTATAATGCAAATTTTAGTTTTTAGATCTCACAAATTTTAGACTTAGTCAAATTTTAGTAATCAGGAGGTCAAATATTTTATCTCTCTCTCCATCCCTTTATCCTCTCTCTCTCTCTCTCTTTTCCTCTCTCTAATCTCTCTCTCTTCTCTCTCCCTCCTTCCTATTTATCTCTATCTCCCTCCCTCCATCCTTCTCTCTCTCTCTACCTATCTCTTCCTCCCTCACTCCCTACCACTCTCTATTTCTCTCTACCTTACCTCTCTCTCACCTCCCTCTCTCTCCCTCCACACTTCTCTCTCCCTCTCTTATTCCCTATCTACTCTCTATCTCCCAATCCCTCTCTCTACCTACCTCTTCATCCATCAAACCTTACCACTCTCTCTACACCTCTCTATCTCACCTTTCTCTCCCTCACTACCTCACCCTCCCTCCCTCAATCCCTCTCTACTTCTCTGTCTCTCCTCTCTCTACCTCTCCTTCCCTCTCTACTTATCTTTATCTCCTCTCTCCCTTTCTCTACCTACCTCTCCTTCCACCACTCTTTATTTCTCTCTATCTCACCTCTCTCTCCCTCACTATTGTTGTGCATTTTTTTCACAACCGCCTAGCTGAAGGTAGGGACTCCCCTCTTTCCCCTCCTGATGGGTCGTTCTTGCTCTCGGTAGACCATTTTTCCCTTGTCTCACTTTACACACACCTATTCCCTAGCCCAAGTTGGTCATGTACCTTAAAACAATCAAGTTCACCTACCTAAGTTTCATCAAGTCAATTTCCTTCAAGGGCTAATTCCTGCGAGATTCCCTTAGCTTTTCACCCTATGTCCATGTATTGCGTACCCACATTTTTGGGTTTTCCCTTTCCATTCGCTACTGCACTCTACTATTAACCTATAGCTTGGTCTTGACATCTTCTTGACATGTGGACCCCACACCCATCTTTTTAATTGCGTCCTTCATGTGTTTCGGGTTTGCAGTTGCGCATCACCCTATATGGGTCTCCATTCCCGTTTTGCCACTACTGCAATGTCCAACCCTTGATTGCTACCCATAGGGAAAACTCCTCATTTGGCCCTACTTTTCTATCATTGTTGTTGCCAAACTAGGCTAGTCGTGCTTCAAAATCAATTAAGTATGAAACATTTGTGGGTCTTTGTGCATGACTTTCCCTCACTTGATGCTCGCCAGAAGGTCCACCCTTGTGGGCTACCATTTGTGAGAGGTCGTCACTAGATGTCGTTTACAACAAAAAAACTTTGTTGCCTCCTTGCTATGTAGGCTCGAGACCCACCAACACTATCTTCCTCACTATATGCCTTCACATGATTTCTTCCGTTGCGAGCTCTTTGCTTACAAAGACAGCTAGTTTCCTTACTACGTCTGCCCATTGTCATTATAACAACCACATGCCATGAATTTTTCAAAACAATGATTGGAGTCTAAATGTGGGTGTCTCTAGGGAGTGTATGAATGATAAAGAGTCTTGATTGATTGATGATTGCACAAAAAGAGGCCCTTATGTATTAAAATTGCAAGCTGTAAGGGACATCACTCATGTTATTGTGCGGGTATTACTCGATATTAAGATTGCAACAAAATCATATTTCATATAACGATCACCAAGCACATAAGATACATATTTGATTTAGCATTCATGCACAGAGGGGCACGTTTTACCTCTTCACAAAGCTCTCATTTATTGATTTATGGGGCACTCTTTCAATGGACTACGTCACTCAAGTTTAAATTCCAATGACTACCACCCATGCGGGACCCGATATGCAGGTTTTCGCATGCCTTCCACCATCCACTCAATGCTGTTGTTTGGAGGCTCTCTCAATACATCCTCCCATTTCCATTAGCTCAACGACAATATTCTAGGCTAGGTCTAATAATGCTGGCATTATTTAAACAACTTATCTGTAGTATTGCCTCACTTTCCGCCGTTAACAATGACATTTATGCGGCAACCTCCCACACCTTAGGACCCGCACCTAGCCTTCCAACAGTATATAATTGGGTAGGGTGACAATAGACCTATGGTTGACTTAAGACCATCACTTATTTTTACTAACTAACAACAAGCCACTAGAGATTGATGAGACTCAGGTTGGATTTACCCATGTGAACAATACTTGATAATCTCTCACAATGGAAATACCTACGAGCCCATCGAGAGTCTATGATTTTGAAGGAATTTGCATCGATAGAGGCTCCTCCACCTCCAAGAGCCCCTTATTTCTCATGGGAATGGGTGGTTTCCACCACCAAAGTTGATTTATTGCAAGTACCTAGTTGACCGCAGGGCATGAACTTTACATATCTTAGCGGCACTATTTTGTTCTTGATTGTTATTTTCACCCTGACGACAGTATTATGAGTGTTTCAAATGTAGTATGGGGGTTGGTATTTGAAGAGGTTTTAAATTACCCATGCTTTTCTTATCCACATATCATAGCCTATGAAACCAATGAATTCTTTAGGAAACCTTCTTATTGATTGTAGATAGTGCCTTTCCTCTTGTCGACAGACACCACAGTTGGGGGATCCACCACGTGGGAGTCCATTCAAGTTGTGCTAGTGTCAAAATTATTTCTCATCAAGGCACCCCACATTCTTTCATCTGCATGCTCAATATATCTTGAAGCTTGAATTCTGCCCCATTCTTTTCATGATCTTGGATGTCGTCTGTGATATCTCTGCACATAGAGGGACATTGAACACAAGTACCCAATGAAGGCTTGCAACACATAGAGGGGAAAGGTGGATAAATGGAGTGAACTAGTCACCTTCACAAAAATGTAATCATCTGTCAATTATGGGGTTTATTTGAGTCTATTTCAGGAATCTTGTAAGCATTTGATCTAATGCAGCCGGCTCCATCAATATCAACCATCAAAGGAAATGATGGGATGTATTACAACATAGTCTTAATCACATGTTTGGAGGAAAGGGTGGTGATGGTAGGGCCAACTCAATTTTCTCTCAGGTGACCATTTTGAAATGCAAAGGAGGTGAATTCATCAGGGGATTGTTATAATAATTGATTAAGAATTCATGGGCATCATCCTTTTACGGTTCGTTTTAGTGGAATCCTTGGCTACGGGTGCTGCAGGCGGGCAGTTTCTCAGTCCATGCTATCTTCTTCATGAAATTTACACCATGGCCACCCGCCACCTATTATCCATTTCCATGCCTAATCTAGAGCCTATAGAGGTCAATGCCATCCCATCAAGTTAACATAATGGATGGTAGGTAAGAGGGGATAAAGACCGCTAGCTGGTATTGTGAAAATACACCTCCATCAATGACATGCTGAGGCATTCAAAATACAAGATCCTCACCACCCAGGCCAATCAATTAAAAAATGATTATTGACTTCCCACCACAATCCATTGATAAGAGAAAATTAGTTGGGCATTGTTCATGTGTCATGCCAGAATGTACTCACTGATGGGTTGGTTATTTACGGGGGCTACATGCTATCTCTTTTAGCTTCCACAAAGGGTTGTATATGAGAATACATGTCATGAAATTGCTCAATCAGTTCTTTGTTGGTCTCTACCTATATACACCTTTCTAGTGCCTCATTCATGATACAAAGAAATGATGGCCTACACCAATAATGGGCTTGATGATGGCTAGATGTTCCATGCCTCTAGAAGGTAGAATGAATTTTGATAAGAGTTAAAGATGGGAGGGCATGTTTCTTGCTAAATCTTGATGTTCCTCTCACACTTTATATAGAAACATTCTATGGAGCAACATCAAGTAAAGGTTGAGGGGATTTTATAATTCCTCATGGTGATTATAAAGTAGGTGAGTCAGCTAAATTAGAATATCATTGTCACCTACCCTGGAGATAGATAGTGAATGTGAGAAGATGTGATCACATCCCAAGTCTTTCAATTAATCATATTTTGGATTGGGATAAATGAAATAACCATTACTCGTAGTATGGGCTCACTCAGGCTAACAATATGAAAAATGTAATAGAAATGATTATTGGACCAAGAAATTAAATGAGACCCGTAATGAGTTATTGCTTCTAGAATATCCATTGTGCCTCAGTGATATTTTAATTTTCCATGTCTTAGAATACAAAGTGCACTTTAAAGAGATTTGAATTTCCTTGTCAATGTCCTTATCATTCAACATCATTTACTTATGAGTATGCATTATAAAATTCAATTTGACTACTTTCTATGGGAATTTCTTGTAGGGGTCTGAATGTGAGGCTAACAACTCAAGTGCACCTACCCGAGGATTTGTAGCTGAAGGAAGAATGAGAAATGACTGTGAAGGAAAGGAACCAACTTGCATGTGAACAAGTTAAGCTACGACATGAAATTCGAATCAAGGCCAAAGATCAGGGGTTGTATGCTGAATCTACACATGCCGACCATAGAAGTATGCTAAAATAATGAAGATTTCTAGAAAGGGGAAGTGAATTCATAAAGAACATGATTCAAGCGAGAGGGTTGTATGCCAAGGAAATGATAACCAAAGATCACATGTGAATCCAAATCAAGAAGACCTTAATTCCCCAAATGGTGAATTTAGAAGGTAGCTAAAGAATGATCAACTCAATAGGGAAGGCTAGCCAATGTGTTATAGCATGCCAAAGAGAGACAGTGCCAAGAACACAAATAACTATTCACCAAAGTCGAAACAAAGGAGGTTGTTTTGTCTTTCCCATACGATTGTAGTCTGTCAAGAGCTATCTTGTTAGATCAGGGATAACTTATCTACTTCATGAAGATGTAAGAGTACATAAGGATCATTTAATTAGACGAAGAATGCTATGAACACATCAAGAAGAAGGAAACCTTTAAACAATTTTAGCTACAACAAAAGGGAAATCATCGATAGGAACAAATTGCTAGAGTACCAGGGCACTGGAGGACAAAATAGGGAGAATGACAAAACTATATTTTATATTGTTGGATAATGGAGGTAGGTGAAACCATAAATTGTAAAATAAATATAAGCCACTCATTGTAAATCAATCTTTCCCATTCATTTTGGATTTGGAAAATTATAAATAGGGGCTTGCCCCTCATTTGTAAATGGTTGGAGAACTGGTGTAAAAATAATTGCAACAATAAAAGACAACATTGCATGATTTTATGGATGTTCACTTTGATTTTTCTTATCTTGCATGCATGGTTCTACTTCCATGTTAGTTCTATCTTGCACTTTTCCTTGGATGAATTTAATGGTGTTGGCTGTTACAATATTTGATGCACTTCCAGCTCATGCTTTTTGTGGTTTGTTGATGATGAATCACTTTGTAAAGCTAGTTTGAGCTAACTTATTTTCTACAACCTAGTTCAATTGTATGTTCATGAGGTGAATGTATAATTTGAAAATCTGTAGTCCTTAAAAGATTGCACTGATTTTTTGTAGCTGTTGGTCTTTCTTGGTCAAGTCTATCTACTATAGCACCCTCCATTGTTACTGTTCATTCATAGCTTAGGATTAGAGAAACTTTCTCAACCCTTTCCCTTTTGCTATTTCTTTTAGTACCTTTTTAGAGTTGGATCTCAAGCATCACCATGAAGCTAAATCAGATTAACTTGGTGAGTTTTAGCTTGCTATTTTGAGTGGACAACCACTATTCATTCACTTATAGCACTTTGAAACTCCATTTATAGTCCTTGTTGGAAAAAAAAGGACAAAAAATTGAGAGGGGGGGTGAATTAGTTGTCACAGAATAATAAACTTTTCAAACTTAACTTATTCTTAGATCTAATGAATAAGAAAATAACCATAAACAATTAACACATTAGAAAGATAGAGAACACCAAGATTTTTTATGTGGAAACCTTGTTAGGGGAAAAACCATGGTGGATGTTAGTCCACAAGATTATACCCTATTAAAAGTATAATGAAATCAATAAAGGGGAATGCACAGGCATTTAGGCACACTAACTAAAGCCTACTGCTCAATTAAAAAAGGGGCTCACTGCCCAACAATACAAAATAGGATTAAAATATGGAGGGTATGAACTAAGAAAATAGCTTCTGCACAAGCTTTATTATAGTTCCAATTAAGCACAAAAAACTTTTTCACAAACTACTTCACACTTTGCTCGATCTTTTTCACACTCTACTCTGTAATCGAATGATATTTGTACATACACACATAAGAGCACACACAACACAAAAAACAACTTTTCCACACACTACACCAATGAAAGAACCACTATTATATATCCGCTACGTGAGATTTCATCAATAACTTAGTCGGCCAAGAAAATAAAACTTATTATCAATGTTGGCCCAAATTTAGAAATAAATTTTAAATGTGAATCCATCAAGGTCACCTACAACATAGTGGGGACCCAAATTAACAACTCCACAAAAATACTTCAATTAATTTCACCTCGAATATCCACAACGTGCTACCACCAACATGCTGGCCAAGAATAAGAAAAACCAAACATATGCAAGAAAAGATCTTCGACCACAAGCACACTGATCATTATGGATGTACCACAAAGATAGAGCATGATCTGGAAACGCATGATCTGGAAACATCCAAGAGAACCAAGAAACAAAAAAGAAACATCCGCAACAATTGAGATTTCTAGAATCACACAAACTTCACTCAGGAACATAGAAAAAGACCACAAAAATACTGTCAGACCACAACATGATCGAATCTATACGTGAACATTTGAAAATTTTGGTAGATGATCTAGATACACTTAGTAGAAAACCATTTATTCCATAATAGTTGAATATCAATGCAAAGAACAAGACACCTTCATGACTTGCATAGTTCCATTGGGAACCTAGAACACTTTCTTTTACAATTTTCTCAATATCCTCGACATATACATCTAATACACCAAATTCTAATAGTGTTGACATTAATGAAAACCACATATCAATAACATATCCACAACATCCAACAATCTCCCCCTTTGGTATTGATGGCAACACATGATGTGAAAAATACCGTCAACCCAACAAACTTGCTTCCCTTTGGTTCTTAACCTTCTCCTCAATTTCTCTTCGACCCTTAAAAATATTTTTACATTGCACTTCTCCCCCTTTGACATCAATGGAAAAGGTAACCACAAAATTTCCATATACAAGCTCTAAACCATATAACTGCACATCTGACTACTCCCCCTAAGTAGTAGCCATAAAAAAATAAATCCAAATAAGAATATAGTAATGTAGCTCATGAATTGATGTAGGTAAATGCATCTCTTAGTTCTTATCTAGAGGGGTGATTACCCCTATCATTCCTCTAAGATACTCAAAAGTATCCTTCAACAATAGTTTAGTAAAGATGTTTGCAATCTATTCTTTGGTAGGAACATACTCCAATTTGACTTCTTTCTCATTCACTCTCTCCCTCAAGAAGTGAAACTTGATTGATATATGTTTAGTATTAGAGTGCAGTACTAGATTCTTTGAAATCTTTATTTCACTTGAATTGTTGCTATATATGGAAATAGGCTCTTCATATATCACCCTGATATCCTTCAACATTCATTTCATCCATATTACTTGAGTACAATTGTTTGCAACAACAATATATTTTGCTTCAACAGTAGATAGAGAAAGGGAATTTTTGTTTTTTATCAACCAAGACACCAACTTCTATCCTAGAAAGAAAGCACCACCACTAGTACTTTTCCTGTCATCTACATTACCAACCCAATCCGCATCAGTATATGCACTCAAAGTGAGATCATCATCCTTTGGATACCAAAGTCCAAATTCAATTGTTCCTTTTAGATATCTAATGATTCTCTTAACAATAGTCACATGTGATTCTTTTGAATCAGCTTGAAATTTGGCAACCATACATACAACATTCATAATATCCAGTTTATCTTGGGTTAAATAAAGAAATCCATTGATCATTGACCTATATCTAGTTTGATTCACCTTAGGAGAATCATGATTCTGTGTTAGCTTACATCTGGTCACCATGGGAGTACCAACAAGCTTTGAATCTTCCATCCCAAATTTCTTCAGTAGCTCTCTCACATATTTAAATTGAGATATGAATATCCCTTTATCTAACTAGGTCACTTGCAATCCTATCATCTCTCAAATCATACTCATCTCTCCAATCATACTCATCTCAAATTCATCCTTCATCTCATTAGTAAACTTCATACATAGAATGCCATCTCATCCAAAAATGATGTCATCAACAAAAACTTCTATAATTAACTCTTTATCATGATCTAATTGGAAATATAAGTTGCTATCAGTAGTACCTTTAGTGAATCCAAGCTTTAGTAAGTATTTATCCAATCTAGCATTCCAGGCTCTAGGGGCTTGCTTGAGGCCATATAGATCTTTCTTCAGGCAGCAAACCATATCTTCCTCGTCAGTTAGATGAAATCCATTTGGCTATTCAATGTATACTTCTTCTTCTAGTTCTCCATTTAGAAATGATGACTTCACATCCATTTGATAGACTTTATAGGCCTTGTATGCAGCATAAGCAAGAAATAATCTAACAACTTCAATTCTAGCAACAAGGACAAAAGTTTCTTCAAAATTAACACCTTCCATCTAAGAATACCCTTTACATACCAGTCTTGCTTTATTCTGGACCACTTCAACTTGTTCATTCAGCTTGTTTTGAAACACCCATTTAGTACCAATCACATGTTTGTCTTTAGGTATGGGAACTAGTATCCACATGTCATTCTTTTCAATTTGTGTTAGCTCTTCCTTCATAGCTTTCATCTAGTGTTCATCTTGGTAGGCTTGAGTGACATTTTTAGGTTCAATCTTGGAAATCAGCCAGTAATCTTCTTTAATATTTCTTCTAGTTTGCACTCCTTTATTCTTATCTCCTATAATTTGGCTTTTAGAATGGTTTAGCTTTACATACATTGGAGTTTTGGAATTTTCTTGAACTTCTAATTCTTTTGATCTTCCTTTTGCACTCACACTTGTCTCTACTTCCTGACTTACTCGATTTACCTAAACAAATTGAGGTTGCTTTACTGGAACAACTATAACATATGGAACATATGGCACAATTTGAAGTTGATTCTATGTCTGAACATTCTTCCCTTTGTTTTTGTTGTCCTCATTTGAATCATATCCAAAATATCTAGATGATTTGATAGAATCCTCATCAACTCTAACATTTGCACTCTCAACCATCTTTCTTAGTCTTTTGTTATAGCATCGGCAGGCCTTGCTCCTAGTAGAGTGACCTAAAAAGATTCCTTGATCGCTTCTTGCATCAAACTTGTCTATATCATCATCTCTCTTGATATAATATTTTCTTCCAAAGATCTTGAAATATTTAATAGTAGGCTTGTAACAAAACCATAGCTCAAAAGGGGTCTTACCAGAATTGCCATTAACATTTACCTAATTTAAAGTATACACAATAGTGCTTATAGCTTTAGTGCAATAGCTTTGGGGGATATTTCCTTCTATCATCATTGTTCCAGTAGCATCCAAAATTGTTCTATTCTTTCTCTTTGCAACTACATTTTGTTGAGGGGTTCGGGCAGCAGATAACTATCTTATGATTCCATGTTCTTCAAAAAAAGAGTTGAACTCCCTAGAGGTGAACTCACCACCTTTATCAGATCTTAGACACTTGATTTTTAGACCTTTGTCATTTTTTTCCATAGCCTTGAAACTTTTGAACTTTTGCAATGCTTCAATTTTTCTCTTAAGAAGGAAAACTATATCATTCTAGAGTAATCATCAATAATCAACATAAAATAATTTTTGCCATGAATACTTCTGACTCTGGAGGGACCACAGAGGTCAGTATGTAGCAGCTCTAGTGAATCATTTGAATGAAATTGTTTGCTCCGGAAGGAGACTCTAGTATGTTTAACCATTTGACATTCCTTACAAATTGTGTTAGCGGGCTTCACTAACTTAGGTATATCTCTTACTACTTGAGTGAAATTTACCTTGATAATGTTATCAAAATTTACATGACACAACCTCCTATGCCACAACTAGATTTCATCGATTTGAGAAAATAGACAACTCCCACTAGCAATATTCAGGTGAAAAATATCACCTTTTGTCTGTTTACTTGTAGCAATCATATTGCTAGAACTTCCATGTATCTTGCATCTTCCATCTTTGAATTGTAGATCATAGCCTTTTCCCACCATCTATACAACACTCAAAATATTGTGCTTCAATCCTTCAACATAAAGAGCATCATCAGTGTTATCCTTACCACCAAGACAAATAGAACCTTTTCCACGAATCACACCAGCATTGTTGTCTCCAAATCTTACACTACCACCATCATACTTCTCTAGACTTACAAATTTGTTCTTATCACCAGTCATGTGATGTGAGCATCCACTCTCAATAAATCACTCATCCTTTTCTTCAACTTGGGCTGCAAGAGCTTTGTCATCTTTAGTAGATTTAGTAGCCATAGGACTATTTTCAAAGGTAGGAATGAAAAACCATTCATCTTCATTTCCATTATCCTTATCAGACTCATCATCAGTCACTCCAACAAAGTAACATTTATTTTGGAATCTAGACTTGTTAGACTTAGTTCTAGGAACTCTTTAAGGACATCTTGATTCAAAATGACCAATTTTACTACATGAAAAACATTTAATAGGTAACACTCCTTCATACTTAGCCTTTTCCTCTGCCTTCTTTCTTTACAATCAGTGCCTCTAGTTCTTCTACCTCTCTTTCTTTATCTTCAAGCTATTTCAGTTCTTCATCATACTTTGATATCTTTTTGGAACATTCTCCCAAACTATGTCTTTGCTTATTACTTCTAGATACAGTAGCCTTGAATGCTGATTCAATTTTTAGAATAGATTCACCAAATTCACTTAATTCAAAAGCAACAAGCTTACCGACCAACGTGTCTCTTGACATCTTTTTTACCAATCTGAGCTCTTCAATGGCATGGGCCTTAACTTTGTAGGATGGATGCAAGGATTTAAGTATCTTAGCCAAAATTTCATCCTCATATAGAGAACCACTGGCACATGTAATACCCATCACTATTTCATTTACTCTTTGCATAAGCAAAGTGATATTTTCATCTTCACCCATCTTCAAATTCTCATACTTTCCATTTAAACTTTGTAGCTTAGCCATCTTCACCTGTGCATCTCCTTCATACAAAATTTCCAACTTTGTCCAAATCTCATGAGCTATTTGGAGTCCTACCAAATTAGCCATCTTTGACTTTGTCAGAGCTCTCATCAAAGCTTCAATAACCCTAATATTGTTTTCAACATCTTTGATCTCATCAACAGTGGAGGGACCATTCTAAGGAATAAAATATGGATCTTTTGTAATCTTCCATTAGGCTTCACAAATACACCTTAGGTGACATTGCATCCTAACTTTCCATAGTGAGTAGTTAGTTCCATCAAATCTTGGATTGTCCTTCTTGAATGTTGCCATCTCAGATCACCTCAAGCTTTTAGAGTTCTTCAGAGGAACCTGCTCTAATACCAATTATTGGAAAAAAAAGGATAGACAACTAAGAGGGGGGTTGTGAATCAGTTGTCAAAAATAATAAAATTTTCAAACTTAACTTAATCTCAGATCTAATGAATAAGAAAATAACCATAAAAAATTAACACATCAAAGAGATAGAGAACACCAAGATTTATTACATGGAAACCCTGTTATTGGAAAAACCACTATGGATGTTAGTCCACAAGATTATACCCTATGAAAATTATAATGAAATAAATAAAGGGGAATGCACATGCATTCAGAAACATTTCCTAGAGCTCACTGCTCAATTATAGAAGGGGTTCACTGCCCAACAATATAGAATAGGATTAAAATTTAGAGGGTATGAATTGAGAAAATAGCTTCTATACAAGCCTGATTACAGTTCCAATTAAGCACATAAAAATACTTCAAAAACTACTTCACACTTCGCTCGATCTTCTTCACACTCTGCTCTACAATTGAATGATATTTACACATACACACATAAGAGAACACCCAACAAATGAAGCACCTTTTCCACACACGACATCGATGAAACAATTTCTCTTATATATCTGCTACATGAGATTTCATCAATAACTTAGTCGCCCATGAAAGTAAAACATATTTTCAATGTTGGCCAAATTTACAAATAAATTTTAAATGTGAATCCATCAAGGTTGGCCACAACATAGTGGGGACCGAAATTAACAACTCCAACACAAAAAGACTTCAATTAATTTCACCTCGAAGATCCACAAGATGCTACCACCAACATGTCGGCCAAGAACAAGAAAAAATAAACATGCACAAGAAAAGATCTTTGACCACAAGCACACCAATCATTGTGGATGTACCAAAAAGATAGAGCATGATCTAGAAACATCCAAGAGCACCAAGAAGCAATAGAGAAACATCCACAACAACTGAGATTTCCAGAATCACACAAAATTCACTTGGGAACACAAACAAAGACCACAAAAATACTATTAGACCACAACATGATCAAATCTATATGCAGAACCTCTAAAAAATTTTGGTAGATGATCTAGATACACTCAATAGAAAACCCTTTAGTCCATAGTAGCTGAAATCAACGTAAAGATCAAGACACCTTCATGAATTGCATAGTTCCACTAGGAACTTGGGACACTTTCTTTTACAATTTTCTCAATATCCTCGACATATACAAGCTCTAATAAACCAAATGATAATAGTGTTGATATCAATGACAACCACATATCAGTAACATATCCACAACATCCAACACACCTAACTTCCCATGCTTTGTGAACCATAAAGGCCAACCCTATGTTACCAACAAAACACATCAACCAACTGAGATATTCCAAGCACTGTCATGACCTGACACCTGAGAGACCTTGGGGTAATGATCTAAAACTTATTTTTAGATTTCTAACTTTTAAGAAAGGTAGTGCACTTTTGTGCTGCCTGTGTTGAGAAGTACCCATCAACAAAAATGGTGCTAGAAGGAGGGCAGGGCTGACCTTGAGGCTACAAAGCTGAAAATTGGAAGTTGAAAGGAACCTTCAAGTAAAAATCTGAGATAGGGAGATCTCTTTGAATGCTAGAATTTTAAAATTAGAATTTTTTTGAAGGAAAATAAGAGTTGAGCAGAGATGGAACAACATTTGCAAATTATAATCACTCAACTACATGAAAATTTGAATAGGATATTAAGGATACCATTGCAATAATTTGCATTGGAAGATAAGTGTACGATCCATGGCAGTCGTAGACAAAACGTATTGGGATGCCCAAATTTCTTGGGTAGAGTTGAAAGAGTATTGCAAGGAGAAATTCCCTTTTGGGAAATATATCAATCCTTGGATCTTATAGATCTAGAAGAGGAATTTTCTAACATGGAAGCCAAGGCATTCAAAGATTTAATCCTAGAACACTTGAGAAACAAGGATGGATTAAGATTGGAGGAGGTACTGATGTCTAGTTGGTGTAGATTTCACAATGCACTTCACTCAAAATTTACTTGTCCATCATGTGTAGACATCATCACTCAAGTCAAGGGTTGTTTAGGCAAGTAAGAAAAACCAACTCTCAATGAAGGGGAGTCATCCCATGAGGTAGGAGAGCTTTCAACATTTGGGGGAAAGCACATTGGAGTTGAACTGAGAAATTTGGCACAAGTTAGTGTTGGGACAATCGACACTAAGGCTAAAGTTCAAGAGGAAGGAGCTGAGCTCCTTAGGACAACAAGGAGCTTTGATGAAAATTCAGTTAGAATGAGAGTAGGAAGAATTTCCTCCATAGGTAAAGAGAATTCCTCTACTCAAGGAGAGGAATTGTTGGAAATTGGAGATGAATTGACAGAGTCTAGAACAACATATACTGGAACAACTAATATAGATGCTAAAGAATAGAAAGAGGAAGAGGCTAAAATCCTTGGGGCAGTAGAAAATGATCATGAAAGCCTAAGTGAAATTAGATTATAAGATCTCTCCTTCATGAATGAAAGTGATCAAGCATCTGGAAATGAAGATTTGGGGGAGTGGGAACAACTGTAGGTCACGAATATTTACTATCAAACCTCCTTCCAAAGTGATGATGAGGATCTGGTATTAGAGAGGTATAATGAGCTAGTGTCAAGACTAGCAAAGGATTGGTTAGAACTAAAAGGCCAAGTGGATTTGGAAGTATTGTTGCTGCCAAGTTGGTGTAGGTTCCATGACTTGCCACATTCAGAGTTCACATGTGAACTATGCCAAGAGTAAATTGAGCAAGTTAAAGAAAAAGTGGGACAACCAAGTGTATCGCTTCCTATAGTTTCCTTAAGAGCCAAAGCAAAGGTCCAAGAACATGAATTGGGTTATAACTTATTTGGAAGTAGTCCTCAACAAGGTGTTGGGACAACAATGGAAGGACAAAAACACAGTCCTGAGCTTCCAAATGATGAAGTGGATCAAATAGGAATGCTATCCATAGATCACAAAGAGTCTTTCCCTCTTGTAGAGCACTTGTATGCAATAGATGATAGAATTTATGAAGGACTTTCAGAGGTAGATTTCTCATCATACACCGATCCTCTTGACATACCAGTATCACTTTCTAGTTTCTTCCCACTTGGAATTGTGCCATAAAGATATAGTAACACTAAAGAAGAACACATCTCAAAAGTTGGAAGCAATGAAGACATACTACCTGAACCTTTGAATGGTGAAGCATTAGAGTTTCTGGATTGGGAGAGGAACTCCTTCATCTATAGTGATAGTGATGAACAAGAGGAAACAAGTGAACATCATGATGAGATACATGAAATGAAAAGAGAAGAAGACAAAGGCGTGGGTTTTGTGATGGCTACTAACAATTATGACACACCTGACCGACCACAAGATACAAATTGGAGTTCTTTTGCCATGACCATTGTTGGTCCTCCTTCACATTCAAGGAGTTGCCATAGGATAGATTTGTGCATGTCATTGTCTCATGACATTGAACATCATAAAAATAAGGTCAATACTTGGGGAAGGAGATGGGACAACACACTCCCTTTTTAGGAAAATAACTAAGTGGACACCAAGTTTGCAGATGAACAACGAGACGAAGTTTATTTCCTCGAAGAACAAATGGTAGGGGGTGTGGATCCCACACAAAGGTCAAAAGAGGTGTGTTCTGCCCTGTCCTCTTAGCCCTATGCCTTCCCAATGTAAAAAATGTTGCACCATCTAGTGTCCCTACTTGAGGTTGCTGATACAACAATCAAGGATGTGGTACTTGCTCTTGACTGTCAAACATTGTCACCTTCAAATGATGAAAACCAAGTTCTATCTTTCCTTACTCCTATGGATACTTGTAATTACACTTATTATTTTGATTATGGGAATGAGGGGAGATGAACGTGTTTATGGATTAATCATGGGTGTAACAAACCTCCTCAATTGCTGATTTTTATTGAATGTGTGATTAAATTTGAATGCTGCAATGTTAAACTTTCTTTTTCTGAGTATAAAGATAAATATGCATGACTTAGAATTGTAATTATTTCCCTATTACTTGTGCATGCATTACGAAATCCAATAGATGTAAATGCCAGTTTACCTTGCCTGAACATAGTGATTTGTAAATATCTTTGTACATAGTCTGTTTTGAGTAGTGTAGGTTTCGTGTACATACCACAGGTTCGTTAGGTTAGGTTGGTTTGCTATAGGTTAGTTTTCTTTAGTTTACTTTCCCTTTTGTTTGCTTTCGCTTTCCTACTTTGGTTTGTTTAGGTGTTTTTTTTGTTTTGTTTTGTTTTGCTGTTGTTTTGTTGCTGCTTTGCTCAAGGTCCCTCTACTTTTAGCTGGGAACATCTATACACATAACAACCATATTTATTTCCTAGTGTTGCTCTATGTATTTCTTTGTTAAAATCTAATCAAGTTTTTTAGAATGGATTGTGAAGGTCTTCTGTTAGGGTCAAGTAACCTAGATGTGTGATTCAAAGAGGATAGGCTATTGGTTGGTTTGATTTTGATGTATCCTAGAATCTTATATACTTGTCACATATTTTAAAGAATCTGGAGGTTGCTGTAGGTCCTTTGTAAAGTCTAGTTAAGTGAAAAATCTAAAATTCTGCTTCAGTTCCATTGTGATTCTTAGCCCTGAGTGCGAGATTCATTGCTTATGAGTTGAAACAAAGGAATCAAAAAGAGAAAAATAAAAATAAAAGAAAGAAAAGAAAAGAAAACATTAAAAATAGAAAGAAAGAAATTCAACCTTTTAGGGGAATCTGAGTAACTCTATTGGGGCTATGGATGCCCAACTTGCAGTAGATCAATGTTTGGGAAAATCATAGTGACAACCTCATCGGGGCTATGGATGCCTGAATGGAAGTGAGGAAATGTCCTAGATTCTTTTGGAGTTAGAATAAACTACGTAGCTTAACTTGATGGAGCTTAGGTTCCTATAGCAACTGAAGGATGGGAATTAATGCATATGCACACACTTGGATTTTCAACATACTAAAGTTTGGATTAGCTAGTGGTTTTGATCCTTTGGTTGGGCATCTGGCTTGTTTTCCCTAGCGCGAGGATTAGAACCAAATATTTTGGGTTCGTGATTCTAGTTTGTGATCAAAATGCTTTGGAGCATTTCCCCAATGAGTCATCAATTGTTGTGCATGTTTTGTACAATTTCCCTACCAAAGGTAGGGACCCCCTCTTTCTACTCCTAATGGGTCATTCTTGCTCCCAGTAGGCCATTTTTCCATTGTCTTGCTTTACGCACCCTATTCCATAGCCCAAGTTGGTCATGCACCTTAAAAAAACCAATTTCATATTGGCCAAGTTCACTTGCCTAAGTTTCACCAAGTCATTTTCCTTCGTGGGCTAGTTCTTGTGGTCTTCCCTTAGCTTTTCACCTGGCGTCCTTCATGTATCATGAACCCACATTCATGGGTTTCCCCTTGCCATTGGCCATTGCACTCCACCATTGGCTTGCAGCTAGGCCTTGACGTCTGCCTGATGTGTGGACCCCGCACCCATTTTTTCCACTGTGTCCTTCGTGTGTTGTGGGCACATAGTTGTGTGTCACCCTATGTAAGTATCTATCCCTGTTTCAACACTTCTATGGTGGAAGACCCTTGAATTCCACCCATAGGGTGGACTCCACATTTAGCCCTACTATTATGTCATTGAAATTGCCAAACTAGGCCCATCGTGCTTCAAAATCGCTTAACTCCAAAACATTTGCAGGTCTTCACACGCATTTTTCCCTCATCCAACCTTTCTCACCTAATTACTAAGCCTTCATGTTGTCTCCCCATGTAGACCCACATATACCATTTTTTCAAGTGAACTCTTGGATCCACACTCGCTAGCAGGTCCACCCTTGTGGGCCATCGTTTGCAGGAGGTCGTCATGCTGACACTGTTTACAACAACAAACCTTCACTACCTCCCTACTATGTGGGCCTGAGAACCACCAACATCATCTTCCTCACTATGGGCCTCCACATCACTTCTTTTGTTGTGAGATCTTTGGTTGTGGATACTACTAGTTTCCTTGCCGTGTCTGCCCATCGTCATTATAACAATCTCATGTTGCGGATTTGTCAAAATGACGGTTGGAGTCTAAATATGGGTGTCTCTAGGGAGTCTGTCATTGAAAAAGAGTTTCACTTGATTGATGATTGCATGACAAGAGGCCCTTACGTATTGAAATTGCAAGCTCTAAGGGACATCACTCATGTTGTCATTGCTTCATGAACAGCCCGTGTGGGTATTACCCAATATTAAGATTGCAATAGAATCATATTTCACATAAGGATCACCAAGCATGTAAGGTACAAATTCGATTTGAAATTCACACATAAAGGGGTATGTATACCCTCTTCACTAAGCTCTCATTTACTAATTTGTGTGGCACTCTTTCAATGGATGACGTTGCTCAAGTTTAAATGCCAATGATTGCCACCCATGCAGGATCCACTATGTGGGTTTTTGCATGCCTTCTGCCATCCACTCAATGCCACTATCTATTGACTCTCTCAAGATGTCCTCCCATGTCCATTAGCTTGATGACGATCTTCTAGGTTGGGTCTGATAACATTGGCATTGTTTAAACAACTTATCTCTAATATCACCTCACTTTCCACTATTAACGATATTTATGTAGTAGCCTCCCACACCTTAAGACCCACACCTAGCCTTCTAGTAGTATATAATTAGGTAGGGTGACAATGAACCTATGGTTGACTTAATACCATCACTTATTTTTACTAACTAACCACAAGCCACTAGAGATTGATGAGACTCAGGTTGGATTTACCCATGTGAACAATGTTTGATAATTTCTCACAATGGAAATAGCCACAAGCCCATTGAGAGTCTGTGATTTTCAATGACTTGGCATTGATAGAGGCTCATCCGCCTCTAAGAGCCCCTTAATTTCTCATGGGAATAGGTGGTTGCCACCACTAGAGCTAATTTCTTGCAAGTACCTAGTCAATTGCAGGGCACAAGCTTTGCATATCTTAGTGGGATTATTTTGTTCTTGATTGTTATTTGCACCCTAACAGTGGTATTACGAGTGTTTCAAATGAAATATGGGGGTTGGTATTTGAATAGGTTTTAAATTACTCATGCTTTGCTTATCCACATCTCATAGCCTGCAAAACCAATGATTTTTTTGAGAAAACTTCTTATTGATTGTGGATAGTTCCCTTCCTCCCATCGGTGGACACCACGGTTGCGAGATCAATCATGTGGGAGTCCATTCAACTTGTGCTGGTGAAAAACTACTTTCTTGTCAGGGCACCTCACATTCTTTCATTCACATGCTCGACATATCTTGAAGCTTGAATTCTGCCCCCTTCTCTTCATGATCTACAATGTCATCCATGATATCTTTGCACAAAGAGGGACGTCAAACACAAGGCACCCAACAAAGGGTTGCAACGCATAAAGGGGAAAGGTGGATAAATGGAGTGAACCAATCATCTTCGCACAAATATAATCATCTACCAATTATGGAGTTGTGCTGAGTCTATTTTGGGTATCTCATAAGCATCTAATCTAACGTAGCTAGTTCCATCAATATCAACCATCAAAGGAAATGACAAGATGCGTACCAACATAGTCTTAATCGCACATTTGGAGGAAAGGGTGGCAATGGTAGGGACAACTTGATCAACTCTTTTGAAGAAGGTGACCATTTTGAATTACAAAGGAGGTGAATTCATTGAGGGACTATTATAATAATTGATTAAGAATTTGTGGGAACCATCCTTTTACAGTTCATTTTAGCAGCATCCTTGGCTACAGGTGCCACCACGTGGGCAACCACTAGGTCCATGCTATCTTCTTCATGGAATTTGCACCATGGCTACCTACCACCTATTCCCCGCATCCATGCCTAATGTAGAGCTCACAAAGGTCAACACCGTCCTATCAAATTAACACAATGGATGGTAGGTAGGAGGGGATAGCAACTACTAGTTGGTATTGTGAACATAAACCTCCATCAATGACATGATGAGGTGTTCAAAACACAAGAGCCTTGCTACCCAGGCCGATCACTTACAAAATGATTATTGACTTCCCACCACAATCCATTAATAAGAGCAAATCAGTCAAGCGTTATTCGTGTGTCATTCTAGAACACATTGACTAATGGGATAGTTATTTGTGGGGGCCACATGCTATCTCTTTTAGCTTCCATGAAGGGTCATATAGAAAAATACATGTCAATGGTTTCCAACAAGT
This sequence comes from Sequoia sempervirens, assembly GCA_007258455.2. Taxonomy (NCBI): domain Eukaryota; kingdom Viridiplantae; phylum Streptophyta; class Pinopsida; order Cupressales; family Cupressaceae; genus Sequoia; species Sequoia sempervirens. The sequence goes on from VDFB02047230.1 coordinate 120,254,870, forward strand.
TCTCATGTGCCATAAACATCAAAAAGATTGCATTAAATAATTAAAAAATCATCAAGATTCGTAGGTTGTGGCTAGGAGGATAAAGAACATCAGGGATACAAATATTAGGTGTAGGTGCACTTACCACCAAAGCTTGTAGTGGCTTCATCATTGTCTTTTCAGCCTTCGTCGTTGTCTTTTCCGCCTACATATTCCTTCCCTATTCTCTTGAGGAAATCCATGCTAGCGAAACTTGTACTCTCATTTTCCTATGGGAAACTTCATGTAGGATTTTTCCAAAGCAATATCATTTCCTAGCAACTTCTGCTAACAACGTCCCCACCGACTTCTCCCATGTCAACCGACCAACATGGCCCACCCACATCAATGAATATGGTTGTTCCCTATGAAGAATGCAAGCAGTAAATTAGGGATTAGGATGAGCTGAGGTGTTTATAGGATTTACAACAAAATAACATAGCCTGAGAACATGATGGTTAATATTTCCAAGGAGAATGATGAAGCCTCTATTGGTGATAATTGGGTGGTCCAAGGATACCTCAATTCACAGGATTGAAATCATGGATGATAATGGTAAGAGGAAAATTTGGGATCACGTATAAAGCCATGGATAGTGGGTGATTATTAATATTACTAGGAGCATACTGAAGGAGGAAAGAGTGTGCATTAAACCATAGGTAGGAGGCGGTATGAACTTAGTAAATGAAAGTAGTGGAATGTTCGTTTGGAAAAATATATCACATGAGGAGTGGTTGGTGTTTTGTCATTTTCAAATGACATCCTCACTGCGTCCATCTACACTAATGTCTCTGATGGATTCCTCTTAGGTGGAACCCATAGTTCATGGTTCCACTCAGGTAGTTCTTTGTTGGTCTCTACCCGCATACACCTTTCTAGTGCATCATTCGTGACACAAAGAAAGTATGGCTCGCAACAATAATTGGTCAGATGATGGCTAGATGTCCCACGCCTCTAGAAGATGGCATGAATTTTGATGAGTTAAAGATGGGAGGGTGTGTTGCTCACTAAATCTTTATGTTCCTCACATGCTTTATAAAAAAAAAATTCTATGGAGTGACATTAGGTAAAGGCCGAGGGGATTTTATAATTCCTCATGGTGATTATAACGTAGGTAGGTAAGCTAAATTGGAATATCGTTGTCACCTGCCCCAACGATAGATAGTGAATGTGAGAAGATGAGATCACATCCCAAGTCTTTCAATTAATCAGATTTGAGATTAGGATAAATGAAATAACCATTACATGTAGTATGGGCTCACTCAGGTTAAAAATGTGCAAGATGTTATTGAAATGATTACTGGACCAAGAAATTAAATGGGACCCATAATGATTTATTGCTTCTAGAATATATATTGTGCCTCAGTGATATTTTAATATTCCATGTCTTAGAATACAAATTTCACTTTAAAGAGATTTGAATTTCCTTGTCAATGTCATTATTATTCAATGTCATTTACTTATGAGTATGCATTATAGGGTGCAATTTGAATAATTGATGTGGGAATTGATTGTAGGGGTTTGAATGTGAGGCTAATGAATCAAGTGCACCTACTCGATGATTCATACCTATAGGAAGAATGAGAAATGACTGTGAAGGAAAGGAACCAACTTGCATGTGAATGAGTTAAGGTGTGGGGCATAATTCAAATCAAGGCCAAAGATCAGGGTCGTATGCTGAATCTGCACATGCCAACCATAAAAGTATGCTAAAATAATGAAGATTTCTAGAAAGGGGAAGTGAATTCACAAAGAACATGATTCAAGCGAGAGGGTTGTATGCCAAGGGAACGATAACAAAAGATCACATGTGAATCCAAAATGAGAAGACCTTAATTCCCCAAATGATACACTCAGAAGGAAACCAAACAACAGTCAACTCATTAGGGAAGGCTAACAAATGTATGATAGCATGCCAAAGAGAGACAGTACCAAGAACATGAATGACTATTCACCAAAGTCAGAAGAGAGGAGGCTGTTTTGTCTTTCCCATATGATCGTAGTTCGTCAGGAGCTGTCTTGTCATATCAAGGATAACTTATCAATTTCATGAAGATGCAATTCTACATAAGAATCATTTAATTAGATGAAGAATGTTGTGAATACATCAAGAAGAAGGCACCTTTAAACATTTTTAGCTACAACCAAAGGGAAATGAGCTACAGGATAAAATTGCTAGAGTCCCAGGGCACTAGAGGACAAAATAGGGAAAATGACAAAACTATATTTTATATTGTTGGATAATGGGGGTAGGTGAAACCCTAATTTGTAAAATAAATCTGAGCCACTCATTGTAAATCAATCCTATCCATTCATTTGGGCTTTGGAAAACTATAAATAGGGTCTTGCCCCTCATTTGTAAATGGTTGGAGAATTGGTGTGAAGGAATTTGTAGCAATAAAGACAACATTGCATGATTTTATGGATGCTATCTTTAATTTTTCCCATATTGCAAGCATGGTTCTACTTCCATGTTAGTTTTAACTTGTATGTTTCCTTGGATGACTTTAATGGTGTTGGCTGTTACTTTATTTATTACACTTCTAGCTCATGCTTTTTATGGTTTGTTGATGATGAATCACTTTGTAAAGCTTGTTTAAGCTAACTTATTTTCTACAACCTAGTTCAATTGTATGTTCATGAGGTGAATGTATAATATGAAAATCTACAATCCTTAGAAGATTGCACTGATTTTGTGTAGTTGTAAGTCTTTCTTGATCAAGAAAAATCTAGTTTGTGGGAATCTGTCTATTTTAGCACCCTCCATTATTACTGTTCATTCATAGCTTAGGATTAGAATGACTTTTTCAACCCTTTCCCTTTTGATATTTCTTTTAGTCCTTTATTAGAGTAGGATCTCAAGCATAACCATGAAACTAAATCAAATGAACTTGGTGAGTTTTAGCTTGATTTTTTTGAGTGGATAGTCACTATTCATTCACTTACAAAACTTTGAAACTCCATTTACAAACCTAACTTCCCATGCTTTGTGAACCATAAAGGCTGACCTTGTGTTACCAGAAAAACACATCAACCAACTGAGATATTCCAAGCATTGTCATGACCTGACATCTAAGAGGCCTTGGGATAATTATTTGGAACTTGTTTGCAGATTTCTACCTTCAAGAGAGGTAGTGCACTTGTGCATTGCTTGTGTTGAGAAGGTGCAAAAAAACCCATCAACAACTGCATCTCCCTCCCTCCCTCCCTCTCTACTTATCTATATCTCCCCTCTCCCTCTGTACCTATCTCTCCATCCATCACAACCTACCACTTTCTCTCTATTACTCTCTATCTCACCTCACACTCTCTCCATCCATACCTCTTCATCTCCTCCCCTCTCTACTATGTATCTACCTAATCCATCTCTACCTACCTATCCATCCATCACTCCCTAACACACTCTGTACACCTCTCTATCTCACCTCTCTCCCACCCTCCCTCCCTCATTACCTCTCTACTTCTCTCTCTCTACCTCTCCTTCCCTCTAATTATCTTTATCTCCCCTAGCCCTCTCTCTCTCTCTCTCACAAGATGTCTCCCTCCCTACCTTTTCCCCTATCTACTCTTTATCTCTCCTCTCCCTCCCTCTTCTTCTCTCTCTCTCACTCCTCCCTCACCCTCTTTCTCACTCTCTCCTCTTTATCTCATGAGTCTCTCTTTCCATCTTTGTAATTCTCTACTTCTCTATTTTTCACCATTCTCTCTCTCTCTCTATGTATCTTTATCTCACCTATCCCTCTTTACCTGTCTCTTCCTCCCCTCTCTCACCCATGCACCCTCCTTCCATCTATCTCTATCTCTCTCTACTTCTCTCTATCTCACCTATCACTCTCTACTCACATATCTCTCCATCACTCCCTACCACACTGTATTGCTCTCTATCTCACCTCTCTCTCACCTCCCTCTCTCTCTCCTTCCCTCTCTACTCTCTATCTCCTTAATCCCTCTCTACCTACCTCTTCATGCATCACTCCCTATCACTCTCTCTACACCTCTCTATCTCGCTTCTCTCCCCCTTATTCTCTCTCTACTTCTCTCTACCTCTCCTTTCTCTAATTATCTTTATCTCCCCTATCCCTTTCTCTCTCTCTCTCTCTCACTAGATGTATCCCTCCCTACCTTTTCCCATATCCACTCTCTATCTATCCTCTCCCTCCCTCTACCTATCTCTTTCACTCCTCCCTCACCCTTGTTTTCTCTCACTCTCTCCTCTCTATCTCACCATTCTCTCCTTCCCTCTCTCCTTCTCTATATGTCACCATTCTCTCTCTACTTATCTTTATCTCACCTATCCCTCTTTACCTCTCCCTTCCTCCCCTCTCTTTCCCAGCCACCCTCTTTCCCTCTATCTCTATCTCTCTCTACTTCTCTTTATCTCACCTATCCATCTCTACCTACATATCCCTCTATCACTCCCTACCACACTCTCTTTATTGATCTCTATCTCATGTCTCTCTCACCTCCCTCTCTCTCCCTCCATACCTCTCCCTCCATCTATCCTTCCTTATCTACTCTTTATCTCTCATGTACCTCTGCCTCTCCTTCCCTCTCTACTTATATTTTCCTCCTATCTCTCTCTCCCCAATCCCTCCCCCCTCTTTCTCTCTCCCCCTATGAGGGTTGAGGTTATAGGGTTAAGTGTATAGGAAATAGGGATTAGGGTTTAGGATATTAGGTATAAAGTTGAGGGTATAGGGTATAGGGATGAGGGTTTAGGGTTTAGCATCTAATGCATAGGGTTGAGGGTTGAGGGTATAAGGTTAAGTGTATAGGGTATATGGATTATGGTTTAAGATATTTGGTATATAGTTGAGGGTATTGGGTTGATGATATTAGGTTTAGGGTTGATGGTTTAGGGTTTAGGATTTATGGATAAGTTTGAGGGTTGAGGGTATCAGGTTAAGTGTATAGGGTATAGGGATTAGGGTTTAGGGTGTAGGGTTAAGGGATAAGGTATAGGGTTAAGTCTTGAGAGTGTAGGGTTTTTCGTTAAGTATAGGGTTGAGGTGTATAAGGTATATGGATTATGGTTTAAGATATTTGGTATATAGTTGAGGGTATTGGGTTGATGATATTAGGTTTAGGGTTGATGGTTTAGGGTTTAGGATTTATGGATAAGTTTGAGGGTTGAGGGTATCAGGTTAAGTGTATAGGGTATAGGGATTAGGGTTTAGGGTGTAGGGTTAAGGGATAAGGTATAGGGTTAAGTCTTGAGAGTGTAGGGTTTTTCGTTAAGTATAGGGTTGAGGGATAATATTTATGGTTCACTGTATAAGGTTGAGGGTGTAGGGTTTAGGTTTAAGGTATAGGGTTGAGGGTTGAGGTATAGTGTTCAAGGTTGAGGGTATAGGGATAAGTGTACAGGGTATATGGATTAGGGTTTAGAATATTGGGTATAGGGTATTGGGTTTATGATTGAGGTTTAGGGTTTAGGGTTTAGTGTACAAGGTTGAATGTAGGGTTTATAGTTTAAGTATAGGGTTGAGGGATGATGTTTAGGGCTTAGGTTATGAGGTTGAGGGTATATGGTATAGGGATGAGGGTTGAAGGTGTAGGGTTTAGGGTTTAAGGTATAGGGTTGAGGGTGTAGGGTTTAGGATATTGGGTATAGGGTTGAGGGTATTGGGATTAGGGTTCAATGTTTAGGGTACAATGTTGAGTGTAAGGTTTAGCATTTAATTATAGGGTTAAGGGTTTAGGGATAATGTTAAGGGTTATGGTATAGGGTATAGGGATAAGGGTTGAGGGTGTAGGGTTTATGGTTTAAGGTATAGGGTTGAAGGTATAAGGTTAAGTTTATAGGGTATAGAGATTAGGTATAGGGTTGCAGGTATTGGGTTGAAGGTTTAAGGTTAAGTTTATAGGGAAGACGGATTAGGGTTTCAGAGTGAGTGAGAGAGAGAGGGTGATAGAGTGTGAGGGAGAGAGAGAGAGGGTTGTGGGGAGATACATGAGGAGAGTGATGCAGTAGTTAGTGTGGGAGGTAATGTCTACTTGAGAGAGGAGGGGTAGGAGTAGAGACCAGAGATAGAGGGGGAGGTTATGAGGAGAGGTAGAGAGAAGTAGAGAGAGAATAAGGGGGAGAGAAGCGAGATAGAGAGGTGTAGAGAGAGAGAGAGAGAGAGAGAGATGGCCACAATTTCTTGGAACCATTTTTTAAAATAGGCTACTACATTTCCAATTTCATCAAATTGGTAAGCCAGTGGGCTCACTAGCTTGCCAATTTGGTGAAATTGGAAACCTAAATTTTCCTATTTGGAAAAATGGGTCCAAGAAATGGGGTCTCTTGGTGATGTAATTCTTGGACCCACTTTTTCAACTAGGCCACTACATTGCCAAATCTCACCCAATTGGAAAGCTAGTGAACCCAGTAGCTTGCCAATTAAGTGAAATTGACAACCTAACTTGGCCTATTTAAAAAAATGAGTCCTAGAAATGGGGCCTCCTAGTGATGTAAAATCTTTACCCTAATCCCTCAACTCTTAACCCTTAATCCCTTAACCCTTAATCCCTCAACCCTTAAACCATCATCCCTCTACCCTCAACCCCTATACCCTCTACCATATACATTGGACCCTCAACCTAATCCCTCAACCCTATACACTCAATCCTCTACCCTCAACCCTAAACCCTCAACCCTCAGCCCTTAAATCCTCTAAACTCTAACCCATACATTAAATCCTCAATCCTCAATTCTCAACTCTCAACACTATACAATGGACCCTCAACCCTAATCCCTCAACCCTATACCCTCAATCCTCTACCCTCAACCTTAAACCCTTAGCCCTCAACCCTTAAACCATAAACCCTTAAACCCTCTACCCTATACATTAAACCATCAAACCTCAATTCTCAACCCTCATCCCTTAATCCATCAACCCTCAACCCTTAAACCCATAACCCTCAACCCCTATACCCTCTACCATATATATTGGATCCTCAACCCTAATACTTCAACCATATACGATAAAACCTATACCATAAACCCTAAAAACTCTACCCTCTATCCTCAACCCTCAACCCTCAACCCTCAACCCTCAACCCTTAATTCATCAACCCTTAAACCCTCAACCCTCTACCCTCAACCCTCAACCCTTAATCCCTCAACCCTTAAACCCTCAACCCTCTACCCTCAACCCTCAACCTTTAAACCATAATCCCTCAACCCCTATATCCTCTACCCTATACATTGTACCCTCAACCCTCAACCCTCAACCCTCAATCCCTCAACCCTTAAACCCTAAACCCTTAAATCCTCTACCCTTTAACCTATACATTAAACCCTCAACCCTCAATTCTCAACCCTCAACCCTTCATCCCTCAACCCTCAAACCTTAAACCCTTAACCCTCAACCTCTATACCATCTACCCTATACATTGGAACCTCAACCTAATCCTTCAACCATATACCCTCAAACATATACCTGAAACCCTATACCCTAAAACCTAAACCCTCAACCCAAAACCCTTTAACCTAAACCCTTAAACCTTCTACCCTCTACCCTCAACCCAATACCCTATACCCTCAACCCTAATCCATCAACCCTATACCCTCAACCCAATACCATAAATCATCAACCATATAGGTCCTCCACCCTAATCCCTTAATCCTATACCCCCAAACCCTATCCCTTTCTCTCTATCTATACATCTCATCTCTCTCCCTCCCTCTCTCCTACCCTCTCCCTCTTTCTATGTACCTCTTGCTCAATCAATCCCTACCACTCTCTCTTGTTCCCTCTATCTATATCTCTCTATCTCCCTCCCATTACCTCTCCATCACTCCCTCTCTCTCCCACTCCCTCTTAGGGTTTAGGGATTAAGGTAGAGATTTTTCTTGGGTTTAAAGGTTTAAAGGTTGAGGTTAGGGACCTATGCCATAGAGAAATGTATCCTTTGCTTGACATGGGATTAATTCATGAGAAATTGGACTTAATGAGGTCTTAATCTAGTGTTGTGAAGCATTTTATTCATCCACATTACGTCTTGGACCCTTGCAAATCAAACAACATGCTTTTAACAATTCCTTGTAAAGGTGTTGTACAGTCTTGTAAGATACTTTCATACTTTTCTAGACTTAATTAGCCTACTTCTCCATAATTCAACATTATAAAATGTGTTCAATAACATTATTACATCAATCTAGAAGGTTCTTAATGTAAGATTAATGATAAACTAGTGTTGTAATGTGTCTTGCACATTCACATTGGTTTTTGTTCCCTTCTAGGTTGTGGACCTAATTTTAGTGTTATAAAGTGTATTTAATCACACTTTCACATTGATTTATGTGTCCCAATCCCTATTTAACATTTAAATCATCACTAATAGGTCCCTATTAACCCATATTGTGCATCTCGAGGCATAATTTGATCAAATAACTGACATAGTCATCATATAAGCCTAATTTTCTTTCTTCTCGGCATTCCAGCTAGTAAAAATGGCCCCTATGAGACCCATTTTCCATTAGTGGAAAATTAGTCCCATCTAGGTGGGACCCATTTTCCATTAGTGATGAATGAGTCCCATTTGAGGCATTTTTGGGATTTTGAGTAGGAAAAATTAGGTTTTAAGTTTAATTTTTCTCCATGCCAATCTTAGGCATCTAATTAACAAGAAAATAAAGTGAATTTCCAATAAAATCACCTATATTAACTCATTTTTACATTCATTAACTTAGTTCACATCCATTCTTCATTATTCATTCTCCAATCTTTCATCTCAAGTCAAGTAACTTAGGGTTTTATTAGTGAAAGACATCAAGAAAGCTCCTAAAAACATTCAAGAGCTGAATCTTCATGTGCTATAGACTTTCAAGATCTATCATCATGGCAAGGTAATATATTCCATTATTACATGTTTCATTCCATTCTTTCATCATTTTAGTTTAATTACCTAAACGGGGTTTCACCAACGCAAACCCCCATGCCCTAACAATCAAAATTTCTCTTCTTCCTCTTGTGTGTTTGTAGATTTAGGTCCCTTGTAAGTATAGAAATCATTGGAGATGAATTTGTAAAGTTATTCAAGTCTTCTCCTCATTCATCAAATTGAAATATTAACAAAAATCCATTTCTAGACCTATAAATCAAAGTTTTGAAAGTGGACACCAATAGGGAATCAATGTACAAATCGATGGTGAATGAGTCCTTCTATAGGGTCAATTTTTAGTTTTTTGCATTTTTGAGTACCCTTTTGTCAAAAATGGGTTCTGACATAGTTTACTAGAGTTGGTACCGATTCACCTAGAATGTTGAATGAGTCCCACCAGGCCTAAATTTCAACATCAATAGCATTGCAAAAGAAATTTCCAGTCCTCATCAAGATTCCAAGTGCACACTTTTAGTCTTATTCATTTTTTGTTGCATTTTTCCATTCGTTTGTAGGTGAATTTTCAATACACAATGTGTTTTCAAACAATTCTTATTTCTTAAGTTTTGCTTGTTTAATCAATCAATTAATTCATATAACTACATTTAGATCATCACATTTAGTCATATATATATCATACACATCCTAATTTGAGTGAATCATAAGCATTTTTGGCCCTATCTCTCTCCTTTTAGGTGAAAAACCCTAGGAGTGTAAGAGAAGTCCATAGGGTCCCAAAATCTGTGTCAAGACCCAATACCCTCTACCCTCAACCTGATACCCTCAACCCAATACTCTAAATCATAAACCCTATAGGTCTTGCACCATAATCCCTCAACCCTATACCCTCAAACCCTATCCATTTCTCTCTATCTATACATCTCACCTCTCTCTCCCTCCCTCTCTCCTACCCCCTCTAATTGTCTCTATCTACCCTCTCCCTCTTTTTTTGTACCTCTTGCTCAATCAATCCCTACCACTCTCTCTCACTCCCTCTATCTATCTCTCTGTATCTCCCTTCTATTGCCACTCCATCACTTGGCCTGTTTGAAAACATGGGTCCAAAAAATGGGGTCTCCTAGTGATTTACATCATCGAGAGATCCCATTTCTTGGATCCATTTTTTTAAACAGGCCACTACATTGCCAATTTCACTGAATTGGCAAGCCACTGGGCCCACTAGCTTGCCAATTTGGTGAAATTGGCAACCTAACTTGCCCTATTTGAAAAAATGGGTCTAAGAAATGGGGTCTCCCAGTGATGTAAATCACTGAGAGACCCCATTTCTTGGACCCATTTTTTCAAACATGGCACTACATTTCCAATTTCACTGAATTGGAAAACTAGTGGGCCCACTAGCTTGGAAATTCAATAAAATTTCCAACCTAACACCCACTAGCTTGCCAATTCGGTGAAATTGGCAACATAACTTGCCCTATTTGAAAAAATGGGTCTAAGAAATGGGGTCTCCCAGTGATGTAAATCACTGAGAGACCCCATTTATTGGACCCATTTTTTCAAACATGCCACTACATTTCTAATTTCACTAAATTGGAAAACTAGTGGGCCCACTAGCTTGGAAATTCAATAAAATTTCCAACCTAACTTGCCTGTTTGAAATAATGGGTCCAAGAAATGAGGTCTCATCACTTGGAGACCCCATTTCTTGGACCCATTTTTAAAAATAGGCCACTACATTCTCAAGTTCACTGAATTGGAAAGCTATGGTAGAGGGTTTAAGGGTTTAAGGGTTAAGGGTAGAGGAGAGAGAGATATAAGGAGTGAGTGAGTGAGAGATAGAGACTTGAGAGGAGAGGAGGTAGAAGGGAGAGGCTTGAGAGAAAGAGAGAGAGGGAGAGAGTGGGGGAGAGATAGAGGGTAGAGGGTAGAGGATTTAAGGGTTAGGGGTAGAGGGGAGAGAGATAGGAGTGAGTGAGTGAGAGAGAGAATTGAGAGAGGGAGAGGGGGTAGGAGGGAGAGACTTGAGAGAGATAGAGGGTAGAGGGTTTAAGGGTTAAGGGTTTAGGGTTTAGGGTTTAGGGTTAAGGGTAGAGGGGAGAGAGATAGAGGGAGTGAGTGAGAGAGAGAGACCTGAGAGAGGGAGAAGAGGTGAGAGGTAGAGACTTGAGAGAGAGAGAGAGAGAGACAAAGAGAGAGAGGGAGTGCGTGGGAGAGAGATAGAGGGTAGAGGGCCCACTAGCTTGCTAATTAGGTGAAATTGATAACCTAACTTGACCTGTTTGAAAAAATGGGTATGAGAATTAGGGTATGCCAGTGATTTACATTACCAGAAGACCCCATTTCTTGGACCCATTTTTTGAAACATGCCACTACATTGCTAATTTCACTGAGTTGGAAAGTTAGTGGGCCCACTAGCTTGCTAAATTAGTTAAATTGGAAACCTAACTTGTCCTTTTTAAAAAAATAGGTCCAAGAAATGGGGTTTCCTAGTGATGTAAATCACTGAGAGACCCCATTTCTTGGACCCATTTTTTCAAACAAGCTACTACATTTCCAATTTCACTGAAATGGCAAGCCAATGCGTCCACTAGCTTGACAATTCAATGAAATTGGAAACCTAACTTGCCTGTTTGAGAAAAATGGGTCCAAGAAATGGGTTCTCTTGGTGATGTAAATCATTGGGAGACCCCATTTCTTGGACCCATTTTTTCAAACAGGCCACTACATTCCTAATTTCATCGAATTGGAAAGCTAGTGTAGAGGGTTTAAGGGTTAAAGGGTTAAAGGTAGAGGGGAGAGAGATAGGAGTGAGTGAGTGAGTGAGAGAGAGAGAGGGAGAGGGGGTAGGAGGGAGAGACTTGAGAGTGAAACAAATATTTTTGGGGTGTGAAATGCTATGACTATCTTTTGCTCAATTAGGGTCTTTCATCTAATGGAAAGAGATAGATCCCACACCCAAAATATAAGCGGTTCACTAAAATTAAGGAATGTATGATGTAATTATGCCTAAATGAAATGATTTGAATGCAAAAAATTAATAAAAGTGATTGATTATTTATGCAAAACTATTGAAATCTATGTTGTTTGAAAACACATTGTGTAATGCAAAAACACCTAGAAATGAATGCAAAAATGAAACATAAATAGATGAAATTGAAGGTTTGCACCTGAGATATTGAAGGATGCTGGAAATGACACTTGAAATGCTACTGATGCTAGAAATTTATCCTGCTGGGACTCATTTGCCATTATGGGTGAATTAGTCCTAGTTCTATGAAACTGACCCAAAATCCATTTTGGACAAAAGGACATCTAGAAATGTAGAAAACCTTGTTCAGGCTTGGAAATGGGACTCATTCACCACTATGGAAAATGAGTCCACTTTTGAATTTATGAAGATTCAAAAGAGGAAGCAAGAGCTCTCAGTCTGCACTTTGGCTTTCTATAGGTGTTCGCTTCCAAAACTCTATTTTTTGGGTCTGAAAGTGACTTTTAATAGATTTTTTTCCTTAGAAAATGAACATATGACTTGAATGACTTTGTAACTTAATCTTCAATGATTCCTAAGCCTTCAAGATGCCTAAATCTACAAACACACAAGACAAAAGAGATAAATGTTGAATGTTAGGGCATGGGGGTTTTCCTTGGTCAAACCCCTTTTAGGTAATTAAAATAAAATAGAGAAATAATGTAATGAAACATGCAATAATGGATTTGATTACCTTTCCATGATGATTGATCTTGAATGTCTACAAAAAAACATGAAGAATTTTCTATTGAATATCTTAGTAAGTTATTTTGATGACTTGTAATGATGAAACCCTAGCTTTCTTGACTTGATAGAGAAGATAAATGATGAATGAGTTGTGAATGAGTTAGAGATTAATGGGGGATTAAAATGGATGGAAAAAAACTTATTTATACACACTTATGGCCTACTTACCCGATAATACAACATCACAAGCCAACATAAGATCTTTTTGAATAAAAACCCAAAATAAATTTTGAATTATTTTGAATTTGGAGCCAAGAGGGATTCATTCACTACCCATGGTGAATGGGTCCCACTCTAGGCTTATAAGTGAGTGTTGAGAATTAAGTTGCATTTAATGTTGTTTGTTGGGTTTACATTCAAAAATACACTTAATTAAGTCTTATGAGTGCATAAAGGGGTCAAATAATGCATAAGAACGGTGAAAATAGTGATAACAAGCCTAAAAAAGTGTGAAATATTGTTACAAGACTTTACAACCCTTTAAAATATGATAAGGGATAAAAAGATGATTTTTAGATGAATTATAATGAGAAGAGTCTAGAAAAGTGTAGAAATGTGTTACAAAAATTCACCAAAACTTTACAAGAAATAAATAAATGAATTTTATAAGGGTCCAAGACCTAGTGTGGATGTGTAAAACATCTCACAACACCAAATAAAGGCCTTGTTAAGTCCAATCTATCATCAATTATTTCCTAAATCAAGAAAGTACCCATTTTCCTATAGTACAAAGAGAGAGAGAGAGAGGGAGGGAGTGGGAGAGAGATAGAGGGTAGAGGGTTTAAGGGTTAAGGGTAGAGGATAGAGGGTTAAGGGTAGAGGGGAGAGAGATAGGAGTGAGTGCTCAGTGAGAGAATTGAGAGAGGGAGAGGGGGTAAGAGGGAGAAACATGAGAGAGATAGAGGGTAGAGGGTTTAAGGGTTTAGAGTTTACTAGTTAATGGTTTAGGGTTTAGGGTTAAGGGTAGAGGGGAGAGAGATAAAGGGAGTGAGTGAGAGAGAGAGAGACCTAAGAGAGGGAGAGGGGGTGGGAGTTAGAGATTTGAGAGAGAGAGACAAAGAGAGAGAGGGAGTGAGTGGGAGAGAGATAGAAGGTAGAGGGTTAAGAGTAGAGGGTAGAGGGCCCACTAGCTTGCCAATTTGGTGAAATTACATACCTAACTTGATCACCAAGAGACCCCATTTCTTGGACCCATTTTTTCAAATAGGCCACTACATTGCCAATTTCACCAAATTGGCAAGCCAATGGGCCCACTAGCTTGGAAATTTGGTGAAATTGGAAACTTAACTTTCCTGTTTGAAAAAATGGGTTCTCTTAGTGATAAATCACTAGGAGACCCTATTTCTTGGACCCATTTTTTCAAACAGGCCACTACATTCCCAATTTCACCAAAATTGGCAAGCTAGGGTAGAGGGTTTTAAGGGTTAAGGGTATGTGGCAAAGGGTAAAGGGTAGAGGGGAGAGAGATAGGAATGAGTGAGCGGAGTGAGAGAGAGACCTGAGAGGGGAGAGGGGGTAGGATGGAGATACTTGAGAGAAAGAGAGAGAGGGAGGAAGTGGAAGAGAGATAGAGGGTAGAGGGTAGAGGGTTAAGGGTAGAGGGGAGGGAGAGAGATAGGAGTGAGTGAGTGAGAGAGAGACTTGAGAGAGGGAGAAGGGGTAGGAGAGAGAGACTTGAGAGAGATACATGGTAGAGGGTTTTGGGTTTAAGGGTTTATGGTTTATGGTTAGGGTTAAGGGTAGAGGGGAGAGAGATAGAGGGAGTCAGTGAGAGAGAGAGAATTGAGAGAGGGAGAGGGGGTGGGAGGTAGAGACTTGAGAAAGAGAGATACAAAGAGAGGGAGTGAGTGGGAGAGAGATAGAAAGTAGAGGGTTAAGAATAGAGGGTAGAAAGGCCCAGTAGCTTGCCAATTCGATGAAATTGGTAACCTAGCATGGCCTATTTGAAAAAATGGGTCCAAGAAATGGGGTCTCTCAGTGATATAAATCATCAGGAGACCCAATTTCTCATTCAAATAGGCCACTACATTTCCAATTTAATTGAATTGACAAGTTAGTGGGTCCAATAGCTTGCCAATTCAATGGAATTGGCAACCTAACTTGCCTTGTTTGAGAAAATGGGTCCAAGAAATGGGGTCTCCCAGTGATGTAAATCACTTGTAGACCCCATTTCTTGGGCCCATTTTTTCAAACAGGCCACTACATTGCCAATTTCACCAAATTGGCAAGCTATTGGGCCAACTAGCTTAGCAATTAGGTGAAATTGGTAACCTAACTTGCCTGTTTGAAAAAAATGGGTCCAAGAAATGGGGTCTCCTGGTGATGTAAATGTTTGGGAGACACCATTTCTTGGACCCATTTTTTCAAATAGGTGACTACATTCCCAATTTCATCAAATTAGGAAGCTAGGGTGGAGGGTTTAAGGGTTATGGGTAGAGGGTAGAGGCTTAAGGGTAGAGGGGAGAGAAATAGGAGTGAGTGAGTGAGAGAGACTTGAGAGAGGGAGAGGGGGTAAGAGGGAGAGAATTGAGAGAAAGAGAAAGAGGGAGGGAGTGGGAGAGAGATAGAGGGTAGAGGGTTTAAGGGTTTAAGGGTTAAGGGTAGAGGGTAGATGGTTAAAGGTAGAGGGGAGAGAGATATGAGTGAGTGAGTGAGAGAGAGACTTGAGAGAGGGAGATGGGGTAGGAGGGAGAGAGTTGATAGAAATAGAGGGTGGAGGGTTAAGAGTAGAGGGTTTAAGGGTTAAGGGTTTGAGGGTTAAGGGTTTAGGGTTTAGGGTTAAGGGTAGAGGGGAGAGAGATAGAGAGTGTGAGTGAGAGAGAGAGAGACCTGAGAGAGGGAGAGGGGGTGGGAGGTAGAGATTGAGAGAGAGAGGGAGTGAGTGGGAGAGAGATATAGGGTAGAGGGTAGAGGGCCCACTAGCTTCCCAATTCAATGAGATTAACAATCTAACTTGAACTTTTTGAAAAAATGGGTTCGAGAAAAGGGGTCTCTCGATGATTTACATCATTAGGAGACCTCATTTCTTAGACCCATTTTTTCATATTGGCCACTATATTTCCAATTTCACCAAATTGGCAACCTAACTTTCCTTGTTTAGAAAAACAGGTCCAAGAAATGGGGTCTCCCAATGATGTAAATCACCGAGAGACCCCATTTCTTGGAACCATTTTTTCAAACAAGTTAATACATTCCCAATTTCATTGAATTAACAAGCTAGGGTAGAGGGTTTAAGGGTTAAGGGTAGAGGGTAGAGGGTTAAGGGTAGAGGGGAGAGGGATGGAAGGAGTGAGTAAGAGAGAGAGACTTGAGAGAGGGAGAGGGGGTAGGAAGGAGAGACTTGAGAGAAAGAGAGAGAGAGGGAGGGAGGGAGAGAGAGATAGAGGGGTAGAGGGTAAAGGGTTTAAGGGTTAAGGGTAGAGGGAGAGATATAGGAGGAGTGAGTGGAGAGAGAATTGAAAGAGGGAGAGGGGGTAGGAGGGAGAGACTTGAGAGAGATAGAGGGTAGAGGGTTTAAGGGTTTATGGTTTAGGGTTAAGGATAGAGGGGAGAGCGATAGAGGGAGTGAGTAAGATAGAGAGACCTAAGAGATGGAGAGGGGGTGGGAGGTAGAGACTTGAGAGAGAGAGAGACAAAGAGAGGGAGTGAGTGGGAGAGATATAAAGGGTAGAAGGTAGATGGCCCACTAGCTTGCTGATTTAGTGAAATTGGAAACCTAATTTGTCCTATTTAAAAAAATGGGTCTGAGAAATGGGGTCTCCTAGTGATTTACATCACTGAGGGACCCCATTTCTTAGACTCATTTTTTCAAACAGGCCACTACATTGACAATTTCACCAAATTGGAAAGTCATTGGGCCCACTAGCTTACTAATTTAGTGAAATTGACAAGCTAAGTTGCCCTATTTGAAAAAATAGGTCCAAGAAATGGGTTCTCCCAGTGATGTAAATCACTGAGAGACCCCATTTCTTAGACCCATTTTTCAAATAGGCCACTACATTACCAATTTCATTGAATTGGCAATCCCGTGGGCGCACTAGCTTGGCAATTCGGTGAAATTGATAACCTAACTTGCTTGTTTGAAAAAATGGGTCCAAGAAATGGGGTCTCTTGGTGATTTACATCATAGGGAGCCCACATTTCTTGGACCCATTTTTCAAGTAGGCCACTACATTCCCAGTTTCATTAAATTGGCAAGCTAGGGTAGAGGGTAGAGGGGAGAGAGATAGGAGTGAGTGAGTGAGAGAGAGACTTTAGAGAGGGAGAGGCTTGAGAGAAAAGAGAGAGGGAGGGAGTGGGAGAAAGATAGAGGGTAGATGGGAGAGAGATAAGAATGAGTGAGAGAGAGAGACTTGAGAGAGGGAGAAGGGGTAAGATTGGAGAGACTTGATATAAATAAAGGGTAGAGGGTTTAGGGTTAAGGGTAGAGGGAGAGAGATAAAGGAGTGAGGAGTGAGAGAGAGACCCAAGAGAGGGAGGAGTGGGGAGAGATAGAGGGTGGAGGACACTAGAGGGTAGAGGGTCCAACATCTTCCAACTGAAATTAATCAATTATCCTGGTCTTTGAAAAATAGACAGTCAATCCCTTGTGATGTAAATCACAAGGGAGATCCCATTTCCTTTGACCCACATTTCAAAACACATTAAGATCTAACTCCCCACTGAACTGGCAAGCCAGGGTAGAGGGCAAAGGCAAGGGCGGTAGAGGGCAGAGAGAGAGAGAGTCTCCCATTAGGGCTGTGAGGGGAGACACCGAGACACGGAGAGGGGGTGGAGGGAGGAGAGAGGGAGGAGTGGACAGATAGGAGTGTGGAGAGAGATAGAGAGAGATATATATGGAGAGAGAGAGTGAGGTGGTGTGAGGGAGACTAGAGAGAGTGTGTGTCTTCTCTAGTTAGCATGCGAGGGAGATATTTGAGAGAGAGGGAGGGGGTGGGATGGAAAGACTTGAGAGAGAGGGGGGTAGGAGGGAGATACTTGAGAGAATGGGAAGGATTGGGAGGGATAGATTTGAGAGAGAGGGAGGGGGTGGGAAGGATAGACCTAAGAGAGGGAGAGGCAGAGAGTGAGATAGGAGGGGGAGAGAGAGAGATTTCTCTAGTTAGGGTTGGAGGGAGAGGGGTTGGGAGAGGGAGAGTGAGTGGTAGAGAGAGACCTAGGATATAGAGGCTAAGAGGAAGAGAGAGATATTCTCTAGTTAGGGTTGGAGTGGGAGAGAGAACTGAGAGAGGGAGAGGGAGAGAGGGAGGAGGAGAGAGAGAGAGAGAGAGAGAGAGAGAGAGAGAGAGAGAGAGAGAGAGAGAGAGAGAGAGAGAGAGAGAGAGAGAGAGAGAGAGAGAGATACTTGAGAGTGAGGAATAGAGGGAGTGCGAGATATACCTAAGAGAGAGAGGGGGTGGGAGGAATAGACTTGAGAGAGAGGGGGTTGGACCTAAAGCCTAAGCCATGAACCATAAAGCCTAAAGCCTAAAGCCTAAACCATTAAGCCTAAACCAAAGAGAGAGAGATGGGGGAGGGAGAGATAGAAAAACAAAGGGAAGGAGGAAGGTTGGGAGATTGAGAGAGAGGGGGTTGGACCTAAAGCCTAAGCCATGAACCATAAAGCCTAAAGCCTAAAGCCTAAACCATAAAGCCTAAACCAAAGAGAGAGATATGGGGGAGGGAGAGAGAGAAAAAGAGTGAGAGGGAATGAGGGAGGGAGAGGTAGAGATGGAGAGAGGTAGAGAGACCACGCGTGAAACATAAGATTTATGTGACGACGGATGATTGACATGCGCCTGTCGATGATGACGATGGTTAAGACGGGCCGCGACAAAACATTAAACCATATTATTTAAATGAAAATGATAAAGCGATATGATCCATATTATGATGATGCTATTATCGTGCTGGTTATTATGACAGGTCAGATTTACATATGCACAAGCGGTCAGACTTGAAATATTATTATTTTATGATGACATTATTACGCATGACACCAGATCATATTTACATTACGCCGCTACAACGATGAATGAAATATGTGAGACAGACAGCAACCGAGATGGAAATGATGGAATGATGACGGGATGACGGATGTATATATGCTCAGGATTGATTACGGCTGACAGATGGAAGGAGAGAGTGTGAGAGAGAGGCCTATAGTATAAGGGATAAAAATGAGTGAGATAGAGAGAGAAAGATGATACGACTTGGTGATTACTAAAATTTGACCTCCTAATTACTGAAATTTGACATGCTGATTACTGAAATATTACTAAGTGTAATGTTTTTTGGATCTTCCAAAAACTAGAATTTGCATTATAACTCCTAGAGATTCAAAACCACTCTCAAAAATCCTAAAACTACATACATGAAATATAACTTAAAGTATAAGAAAGTAAATGTCCATATGTAAATGTTCATTTCATGTATATAGTTTGTTTGAAAGATAACAAGAAGAAAGAGACAAGAAAAAGAGAAGAATTTTTTTTCAATGTAGACCAAAACGTGAGCACGTTATAACGTGCTTGTGTTTTGGAAATATTTTTTTGAACTCAAAATGCACATTTTTTTTGAAATTTAAACCATAACATGAGTGTGTTATAACGTGCTTGTGTTATGGATTAGTAATGAATGATCCTAGGCTTGTTCATTATCAAGCCATAACGCAAGCATGTTTTACTATAACACAATCACATTTTTTCTATTTTAGGATGAAAAAGTAAATTGGCCACAAATTGGCAACCCATATTTTTGCACCCACCCTCTACTTGACTAAGTATAATTTCTAATAACCATTCCACTATACAGAAAACATTTGTATATAAGTATAAATGCATCCCAACCAAAAGGCTTCATGAAAATAGGAATCCATCTAGAAAAAAACAAGCTAACTTGAGCAATCTTTCCAACTTAAAATAGAGAATAAAGTAGAGAACTATCATGCCTGTAACCAGATAGATCCAATTGATATGACATGTTTCCTAGCATAGCCTCCACAAAATAGTTTAAAAATCCTTCCCTTGACCAAACTCCACAAATAAATCTCTCTAAATCCTCACTAATATCACACTAAAACCTCTCAACCTCATAGCTCAATAATGCAGTAGGGTAACACATAGAAAATTAGAATTTGGAAAGCAAGAATACATCCCAAATGAAGTGAAAGGAACCTCTATTTATAATAAAGTATCAACAACTAAAGGCTGGAGACATCATCTACATTGACACTTCTCAGCTCAGAAAGTTCGACTAAACAAGAATAATAAAAGGTGGTAGCTAGAATTAATGCTCAACAAACACATACTTAGCTATGGAGAATGAGTCAACCCTTTTATTTGGACAACAAGAATGATAATTAGATTTTCAAGGTGATGCTCTCCTACATATCAAATTAGCTTTCTAGTTGCATACTTGACTTATTCTCCTATTTAGTTCTTTCCTCAAATGTTGGTTAAAAGACATAGAGAAAACTTCTTTTGTTAGAAGATTTCTTCACTATGGCACCACTTATCCTCTACATGCCTATTCTTTTGGGGTTGCTTATATAGTTCAAGACTAAGTCAAAGTTGCTTTATACTTTTCATAATAACAGCTCCTTGATAGCATTTGAATTTGTCTTGCACTTTTATCCTTACATATTAACTGTGTTTTACTTCTCATGCACATATACTAGCGCTAGGTCTATATTTGTTTATACATCATGTTAATTACTTACACATCACATAAAGTTTATACACAACCCTTATAGTTTATGTGCTATGCGCTATAATGATTACAATGTGCTTATATATCAATCAATACATAGGGTGTGGCTTTACTATTGTTTGCTTTCTCTTTTAAAACAACTATACTCCCTTCCAATGTGGAAAACTTGGTGTTCGATGACTTTGTATTTACTATCTCAATACTGATGGGTTCATTTATTAGCCTATTTTATATTGTTTTTATGCATACTTTCAAACATCATTAGACAAAATTTTCAGACAATACTCTTATGCTATGATATCTTTTCATGCCTATTATACAAACTTTGACCTAAATTGTAGTAATGGAAATATAGTTATGATGTAGTAGAATTGTGTGGTTTATATGTGTGTATGTCTAAAATGTGGATGGAGTTCCATGTTTAATCATGGTAGTTAGCTTTGTGTATATGTTTTGTGGATTAACTTGTTGTAGCTCAAGGAGAAACTAAGCCCACAACAAAAATGAAGATTTGGACAACAAAATAGGGGAAGTGCTAGATCAAGCTGAATGCAATAACTATCATATGGAGGCACCTGATGGAGTAAGATGTGCATCATTATGAAAAGTGAATAAAGTGCTAGAGAAGAAGAATTACTTTGATAATATGATACTAGATAATTGTTTGTGTGTTTACATGTAAATATGTTTTACAGAGTTTTAGTTCTATTATAAATCTTCTTTCTTTTTATTTATAGATTGAACATATATGTTTCACTTTAGATGCATATTCCAATGCTTTACAGAATCATTATCATATATATGTTTAATATATATATATATATATCAATTCAAAAGTTTATAAAATACATTATTCGATATATGAATACACACACATATTCCTTAAAATAATAATGCATGCAAATACACATATATATACACATATGTATTTATATATTAATATGCTAGTACGTATGTTTCCATTACGTCAATGCATACACACATATTAATATATATATTTATATATACATGTACTTTATATATATGTATATTTCATGCCTTGGCATTAAAGAACGTATAATCCCTATTCACCGATCGATAATTATATATATTCCAAATGTATACATACATATATATGTGTGGTATATATCCATTTGATTTCCCTACAAATGGAATGTATTCATATCCAGGTTACAATTTTCACCCCCACATATATGTATATATATATTCATTATATAGATGATCATTGATTAGTAAATACACAAAGAACTCAAACTTCAAAATAAGGATCTAGACTTGTAATTCACCAAAGAAAAAATCACAGAGTCAAAGACCAAAAAAAAACCCATAATAAATTCAAAGATGACCAAAAAATCTTCCCAATTTATCTAAGACTTCAACTAAGGGTTTGAAATGAAGGATTTTGGTACCCAAATCCTTCCTTTCTCTTTTAGGATTTTTCTCTTAAAAGGGGAAAGATGGACCAAAATGCACAATGTTTCAATCAAGATTAATATAAGAATGGATGGGATATTGATTTGAAGTGCGTGTGGATGTGTTTGAATGCTTACAAATGCAAATAAATGAATGAAAACTAGTCTAATGCAAGATGCTGAAAAACATAGTGTTGATTGCAAATATGAACTAGACATCTAAACAAATGAAAATAGAAATTGATGAAATTGAACAAAGTGCACGTGGAGGAAGATTACTATTGCTATCTAAGGTTCTGGAATGTTCCAAAAGTCACTATTAATGGCCACTAGGACTGATTCACTGTCATGCCTATAATTTTTTTTGCTAAAACAAAAGAGAGAAAAAACCCGACTATATATATATTTTTTTTGAAAGGGGTTGTGAATGGGACCGGTATGGGATGGTCATTAATCCATTATTCCCCTCATTATATGATTATTCTTATCTGTATGGAGGAGTCCTTAGAGAAGGGCCTTGAGTGGTATCCAAGAATATCCATCCTTATAAACCCCATTGAGCCTTGTGATGTGAATTATGTGTAATTGGTGTGAAGTGGAAAACTAGTAAATGTGATGTGCCCCAACTATGAGATACAAGTTATCCAACTTGGGATAAGGGTGAGGGGATGTCATGCACGATCCCCTATGTGTACCCTTGGTGATGGCCTTTATGTAAGCTAGCTAGTTGTGAGTTCCAATGAATGTGTTAAGTGTATAAGTGTGTCTATTAAATGATTCAAGTCAAAGGTGAAGGAATAGAAGGGTACAATTAAGGTAAGATTGTTAAGGACCAACAAATATCATGTTTAAATCACCCTGTTTTTAATAAATAAACATAAGAAGATTTGTGAAGAGATCCTTTCAAAATGATAATTTGGAGTTAAAGCAAACTCATGCTATTACTACTCCCTTATAAATGAATTAAGAACTAAAGACTTCTCATTGCCCAAATAAGAAAGGATGTTGTCATATATAGGAAGTAATAACACACTCAATTACGTGTTGATGTTGACCTTGAACGTCATGTGCATGTCATAAGGATTGAATAATCATTTGTATGAAATTATAAATTGAGTAATGAATTATGTGTGGCTCACGATGTATTATGTGATGGGAAAGTTAAAATATAGATAAGAGACACTAAAGTAGACTTGTAAAATTTTTAACTAATGTTGTGTACTCTATACCATTGACTATATTTACTCTTTAAGGGAAGAAAATTGACAACCAAATGTGAAGGAGAAAGCTTTAAATTAGGTAAAACTTTTAAGAATTTTACTTATCATGCATCTTATGAGATTAGAGGGAGCTATGACTGTGAAAATGACAATTATGACATTCACCATAGAGGGCGAATTAGTCCTGCTTTAGATGAAAAGTTCTAGAAACAAGTTTCTGATTGTCGAGAGTTGAATTTTGAAAAAACCACTTTTCAGGCCTATAGATGGGACTCATTCACCATGGGAGGAAAATTATTCCACCTATAGGAATCAAAAAATTTAGGGGTTGATTTTATGGAGCTAGATCTCCACTTCTGCTTCCTATAGGTGTCTGCTTCTAAAATTGTTGAATTTAGGTATGAAAGTGAGTTTTTGTTGATATTTTGATTTGAATGATTAAGGGATGACTTGAACGACTTTGAAACTTGATCTACAATGATTTACAAGCTTCTAAGAGTCTTAAATATGCATACACACAAGATAAGAAGGGGAAATGTTGATTGTTAGGGCATGGGGGTTTGCCTTGGTCAAACCTCATTTAGGTAATTAAACCAAAATGATGAAATAATGGAGTAGAATACCTTGCCATGATGACTGATCTTGAAATTTGATAGCAAAAAATGAAGATTTAGCCCTTGAATGTCTTTAGAAGCTTTCTTGATATCTTGCAATGATAAAACCCTAAGTTGCTTGACTTTAGATGAAAGATTTGTGGATGAATGAATGATGAGAGACAAGAGATGGATAAGATATCTAAAATGAGGAGAAGAACACATATTTATACACACAGGTTCCTGAGTAACCTGTTAATACCTCATCACAGGCCGACATGAAGCAAAATTAAACTCAAATTTCACTTTTTTTCCTGCTCAAAGGTCAAAATGGGGCCAAATGGGACTCATTTGCCACACATGGTGAATGGGTCCCACCTGGATGGGATTGATTTTCCATGCATGGCGAATGGATCCCATAGGGGCTATTTTGATAGCTCAAATGCCAAGGAGTAAGGAAATAAGGTCTAAAATGCAACCTTGTCAAGTATTTGATCAATTTAAGCCTTGAGATGCACAATATGGGTTAATATAGGACTATTAGTGATGATGTGAATATAAAATAGGGCTTATGACACAAAAATTAAGGTGAAAGTGTGATTAAATACACTTTAGAACACTAAAATGAGGTCCACATAGCCTAGAAAGGCACAATAATCAATGTGAATGTGCAAGACACATTACAACACTAGTTTAACATTAAGTTTTTTTCAAAAACCTTCTATATTGATGTGATGATGTTATTAAACACATTTTATAATGTTGAATTAGGGAGAAAATAGGTTAATTAAGTCTAGAAAAGATTGAAAGCATCTTACAACACTTACAACACCTTTACAAGACATCAATAAACAACGTTATTCAATTTGCAAGGGTCCAAGACCTAGTGTGGATGCATAAAATGCCTCACAACACTAGATTAAGACCTCATTAAGCCAATTTTATCATGAATTAATCCCATGTCAAGCAAATGGTCTTGTTTTCTACAGTACATTTAGCCCCCACTTTAGTGAGAGGATGAACTTGCTTCAAATTCACACTAAAGTAGACATTCAAGAGAGGTCCAAGTGTACAAATGTAGATGAAAAAGAATGAAAAAGATCAAGGAGGTGGCCAAGCCCCCAAGATCTAAGATCCTAAGTCAAACCATCAAGATACAAAATCATGCAATGAAAAGAGCTAAAGGAAAGAAAGATGGGGTGAAAAAGATGTAATCACTTTGGGGACACAAAACGTTTGATGATATGTGGGGTGAGAAATCCCAAAAGGTAAGGTACATACACTAGTTGGTATGCACTCACAAACATAAAGGTGGCTATGGGGTAAAGTCATGCCGCTAGTTGGACTTTCTGCTCAACCATATCAAAGTTATACCTCTTGATAACTTTAATAAGGCACCATAAAGGAAAATTATGGTTTTCAAGCTCTATGAGGTAAGCAAAACTTTGTATGCTTGACACTCATAGGCATTCTTAATGAAGAATAGTGTAAGGAATTTTCAAAGGGGTTTTTCTTAGTTTGTGCAATGTCTCATCTAAGGGAACATCAAGCTTAATGTCTCCAAGAGAGCATAAGCCAAAATAAGTATCACACTCTTGGAGGGAATCAAGCCCACTAACTCCACCAAGAAAAGAACACATCACAAGAAGAAAGAAATCACACAATGAAATGTGAGTGGTGATGTATGGCCCTGACTTTAAAGTAGTTGTGAGCACCTTTACTTTGAGAAATTGCTTTAAAGTAGAAGAGAAAGAAGAAGACATGAGAGCTTACTCAGAAAGCCTTATGCCAAGTTATATGTTTCCGATAAGCTACCTCATGAAAAGGGGGAAGTATGTCATATGTGAGACAACTTAAGGCATGTCGTCCACATCCCAAGCTTTCTCTTATGTATTCATGAAAGGTTAACGACTAGCCCAAAGGACAAAAGTACAAGTGACATACGAGGACACGGATTGCTAAGCCCCTTTCCCCCATTGAGTGCGGGACAAAGGTGAGCCGAAAGGATTGATGAGATGTATGCGAGAGTTAAAATCAATAGAAATTAGGGGAATGAGGTGCCCCCACATAGGGAAGCATACCAAACTCTTGAAAATGTTGTATTTTATGACTCAAGGCATTACATTCATTAGTGTTGAAAAATGAGGTGTTTTCTTAGCTTAATACTCTATAAAACTTTAATATTGTTGATCTAAGTAAGCTCTTTCTTTGTTACATATACTCTTTGTGGGTGATTATCTTGATTAATTCATTTTACTATTGTAGAATGAAGAGACAAGTTGTTAGAAGAAATAGATAGAATATTAGAAAGATTACACAAAAAATAACATGGAGAAACCATTTTGGGAAAAAAATCCACCAATAATTATTCTATTATTCAATCTCTGAATTAAAATAGCTCCAATTCTTGCTTGAGAATGCTTCTTTTGTCTTTACCAATCTTCTTCACACCTAAAAATAATAATTATGAAAACTCTCTTCGACTTGAATGAGATATAGAGACAATATGCAACCTTGTAATCTCCAAATGGTGATAATTACAATGCACAAGCTCAAGCCCTTGAAAAGGTATGCCATATTGCTTCAAATTGATTTATTATGTGAAGACTAAAGCTTGCAACATATGCTTCATGCATTTGGGCATCCCAAACTGAAGCTACAACTTATCCTTCACTCTGGTGATAATTCCAAAGCTCTTCCTCAAAGTTGGTGCCCTTAAGTAATCCTACTTAACTGATCCTTCAAAAATATCTTATCATGCATGAGAGGTAAATCCAAGAAAGAATATTGGGCACCCAAGTTGGCTCCAAGTGATTTCTAGTTAACTAAAACATTTACTCAACATCATTCATGTAGGAATGGTTGTCCCCTGTTAACTGGAGGTAGTCCCTGTTATCTGTCATACAACTAAATGTTATTAGCCATGCATTCCAAGTTAACTGAAGTTAACTAACATACAACTAAAACTGACTGAAGACAACTGAACCATAACTGAATTGAATTAAACTAAACTGATTCTGAACTAAACTAAACTGAACTAAACTGATTTGAATTGAACTGAATTGAGCTTAAAGCATGCAAATATCAAATCCTAACTCCTAGGATCTTTACATGCATTCAGAAGTGTTAACTGTTACTTCATATAGTTAACTCAACACAAGGTGAGTGTCACCTTACCATGTGGGTGTCCCATGTTCCCCTATTATTTAGGAACTCACTATGGACACCCTCACATGATCCTTACATTTAGAATCAATTACAAATGCCAATAATCATAGTTATTTCATCAAATATTAATATCATCCTAATATTAGTGTTGTTGAACACATTCCAAGAATCTAGGAGATACATGAAATAATCAATGTTTAGGATTTGCAATTAAATGGCATCCTATTTCCAACATTCTCCCACTTGACATTATACATTGTAATGATTGTAAACAAGGAATAATAAATTTAAATCAAGTACAGGACTCAAGGCCAATGGCCTTCCTGCACCATGAGAACTTATTTGTAGGAATTGGCTTCATAAGATAATCTGCAACATTAATTAAAGTGTAAAATTTTTCAATTAATACTTTCCCACTCTCAACCATTTCTCACACAAAGTGTTACTGAACATCTACATGTTTAGTATGAGCATGATACATAGGATTTTTGGCTAAACAAATAGCACTATGACTATCATATTCAAACCTAACTTGCTTGCAATTAAAACCAATACCTAACCCAAGCCTCTGTAACCAAACTGCCTCTTTAGAGGCATGTGTGGCAGCCATGCACTTTGCTTCTATGGTGGACAAAGAAATCGTGGGCTGCCTCTTACTCATCCAACTAACCAAAGCTCCAAACAAAGTGTACACATAACCACTTGTTGAACTCTGACTGTCTAGATCTGCCGCCCAATTTGAATCAAATTTTTTTTGTATGTCCAATGATCTATTCATAATATCAATATTATTGGAACCATGATAAACTAAATAGTAATCTGAAGTCCCTCGTAAATATCTAAATACCCTCTTAACATAAGTCCAATGTTCTTTGTTAGGGTTAGACATAAACCTACTAAGAACTCCCACTGCTTGTGCTATATCTGGTCTTGTACAGACCATTGCATACATTAAACTACCAATTGCACTAGCATACATAATTTTAGACATTTCTTCAAAATAAAAAATTAGATTTAGGACTCATACCTAAACTTAACTTTGTGCCAACTGGTAAAGGAATATTAACTGGTTTACTATCCTGTATGTTAAATATTTTCAAAATAGTATCAACATAATTACTCTGACTTAAGCAAAGCTTTATGTTACCTCTATCTCTACTAATCTCCATACCGATAATATATTTTTCAGCCCCTAGATCTTTCATCTCAAATGTGCTCGAGAGTTGTGCTTTCAATTCTTTGATCATTACCTTGTTACCAATAAACATGTCATCAACATACAAGATAATAATTAAAAGCTGATTATCAATAATTTTTATATAAACACAATGATCTTTCTCACTCTTAACATAACCAATTTTTAATGCAAAAGCATCAAAATTCTGGTACCATATTCTGGGTGACTGTTTCAATCCATATAAAGATATCTTTAACTTGCAAACCAATTCTTCTTTTCCCTTTTCAACAAAACCTTCAGGTTGCTTCATATAAATCTCCTCATCAATATTCCCATGCAAAAATCAGTTTTCACATCCATTTTCTCTATTTCAAAATCATAAGAAACAACAATGGATAAAAATAATCTAATAGAAGTTAATTTAGAAACAAGAGAGAAGATTTAATTAAAGTCAACTCCCTCTCTCTGGGAGCAGCCCTTGGCTACTAATCTAGCCTTGTACCTTTCAAGATAACCATCTGTACCAATCTTCTTTTTAAAGATCCATTTACAACCAATGGCCTTTCTATCTTTG
>VDFB02047230.1:120283427-120316884 GCA_007258455.2 Sequoia sempervirens
CCCATCAACAAAAATGGTGCTAGAAGGAGGGCAGGGCTGACCTTGAGGCTACAAAGCTGAAAATTGGAAGTTGAAAGGAACCTTCAAGTAAAAATCTGAGATAGGGAGATCTCTTTGAATGCTAGAATTTTAAAATTAGAATTTTTTTGAAGGAAAATAAGAGTTGAGCTGAGATGGAACAACATTTGCAAATTATAATCACTCAACTACATGAAAATTTGAATAGGATATTAAGGATATCATTGCAATAATTTGCATTGGAAGATAAGTGTACGATCCATGGCAGTCGTAGACACAACGTATTGGGATGCCCAAATTTCTTGGGTAGAGTTGAAAGAGTATTGCAAGGAGAAATTCCCTTTTGGGAAATATATCAATCCTTGGATCTTATAGATCTAGAAGAGGAATTTTCTAACATGGAAGCCAAGGCATTCAAAGATTTAATCCTAGAACACTTGAGAAACAAGGATGGATTAAGATTGGAGGAGGTACTGATGTCTAGTTGGTGTAGATTTCACAATGCACTTCACTCAAAATTTACTTGTCCATCATGTGTAGACATCATCACTCAAGTCAAGGGTTGTTTAGGCAAGTAAGAAAAACCAACTCTCAATGAAGGGGAGTCATCCCATGAGGTAGGAGAGCTTTCAACATTTGGGGGAAAGCACATTGGAGTTGAACTGAGAAATTTGGCACAAGTTAGTGTTGGGACAATCGACACTAAGGCTAAAGTTCAAGAGGAAGGAGCTGAGCTCCTTAGGACAACAAGGAGCTTTGATGAAAATTCAGTTAGAATGAGAGTAGGAAGAATTTCCTCCATAGGTAAAGAGAATTCCTCTACTCAAGGAGAGGAATTGTTGGAAATTGGAGATGAATTGACAGAGTCTAGAACAACATATACTGGAACAACTAATATAGATGCTAAAGAATAGAAAGAGGAAGAGGCTAAAATCCTTGGGGCAGTAGAAAATGATCATGAAAGCCTAAGTGAAATTAGATTATAAGATCTCTCCTTCATGAATGAAAGTGATCAAGCATCTGGAAATGAAGATTTGGGGGAGTGGGAACAACTGTAGGTCACGAATATTTACTATCAAACCTCCTTCCAAAGTGATGATGAGGATCTGGTATTAGAGAGGTATAATGAGCTAGTGTCAAGACTAGCAAAGGATTGGTTAGAACTAAAAGGCCAAGTGGATTTGGAAGTATTGTTGCTGCCAAGTTGGTGTAGGTTCCATGACTTGCCACATTCAGAGTTCACATGTGAACTATGCCAAGAGTAAATTGAGCAAGTTAAAGAAAAAGTGGGACAACCAAGTGTATCGCTTCCTATAGTTTCCTTAAGAGCCAAAGCAAAGGTCCAAGAACATGAATTGGGTTATAACTTATTTGGAAGTAGTCCTCAACAAGGTGTTGGGACAACAATGGAAGGACAAAAACACAGTCCTGAGCTTCCAAATGATGAAGTGGATCAAATAGGAATGCTATCCATAGATCACAAAGAGTCTTTCCCTCTTGTAGAGCACTTGTATGCAATAGATGATAGAATTTATGAAGGACTTTCAGAGGTAGATTTCTCATCATACACCGATCCTCTTGACATACCAGTATCACTTTCTAGTTTCTTCCCACTTGGAATTGTGCCATAAAGATATAGTAACACTAAAGAAGAACACATCTCAAAAGTTGGAAGCAATGAAGACATACTACCTGAACCTTTGAATGGTGAAGCATTAGAGTTTCTGGATTGGGAGAGGAACTCCTTCATCTATAGTGATAGTGATGAACAAGAGGAAACAAGTGAACATCATGATGAGATACATGAAATGAAAAGAGAAGAAGACAAAGGCGTGGGTTTTGTGATGGCTACTAACAATTATGACACACCTGACCGACCACAAGATACAAATTGGAGTTCTTTTGCCATGACCATTGTTGGTCCTCCTTCACATTCAAGGAGTTGCCATAGGATAGATTTGTGCATGTCATTGTCTCATGACATTGAACATCATAAAAATAAGGTCAATACTTGGGGAAGGAGATGGGACAACACACTCCCTTTTTAGGAAAATAACTAAGTGGACACCAAGTTTGCAGATGAACAACGAGACGAAGTTTATTTCCTCGAAGAACAAATGGTAGGGGGTGTGGATCCCACACAAAGGTCAAAAGAGGTGTGTTCTGCCCTGTCCTCTTAGCCCTATGCCTTCCCAATGTAAAAAATGTTGCACCATCTAGTGTCCCTACTTGAGGTTGCTGATACAACAATCAAGGATGTGGTACTTGCTCTTGACTGTCAAACATTGTCACCTTCAAATGATGAAAACCAAGTTCTATCTTTCCTTACTCCTATGGATACTTGTAATTACACTTATTATTTTGATTATGGGAATGAGGGGAGATGAACGTGTTTATGGATTAATCATGGGTGTAACAAACCTCCTCAATTGCTGATTTTTATTGAATGTGTGATTAAATTTGAATGCTGCAATGTTAAACTTTCTTTTTCTGAGTATAAAGATAAATATGCATGACTTAGAATTGTAATTATTTCCCTATTACTTGTGCATGCATTACGAAATCCAATAGATGTAAATGCCAGTTTACCTTGCCTGAACATAGTGATTTGTAAATATCTTTGTACATAGTCTGTTTTGAGTAGTGTAGGTTTCGTGTACATACCACAGGTTCGTTAGGTTAGGTTGGTTTGCTATAGGTTAGTTTTCTTTAGTTTACTTTCCCTTTTGTTTGCTTTCGCTTTCCTACTTTGGTTTGTTTAGGTGTTTTTTTTGTTTTGTTTTGTTTTGCTGTTGTTTTGTTGCTGCTTTGCTCAAGGTCCCTCTACTTTTAGCTGGGAACATCTATACACATAACAACCATATTTATTTCCTAGTGTTGCTCTATGTATTTCTTTGTTAAAATCTAATCAAGTTTTTTAGAATGGATTGTGAAGGTCTTCTGTTAGGGTCAAGTAACCTAGATGTGTGATTCAAAGAGGATAGGCTATTGGTTGGTTTGATTTTGATGTATCCTAGAATCTTATATACTTGTCACATATTTTAAAGAATCTGGAGGTTGCTGTAGGTCCTTTGTAAAGTCTAGTTAAGTGAAAAATCTAAAATTCTGCTTCAGTTCCATTGTGATTCTTAGCCCTGAGTGCGAGATTCATTGCTTATGAGTTGAAACAAAGGAATCAAAAAGAGAAAAATAAAAATAAAAGAAAGAAAAGAAAAGAAAACATTAAAAATAGAAAGAAAGAAATTCAACCTTTTAGGGGAATCTGAGTAACTCTATTGGGGCTATGGATGCCCAACTTGCAGTAGATCAATGTTTGGGAAAATCATAGTGACAACCTCATCGGGGCTATGGATGCCTGAATGGAAGTGAGGAAATGTCCTAGATTCTTTTGGAGTTAGAATAAACTACGTAGCTTAACTTGATGGAGCTTAGGTTCCTATAGCAACTGAAGGATGGGAATTAATGCATATGCACACACTTGGATTTTCAACATACTAAAGTTTGGATTAGCTAGTGGTTTTGATCCTTTGGTTGGGCATCTGGCTTGTTTTCCCTAGCGCGAGGATTAGAACCAAATATTTTGGGTTCCTGATTCCAGTTTGTGATCAAAATGCTTTGGAGCATTTCCCCAATGAGTCATCAATTGTTGTGCATGTTTTGTACAATTTCCCTACCGAAGGTAGGGACCCCCTCTTTCTACTCCTAATGGGTCATTCTTGCTCCCAGTAGGCCATTTTTCCATTGTCTTTCTTTACGCACCCTATTCCATAGCCCAAGTTGGTCATGCACCTTAAAACAATCAATTTCATATTGGCCAAGTTCACTTGCCTAAGTTTCACCAAGTCATTTTCCTTCGTGGGATAGTTCTTGTGGTCTTCCCTTAGCTTTTCGCCTGGTGTCCATGTATCATGAACCCACATTCATGGGTTTCCCCTTTCCATTGGCCATTGCACTCCACCATTGGCTTGCAGCTAGGCCTTGACGTCTGCCTGATGTGTGGACCCCGCACCCATTTTTTCCACTGCGTCCTTCGTGTGTTGTGGGCACATAGTTGTGTGTCACCCTATGTAAGTCTCTATCCCTGTTTCAAAACTTCTATGGTGGAAGACCCTTGAATTCCACCCATAGGGTGGACTCCGTATTTAGCCCTACTGTTATGTCATTGAAATTTCCAAACTAGGCCCGTCGTGCTTCAAAATTGCTTAACTCCAAAACATTTGCAGGTCTTCACACGCATTTTTCCCTCATCCAACCTTTCTCACCTAATGACTAAGCCTTCATGTTGTCTCCCCATGTAGACCCACATATACCATTTTTTCAAGTGAACTCTTGGATCCACACTCGCTAGCAGGTCCACCCTTGTGGGCCATCGTTTGCAGGAGGTCGTCACGCTGACACTGTTTACAACAACAAACCTTCACTACCTCCCTACTATGTGGGCCTGAGAACCACCAACATCATCTTCCTCACTATGGGCCTCCACATCACTTCTTTTGTTGTGAGATCTTTGGTTGCAGATACTACTAGTTTCCTTGCTGTGTCTGCCCATCGTCATTATAACAATCGCATGTTGCGGCTTTGTCAAAATGACGGTTGGAGTCTAAATATGGGTGTCTCTAGGGAGTCTGTCATTGAAAAAGAGTCTCACTTGAATGACGATTGCATGACAAGAGGCCCTTACGTATTGAAATTGCAAGCTCTAAGGGACATCACTCATGTTGTCATTGCTTCATGAACATCCCGTGTGGGTATTACCCAATATTAAGATTGCAATAGAATCATATTTCACATAAGGATCACCAAGCATGTAAGGTACAAATTTGATTTGAAATTCACACATAAAGGGGTATGTATAACCTCTTCACCAAGCTCTCATTTACTGATTTGTGTGGCACTCTTTCGATGGATGACGTTGCTCAAGTTTAAATGCCAATGATTGCCACCCATGCGAGACCCACTATGTGTGTTTTTGCATGCCTTCTGCCATCCACTCAATGCCACTATCTATTGAATCTCTCAAGACGTCCTCCCATGTCCATTAGCTTGATGACGATCTTCTAGGTTGGGTCTGATAACACTGGCATTGTTTAAACAACTTATCTCTAATATCACCTCACTTTCCACTATTAACGATATTTATGTAGTAGCCTCCCACACCTTAAGACCCACACCTAGCCTTCTAGTAGTATATAATTAGGTAGGGTGACAATGAACCTATGGTTGACTTAATACCATCACTTATTTTTACTAACTAACCACAAGCCACCAGAGATTGATGAGACTCAGGTTGGATTTACCCATGTGAACAATGTTTGATAATTTCTCACAATGGAAATAGCCACAAGCCCATTGAGAGTCTGTGATTTTCAAGGACTTGGAATTGATAGAGGCTCGTTTGCCTCTAAGAGCCCCTTAATTTCTCATGGGAATAGGTGGTTGCCACCACTAGAGCTAATTTCTTGCAAGTACCTAGTCAATTGCAGGGCACAAGCTTTGCATATCTTAGTGGGATTATTTTGTTCTTGATTGTTATTTGCACCCTAACAGTGGTATTACGAGTGTTTCAAATGCAATATGGGGGTTGGTATTTGAATAGGTTTTAAATTACTCATGCTTTTCTTATCCACATCTCATAGCCTGCAAAACCAATGAATTTTTTGAGCAAACTTCTTATTGATTGTGGATAGTTCCCTTCCTCCCATCGGCGGACACCACGGTTGCGAGATCAATCATGTGGGAGTCCATTCAACTTGTGCTGGTGAAAAGCTACTTTCTTGTCAGGGCACCTCACATTCTTTCATTCACATGCTTGACATATCTTGAAGCTTGAATTCTACCCCCTTCTCTTCATGATCTACAATGTCATCCATGATATCTTTGCACAAAGAGGGACGTCAAACACAAGGCACCCAACAAAGGGTTGCAACACATAAAGGGGAAAGGTGGGTAAATGGAGTGAACCAATCACCTTCGCACAAATATAATCATCTACCAATTATGGAGTTGTGCTGAGTCTATTTTGGGTATCTCATAAGCATCTAATCTAACGTAGCTAGTTCCATCAATATCAACCATCAAAGGAAATGACAAGATGCGTACCAACATAGTCTTAATTGCACATTTGGAGGAAAGGGTGGCAATGGTAGGGACAACTTGATCAACTATTTTGAAGAAGGTGAACATTTTGAATTACAAAGGAGGTGAATTCATTGAGGGACTATTATAATAATTGATTAAGAATTTGTGGGAACCGTCCTTTTACAGTTCATTTTAGCAGCATCCTTGGCTACAGGTGCCACCACATGGGCAACCACTAGGTCCATGCTATCTTCTTCATGGAATTTGCACCATGGCTACCTACCACCTATTCCCCACATCCATGCCTAATGTAGAGCTCACAAAGGTCAACACCGTCCTATCAAATTAACACAATGGATGGTAGGTAGGAGGTGATAGCAACTGCTAGTTGGTATTGTGAACATAAACCTCCATTAATGACATGATGAGGTGTTCAAAACACAAGAGCCTTGCTACCCAGGCCGATCACTTACAAAATGATTATTGACTTCCCACCACAATCCATTAATAAGAGCAAATCAGTCAAGTGTTATTCGTGTGTCATTCTAGAACACACTGACTGATGGGATAGTTATTTGTGGGGGCCACATGCTATCTCTTTTAGCTTCCATGAAGGGTCATATAGAAAAATACATGTCGATGGTTTCCAACAAGTTCTCATGTGCCATAAACATCAAAAATATTGCATTAAATAATTAAAAAATCATCAAGATTCATAGGTTGTGGCTAGGAGGATAAAGAACATTAGGGATACAAATATTAGGTGTAGGTGCACTTACCACCAAAGCTTGTAGTGGCTTCATCATTGTCTTTTCAGCCTTCATCGTTATCTTTTCCGCCTACATATTCCTTCCCTATTCTATTGAGGAAAGCCATGCTAGCGAAACTTGCACTCTCATTTTCCTATGGGAAACTTCATGTAGGATTTTGCCAAAGCAATATCATTTCCTAGCAACTTCTGCTAACAACGTCCCCACCGACTTCTCCCATGTCAACCGACCAACATGGCCCACCCACATCAATGAATATGGTTGTTCCCTATGAAGAATGCAAGCAGTAAATTAGGGATTAGGATGAGCTGAGGTGTTTATAGGATTTACAACAAAATAACACAGCTTGAAAACATGATGGTTAATATTTCCAAGGAGAATGATGAAGCCTCTATTGGTGATAATTGGGTGGTCCA
The DNA here is from genome assembly GCA_007258455.2 of Sequoia sempervirens. Classification (NCBI taxonomy): domain Eukaryota; kingdom Viridiplantae; phylum Streptophyta; class Pinopsida; order Cupressales; family Cupressaceae; genus Sequoia; species Sequoia sempervirens. The sequence goes on from VDFB02047230.1 coordinate 120,290,710, forward strand.
AGGATACCTCAATTCACAGGATTGAAATAATGGATGATAATGGTAAGAGGAAAATTTGGGATCACGTACAAAGCCATGGATAGTGGGTGATTATTAATATTACTAGGAGCATACTGAAGGAGGAAAGAGTGTGCATTAAACCATAGGTAGGAGGCGGTATGAACATAGTAAATGAAAGTAGTGGAATGTTCGTTTGGCAAAATATATCACATGAGGAGTGGTTGGTGTTTTGTCATTTTCAAATGACATCCTCATTGCGTCCATCTACACTAATGTCTCTGATGGCTTCCTCTTAGGTGGAACCCATAGTTCATGGTTCCTCTCAGGTAGTTCTTTGTTGGTCTCTACCCGCATACACCTTTCTAGTGCATCACTCGTGACACAAAGAAAGTATGGCCCGCACCAATAATTGGTCAGATGATGGCTAGATGTCCCACGCCTCTAGAAGATGGCATGAATTTTGATGAGTTAAAGATGGGAGGGTGTGTTGCTCGCTAAATCTTTATGTTCCTCACATGATTTATAAAAAAAAAATTCTATGGAGTGACATTAGGTAAAGGCCGAGGGGATTTTATAATTCCTCATGGTGATTATAACGTAGGTAGGTAAGCTAAATTGGAATATCGTTGTCACCTGCCCCAACGATAGATAGTGAATGTGAGAAGATGAGATCACATCCCAAGTCTTTCAATTAATCAGATTTGAGATTAGGATAAATGAAATAACCATTACATGTAGTATGGGCTCACTCAAGTTAAAAATGTGCAAGATGTAATTGAAATGATTACTGGACCAAGAAATTAAATGGGACCCATAATGATTTATTGCTTCTAGAATATATATTGTGCCTCAGTGATATTTTAATATTCCATGTCTTAGAATACAAAGTTCACTTTAAAGAGATTTGAATTTCCTTGTCAATGTCCTGATTATTCAACGTCATTTACTTATGAGTATGCATTATAGGGTGCAATTTGACTACTTGATGTGGGAATTGATTGTAGGGGTTTGAATGTGAGGCTAATGAATCAAGTGCACCTACTCAATGATTCATACCTATAGGAAGAATGAGAAATGACTGTGAAGGAAAGGAACCAACTTGCATGTGAATGAGTTAAGGTGTGGGGCATAATTCAAATCAAGGCCAAAGATCAGGGTCGTATGCTGAATCTGCACATGCCAACCATAAAAGTATGCTAAAATAATGAAGATTGCTAGAAAGGGGAAGTGAATTCACAAAGAACATGATTCAAGCGAGAGGGTTGTATGCCAAGGGAACGATAACAAAAGATCACATGTGAATCCAAAATGAGAAGACCTTAATTCCCCAAATGATACACTCAAAAGGAAACCAAACAACAGTCAACTCATTAGGGAAGACTGGAAAATGTAAGATAGCATGCCAAAGAGAGACAGTACCAAGAACATAAATGACTGTTCACCAAAGTCAGAAGAGAGGAGGCTGTTTTGTCTTTCCCATATGATCGTAGTTCGTCAGGAGCTGTCTTGTCATATCAAGGATAACTTATCGATTTCATGAAGATGCAATTCTACATAAGAATCATTTAATTAGATGAAGAATGTTGTGAATACATCAAGAAGAAGGCACCTTTAAACATTTTTAGCTACAACCAAAGGGAAATGAGCTACAGGATAAAATTGCTAGAGTACCAGGGCACTAGAGGACAAAATAGGGAAAATGACAAAACTATATTTTATATTGTTGGATAATGGGGGTAGGTGAAACCCTAATTTGTAAAATAAATCTGAGCCACTCATTGTAAATCAATCCTATCCATTCATTTGGGCTTTGGAAAAATATAAATAGGGTCTTGCCCCTCATTTGTAAATGGTTGGAGAATTGGTGTGAAGGAATTTGTAGCAATAAAGACAACATTGCATGATTTTATGGATGTTATCTTTAATTTTTCCCATCTTGCAAGCATGGTTCTACTTCCATGTTAGTTTTAACTTGTATGTTTCCTTGGATGACTTTAATGGTGTTGGCTGTTACTTTATTTATTACACTTCCAGCTCATGCTTTTTATGGTTTGTTGATGATGAATCACTTTGTAAAGCTTGTTTGAGCTAACTTATTTTCTGCAACCTAGTTCAATTTTATGTTCATGAGGTGAATGTATAATATGAAAATCTACAGTCCTTAGAAGATTGCACTGATTTTGTGTAGTTGTAAGTCTTTCTTGATCAAGAAAAATCTAGTTTGTGGGAATCTGTCTATTTTAGCACCCTCCATTATTACTGTTCATTCATAGCTTAGGATTAGAATGAATTTTTCAACCCTTTCCCTTTTGATATTTCTTTTAGTCCTTTATTAGAGTAGGATCTCAAGCATAACCATGAAACTAAATCAAATGAACTTGGTGAGTTTTAGCTTGATTTTTTTGAGTGGATAGTCACTATTCATTCACTTACAAAACTTTGAAACTCCATTTACAAACCCAACTTCCCATGCTTTGTGAACCATAAAGGCTGACCTTGTGTTACCAGAAAAACACATCAACCAACTGAGATATTCCAAGCATTGTCATGACCTGACATCTGAGAGGCCTTGGGATAATGATCTGGAACTTGTTTGCAGATTTCTACCTTCAAGAGAGGTAGTGCACTTGTGCATTGCTTGTGTTGAGAAGGTGCAAAAAAACCCATCAACAACTGCATCTCCCTCCCTCCCTCCCTCTCTACTTATCTATATCTCCCCTCTCCCTTTGTACCTATCTCTCCATCCATCACAACCTACCACTTTCTCTCTATTACTCTCTATCTCACCTCACACTCTCTCCATCCATACCTCTTCATATCCTCCCCTCTCTACTATGTATCTACCTAATCCATCTCTACCTACCTATCCATCCATCACTCCCTAACACACTCTGTACACCTCTCTATCTCACCTCTCTCCCACCCTCCCTCCCTCATTACCTCTCTACTTCTCTCTCTCTACCTCTCCTTCCCTCTAATTATCTTTATCTCCCCTAGCCCTCTCTCTCTCTCTCTCACAAGATGTCTCCCTCCCTACCTTTTCCCCTATCTACTCTTTATCTCTCCTCTCCCTCCCTCTTCTTCTCTCTCTCTCACTCCTCCCTCACCCTCTTTCTCACTCTCTCCTCTTTATCTCATGAGTCTCTCTTTCCCTCTTTGTAATTCTCTACTTTTCTATTTGTCACCATTCTCTCTCTATGTATCTTTATCTCACCTATCCCTCTTTACCTATCTCTTCCTCCCCTCTCTCACCCACACACCCTCCTTCCATCTATCTCCATCTCTCTCTACTTCTCTCTATCTCACCTATCACTCTCTACTCACATATCTCTCCATCACTCCCTACCACACTGTATTGCTCTCTATCTCACCTCTCTCTCACCTCCCTCTCTCTCTCCTTCCCTCTCTACTCTCTATCTCCTTAATCCCTCTCTACCTACCTCTTCATGCATCACTCCCTATCACTCTCTCTACACCTCTCTATCTCGCTTCTCTCCCCCTTCTTCTCTCTCTACTTCTCTCTACCTCTCCTTTCTCTAATTATCTTTATCTCCCCTATCCCTTTCTCTCTCTCTCTCTCACTAGATGTATCCCTCCCTACCTTTTCCCATATCCACTCTCTATCTATCCTCTCCCTCCCTCTACCTATCTCTTTCACTCCTCCCTCACCCTTGTTTTCTCTCACTCTCTCCTCTCTATCTCATCATTCTCTCCTTATCTATATGTCACCATTCTCTCTCTACTTATCTTTATCTCACCTATCCCTCTTTACCTCTCCCTTCCTCCCCTCTCTTGCCCACCCACCCTCCTTCCCTCTATCTCTATCTCTCTCTACTTCTCTTTATCTCACCTATCCATCTATACCTACATATCCCTCTATCACTCCCTACCACACTCTCTTTATTGATCTCTATCTCATGTCTCTCTCACCTCCCTCTCTCTCCCTCCATACCTCTCCCTCCATCTATCCTTCCTTATCTACTCTTTATCTCTCATGTACCTCTGCCTCTCCTTCCCTCTCTACTTATATTTTCCTCCTATCTCTCTCTCTCCCCAATCCCTCCCCCCCCTCTTTCTCTCTCCCCCTATGAGGGTTGAGGTTATAGGGTTAAGTGTATAGGAAATAGGGATTAGGGTTTAGGATATTAGGTATAAAGTTTAGGGTATAGGGTATAGGGATGAGGGTTTAGGGTTTAGCGTCTAATGCATAGGGTTGAGGGTTGAGGGTATAAGGTTAAGTGTATAGGGTATATGGATTATGGTTTAAGATATTTGGTATATAGTTGAGGGTATTGGGTTGATGATATTAGGTTTAGGGTTGATGGTTTAGGGTTTAGGATTTATGGATAAGTTTGAGGGTTGAGGGTATCAGGTTAAGTGTATTGGGTATAGGGATTAGGGTTTAGGGTGTAGGGTTAAGGGATAAGGTATAGGGTTAAGTCTTGAGAGTGTAGGGTTTTTCGTTAAGTATAGGGTTGAGGGATAATATTTATGGTTCACTGTATAAGGTTGAGGGTGTAGGGTTTAGGTTTAAGGTATAGGGTTGAGGGTTGAGGTATAGTGTTCAAGGTTGAGGGTATAGGGATAAGTGTACAGGGTATATGGATTAGGGTTTAGAATATTGGGTATAGGGTATTGGGTTTATGATTGAGGTTTAGGGTTTAGGGTTTAGTGTACAAGGTTGAATGTAGGGTTTATAGTTTAAGTATAGGGTTGAGGGATGATGTTTAGGGCTTAGGTTATGAGGTTGAGGGTATGGGAGGTATAGGGATGAGGTTTAAGAATAGGAGTTTTGGGTTTGAATATATGGTTATTGAGGGTTGAGAATTATCTATTGTTCAAAGGTTAGAGTGTAGGAGTTTAGGATATTAGGTATAGGGTTGAGGTATTGGGATTAGGGGTTCAATGTTTGAGTGCAATGTTTAATGTAGGTTTAGCATTTAATTATAGGAGTTAGAGTTTAGGAGATAATATTAGGAGGTTATGGTATAGGGTATAGGATAAGGAGTTGAGATTAATAGGAGTTTATGGATTTAAGTATAGGGTTGAAGAGTTTAAGAGTTAAGTTTATAGGAGTATAGAGATTAGGTTTAGGATATTAGGTATAGGAGTTTAGAGAGAGAGAGAGAGAGAGAGAGAGAGAGAGAGAGAGAGAGAGAGAGAGAGAGAGAGTACTCTATAGTTAGTGTGGGAGGTAAATACTTGAGAGAGAGGGAGGGGGTAGGAGGTAGAGACCGGAGAGAGAGAGATAGAGAGAGGGGAGGGATTATGAGGGAGAGACCATATATATATATATATAGAGAGAGAGAGATAGAGAGATGGCCACAATTTCTTGGAACCATTTTTTAAAATAGGCTACTACATTTCCAATTTCATCAAATTGGTAAGCCAGTGGTCTCACTAGCTTGCCAATTTGGTGAAATTGGAAACCTAAATTTTCCTATTTGGAAAAATGGGTCCAAGAAATGGGGTCTCCTGGTGATGTAATTCTTGGACCCACTTTTTCAAATAGGCCACTACATTGCCAATTTCACCCAATTGGCAAGCTAGTGAACCCAGTAGCTTGCCAATTCAGTGAAATTGACAACCTAACTTGGCCTATTTAAAAAAATGAGTCCAAGAAATGGGGCCTCCTAGTGATGTAAAATCTTTACCCTAATCCCTCAACTCTTAACCCTTAATCCCTTAACCCTTAATCCCTCAACCCTTAAACCCTCATCCCTCTACCCTCAACCCCTATACCCTCTACCATATACATTGGACCCTCAACCTAATCCCTCAACCCTATACACTCAATCCTCTACCCTCAACCCTAAACCCTCAACCCTCAGCCCTTAAATCCTCTAAACTCTAACCCATACATTAAATCCTCAATCCTCAATTCTCAACTCTCAACACTATACAATGGACCCTCAACCCTAATCCCTCAACCCTATACCCTCAATCCTCTACCCTCAACCTTAAACCCTCAGCCCTCAACCCTTAAACCATAAACCCTTAAACCCTCTACCCTATACATTAAACCATCAAACCTCAATTCTCAACCCTCATCCCTTAATCCATCAACCCTCAACCCTTAAACCCGTAACCCTCAACCCCTATACCCTCTACCATATATATTGGATCCTCAACCCTAATACTTCAACCATATATGATAAAACCTATACCATAAACCCTAAAACCTCTACCCTCTATCCTAAAACCTCAACCCTCAACCCTCAACCCTCAACCCTCAACCCTCAACCCTTAATCCCTCAACCCTTAAACCCTCAACCCTCAACCCTCAACCCTCAACCCTTAATCCCTCAACCCTTAAACCCTCAACCCTCTACCCTCAACCCTAAAACCTTAATCCCTCAACCCTCAACCTTTAGACCATAATCCCTCAACCCCTATATCCTCTACCCTATACATTGTACCCTCAACCCTCAACCCTCAACCCTCAACCCTCAACCCTCAACCCTCAATCCATCAACCCTTAAACCCTAAACCCTTAAATCCTCTACCCTTTAACCTATACATTAAACCCTCAACCCTCAATTCTCAACCCTCAACCCTTCATCCCTCAACCCTCAAACCTTAAACCCTTAACCCTCAACCTCTATACCATCTACCCTATACATTGGAACCTCAACCTAATCTTTCAACCATATACCCTCAAACATATACCTGAAACCCTATACCCTAAAACCTAAACCCTCAACCCAAAACCCTTTAACCCAAAACCCTTAAACCTTCTACCCTCTACCCTCAACCCAATACCCTATACCCTCAACCCTAATCCCTCAACCCTATACCCTCAACCCAATACCATAAATCATCAACCATATAGGTCCTCCACCCTAATCCCTTAATCCTATACCCCCAAACCCTATCCCTTTCTCTCTATCTATACATCTCATCTCTCTCCCTCCCTCTCTCCTACCCTCTCCCTCTTTCTATGTACCTCTTGCTCAATCAATCCCTACCACTCTCTCTCGTTCCCTCTATCTATATCTCTCTATCTCCCTCCCACTACCTCTCCATCACTTCCTCTCTCTCCCACTCCCTCTTAGGGTTTAGGGATTAAGGTAGAGATTTTTCTTGGGTTTAAGGGTTTAAAGGTTGAGGTTAGGGACCTCTGCCATAGAGAAATGTATCCTTTGCTTGACATGGGATTAATTCATGAGAAATTGGACTTAATGAGGTCTTAATATAGTGTTGTGAAGCATTTTATTCATCCACATTACATCTTGGACCCTTGCAAATCAAACAACATGCTTTTAACAATTCCTTGTAAAGGTGTTGTACAGTCTTGTAAGATACTTTCATACTTTTCTAGACTTAATTAGCCTACTTCTCCCTAATTCAACATTATAAAATGTGTTCAATAACATTATTACATCAATCTAGAAGGTTCTTAATGTAAGATTAATGATAAACTAGTGTTGTAATGTGTCTCTCACATTCACATTGGTTTTTGTGCCCTTCTAGGTTGTGGACCTAATTTTAGTGTTATAAAGTGTATTTAATCACACTTTCACATTGATTTATGTGTCCCAATCCCTATTTAACATTTAAATCATCACTAATAGGTCCCTATTAACCCATATTGTGCATCTCGAGGCATAATTTGATCAAATAACTGACATAGTCATCATATAAGCCTAATTTTCTTTCTTCTTGGCATTCCAGCTAGTAAAAATGGCCCCTATGAGACCCATTTTCCATTAGTGGAAAATTAGTCCCATCTAGGTGGGACCCATTTTCCATTAGTGATGAATGAGTCCCATTTGAGGCATTTTTGGGATTTTGAGTAGGAAAAATTAGGTTTTAAGTTTAATTTTTCTCCATGCCAATCTTAGGCATCTAATTAACAAGAAAATAAAGTGAATTTCCAATAAAATCACCTATATTAACTCATTTTTACATTCATTAACTCAGTTCACATCCATTCTTCATTATTCATTCTCCAATCTTTCATCTCAAGTCAAGTAACTTAGGGTTTTATCAGTGAAAGAAATCAAGAAAGCTCCTAAAAACATTCAAGGGCTGAATCTTCATGTGCTACAGACTTTCAAGATCTATCATCATGGCAAGGTAATATATTCCATTATTACATGTTTCATTCCATTCTTTCATCATTTTGGTTTAATTACCTAAACGGGGTTTCACCAACGCAAACCCCCATGCCCTAACAATCAAAATTTCTCTTCTTCCTCTTGTGTGTTTGTAGATTTAGGTCCCTTGTAAGTATATAAATCATTGGAGATGAATTTGTAAAGTTATTCAAGTCTTCTCCTCATTCATCAAATTGAAATATTAACAAAAATCCATTTCTAGACCTATAAATCAAAGTTTTGAAAGTGGACACCAATAGGGAATCAATGTACAAATCGATGGTGAATGAGTCCTTCTATAGGGTCAATTTTTTAGTTTTTTGCATTTTTGAGTACCCTTTTGTCAGAAATGGGTTCTGACATAGTTTACTAGAGTTGGGACTGATTCGCCTAGAATGTTGAATGAGTCCCACCAGGCCTAAATTTCAACATCAATAGCATTGCAAAAGAAATTTCCAGTCCTCATCAAGATTCCAAGTGCACACTTTTAGTCTTATTCATTTTTTGTTGCATTTTTTCATTCGTTTGTAGGTGAATTTTCAATACACAATGTGTTTTCAAACAATTCTTATTTCTTAAGTTTTGCTTGTTTAATCAATCAATTAATTCATATAACTACATTTAGATCATCACATTTAGTCATATATATATCATACACATCCTAATTTGAGTGAATCATAAGCATTTTTGGCCCTATCTCTCTCCTTTTAGGTGAAAAACCCTAGGAGTGTAAGAGTAGTCCATAGGGTCCCAAAATATGTGTCAAGACCCAATACCCTCTACCCTCAACTTGATACCCTCAACCCAATACTCTAAATCATAAACCCTATAGGTCTTGCACCATAATCCCTCAACCCTATACCCTCAAACCCTATCCATTTCTCTCTATCTATACATCTCACCTCTCTCTCCCTCCCTCTCTCCTACCCCCTCTAATTGTCTCTATCTACCCTCTCCCTCTTTTTTTGTACCTCTTGCTCAATCAATCCCTACCACTCTCTCTCACTCCCTCTATCTATCTCTCTATATCTCCCTTCCATTGCCACTCCATCACTTGGCCTGTTTGAAAACATGGGTCCAAAAAATGGGGTCTCCTAGTGATTTACATCATCGAGAGATCCCATTTCTTGGATCCATTTTTTTTAAACAGGCCACTACATTGCCAATTTCACTGAATTGGCAAGCCACTGGGCCCACTAGCTTGCCAATTTGGTGAAATTGGCAACCTAACTTGCCCTATTTGAAAAAATGGGTCTAAGAAATGGGGTCTCCCAGTGATGTAAATCACTGAGAGACCCCATTTCTTGGACCCATTTTTTCAAACATGGCACTACATTTCCAATTTCACTGAATTGGAAAACTAGTGGGCCCACTAGCTTGGAAATTTAATAAAATTTCCAACCTAACACCCACTAGCTTGCCAATTCGGTGAAATTGGCAACATAACTTGCCCTATTTGAAAAAATGGGTCTAAGAAATGGGGTCTCCCAGTGATGTAAATCACTGGGAGACCCCATTTATTGGACCCATTTTTTCAAACATGCCACTACATTTCTAATTTCACTAAATTGGAAAACTAGTGGGCCCACTAGCTTGGAAATTCAATAAAATTTCCAACCTAACTTGCCTGTTTGAAATAATGGGTCCAAGAAATGAGGTCTCATCACTTGGAGACCCCATTTCTTGGACCCATTTTTAAAAATAGGCCACTACATTCTCAAGTTCACTGAATTGGAAAGCTATGGTAGAGGGTTTAAGGGTTTAAGGGTTAAGGGTAGAGGAGAGAGAGATATAAGGAGTGAGTGAGTGAGAGATAGAGACTTGAGAGGAGAGGAGGTAGAAGGGAGAGGCTTGAGAGAAAGAGAGAGAGGGAGAGAGTGGGGGAGAGATAGAGGGTAGAGGGTAGAGGATTTAAGGGTTAGGGGTAGAGGGGAGAGAGATAGGAGTGAGTGAGTGAGAGAGAGAATTGAGAGAGGGAGAGGGGGTAGGAGGGAGAGACTTGAGAGAGATAGAGGGTAGAGGGTTTAAGGGTTAAGGGTTTAGGGTTTAGGGTTTAGGGTTAAGGGTAGAGGGGAGAGAGATAGAGGGAGTGAGTGAGAGAGAGAGACCTGAGAGAGGGAGAAGAGGTGAGAGGTAGAGACTTGAGAGAGAGAGAGACAAAGAGAGAGAGGGAGTGCGTGGGAGAGAGATAGAGGGTAGAGGGCCCACTAGCTTGCTAATTAGGTGAAATTGATAACCTAACTTGACCTGTTTGAAAAAATGGGTATGAGAATTAGGTTATGCCAGTGATTTACATTACTAGAAGACCCTATTTCTTGGACCCATTTTTTGAAACATGCCACTACATTGCCAATTTCACTGAATTGGAAAGTTAGTGGGTCCACTAGCTTGCTAAATTAGTTAAATTGGAAACCTAACTTGTCCTTTTTAAAAAAATGGGTCCAAGAAATGGGGTTTCCTAGTGATGTAAATCACTGAGAGACCCCATTTCTTGGACCCATTTTTTCAAACAAGCTACTACATTTCCAATTTCACTGAAATGGCAAGCCAATGCGTCCACTAGCTTGACAATTCGATGAAATTGGAAACCTAACTTGCCTGTTTGAGAAAAATGGGTCCAAGAAATGGGTTCTCTTGGTGATGTAAATCATTGGGAGACCCCATTTCTTGGACCCATTTTTTCAAATAGGCCACTACATTCCTAATTTCACCGAATTGGAAAGCTAGTGTAGAGGGTTTAAGGGTTAAAGGGTTAAAGGTAGAGGGGAGAGAGATAGGAGTGAGTGAGTGAGTCAGAGAGAGAGAGGGAGAGGGGGTAGGAGGGAGAGACTTGAGAGTGAACCAAATATTTTCGGGGTGTGAAATGCTATGACTATCTTTTGCTCAATTAGGGTCTTTCATCTAAAGGAAAGAGATAGATCCCACACCCAAAATATAAGCGGTTCACTAAAATTAAGGAATGTATGATGTAATTATGCCTAAATGAAATGATTTGAATGCAAAAAATTAATAAAAGTGATTGATTATTTATGCAAAACTATTGAAATCTATGTTGTTTGAAAACACATTGTGTAATGCAAAAACACCTAGAAATGAATGCAAAAATGAAACATAAATAGATGAAATTGAAGGTTTGCACCTGAGATATTGAAGGATGCTGGAAATGACACTTGAAATGCTACTGATGCTAGAAATTTATCCTGCTGGGACTCATTTGCCATTATGGGTGAATTAGTCCTAGTTCTATGAAACTGACCCAAAATCCATTTTGGACAAAAGGACATCTAGAAATGTAGAAAACCTTGTTCAGGCTTGGAAATGGGACTCATTCACCACTATGGAAAATGAGTCCACTTTTGAATTTATGAAGATTCAAAAGAGGAAGCAAGAGCTCTCAGTCTGCACTTTGGCTTTCTATAGGTGTTCGCTTCCAAAACTCTATTTTTTGGGTCTGAAAGTGACTTTTAATAGATTTTTTTCCTTAGAAAATGAAGATATGACTTGAATGACTTTGTAACTTAATCTTCAATGATTCCTAAGCCTTCAAGATGCCTAAATCTGCAAACACACAAGACAAAAGAGATAAATGTTGAATGTTAGGGCATGGGGGTTTTCCTTGGTCAAACCCCTTTTAGGTAATTAAAATAAAATAGAGAAATAATGTAATGAAACATGCAATAATGGAGTTGATTACCTTTCCATGATGATTGATCTTGAATGTCTACAAAAAACATGAAGAATTTGCTATTGAATATCTTAGTAAGTTATTTTGATGACTTACAATGATGAAACCCTAGCTTTCTTGACTTGATAGAGAAGATAAATGATGAATGAGTTGTGAATGAGTTAGAGATTCATGGGGGATTAAAATGGATGGAAAAAAACTTATTTATACACAATTATGGCCTACTTACCTGATAATACAACATCACAAGCCAACATAAGATCTTTTTGAATAAAAACCCAAAATAAATTTTGAATTATTTTGAATTTGGAGCCAAGAGGGATTCATTCACTACCCATGGTGAATGGGTCCCACTCTAGGCTTATAAGTGAGTGTTGAGAATTAAGTTGCATTTAATGTTGTTTGTTGGGTTTACATTCAAAAATACACTTAATTAAGTCTTATGAGTGCATAAAGGGGTCAAATAATGCATAAGAACGGTGAAAATAGTGATAACAAGCCTAAAAAAGTGTGAAATATTGTTACAAGACTTTACAACCCTTTAAAATATGATAAGAGATAAAAAGATGATTTTTAGATGAATTATAATGAGAAGAGTCTAGAAAAGTGTAGAAATGTGTTACAAAAATTCACCAAAACTTTACAAGAAATAAATAAATGAATTTTATAAGGGTCCAAGACCTAGTGTGGATGTGTAAAACATCTCACAACACCAAATAAAGGCCTTGTTAAGTCCAATCTATCATCAATTATTTCCTAAATCAAGAAAGTACCCATTTTCCTACAGTACAAAGAGAGAGAGAGAGGGAGGGAGTGGGAGAGAGATAGAGGGTAGAGGGTTTAAGGGTTAAGGGTAGAGGATAGAGGGTTAAGGGTAGAGGGGAGAGAGATAGGAGTGAGTGCTCAGTGAGAGAATTGAGAGAGGGAGAGGGGGTAAGAGGGAGAAACATGAGAGAGATAGAGGGTAGAGGGTTTAAGGGTTTAGAGTTTACTAGTTAATGGTTTAGGGTTTAGGGTTAAGGGTAGAGGGGAGAGAGATAAAGGGAGTGAGTGAGAGAGAGAGACCTAAGAGAGGGAGAGGGGGTGGGAGTTAGAGATTTGAGAGAGAGACAAAGAGAGAGAGGGAGTGAGTGGGAGAGAGATAGAAGGTAGAGGATTAAGAGTAGAGGGTAGAGGGCCCACTAGCTTGCCAATTTGGTGAAATTGCATACCTAACTTGATCACCAAGAGACCCCATTTCTTGGACCCATTTTTTCAAATAGGCCACTATATTGCCAATTTCACCAAATTGGCAAGCCAATGGGCCCACTAGCTTGGAAATTTGGTGAAATTGGAAACTTAACTTTCCTGTTTGAAAAAATGGGTTCTCTTAGTGATAAATCACTAGGAGACCCTATTTCTTGGACCCATTTTTTCAAACAGGCCACTACATTCCCAATTTCACAAAATTGGCAAGCTAGGGTAGAGGGTTTAAGGGTTAAGGGTTAAGGGTAAAGGGTAAAGGGTAAAGGGTAGAGGGGAGAGAGATAGGAATGAGTGAGTGAGTGGAGAGACTCTGAGAGGGAGAGGGGTAGGATGGAGATACTTGAGAGGAAAGAGAGAGAGGAGGAAGAGAGATAGAGGGGTAGAGGGTAGGGAATATGGTAGTGGAGAGAGATAGGAGGAGTGGAGAGAGAGACGGAGAGGGAGAAGGAGAGACTTGAGAGAGATACATGGTAGAGGCAGGGAATGGAAAGGAAGGGAAGGAAAGAATGGAAAGGAAAGAGTGGTGGAGGGAAATGGAGAGAGACGGAGGGGGGTGGAGGGGGTGGAGACTTGGAGAAAGAGACAAAGGGTGGGAGAGAGATAGAAAGTAGAGGGTTAAGAATAGAGGGTAGAAATGCCCACTAGCTTGCCAATTCGATGAAATTGGTAACCTAGCATGGCCTATTTGAAAAAATGGGTCCGAGAAATGGGGTCTCTCAGTGATATAAATCATCAGGATACCCAATTTCTCATTCAAATAGGCCACTACATTTCCAATTTAATTGAATTGACAAGTTAGTGGGTCCAATAGCTTGCCAATTCAATGGAATTGGCAACCTAACTTGCCTTGTTTGAGAAAATGGGTCCAAGAAATGGGGTCTCCCAGTGATGTAAATCACTTGTAGACCCCATTTCTTGGGCCCATTTTTTCAAACAGGCCACTACATTGCCAATTTCACCAAATTGGCAAGCTATTGGGCCAACTAGCTTAGCAATTAGGTGAAATTGGTAACCTAACTTGCCTGTTTGAAAAAAATGGGTCCAAGAAATGGGGTCTCCTGGTGATGTAAATGTTTGGGAGACACCATTTCTTGGACCCATTTTTTCAAATAGGTGACTACATTCCCAATTTCATCAAATTAGGAAGCTAGGGTGGAGGGTTTAAGGGTTATGGGTAGAGGGTAGAGGCTTAAGGGTAGAGGGGAGAGAAATAGGAGTGAGTGAGTGAGTGAGAGAGACTTGAGAGAGGGAGAGGGGGTAAGAGGGAGAGAATTGAGAGAAAGAGAAAGAGGGAGGGAGTGGAGGACAGGGTAGGGTTTATGGAAGGAAAGCAGTGGTAGAGGGTGGATAGGGAAGAAGGGGGAGAGGAGTGAGTGAGAGAGAGGGAGATGGGGTAGGAGGGAGAGAGTTGATAGAAATAGAGGGTGGAGGGTTAAGAGTAGAGGGTTTAAGGGTTAAGGGTTTGAGGGTCAAGGGTTTAGGGTTTAGGGTTAAGGGTAGAGGGGAGAGAGATAGAGAGTGTGAGTGAGAGAGAGAGAGACTTGAGAGAGGGAGAGGGGGTGGGAGGTAGAGATTGAGAGAGAGAGAGAGTGAGTGGGATAGAGATAGAGGGTAGAGGGTAGAGGGCCCACTAGCTTCCCAATTCAATGAGATTAACAATTTAACTTGAACTTTTTGAAAAAATGGGTTCGAGAAAAGGGGTCTCTCGATGATTTACATCATTAGGAGACCTCATTTCTTAGACCCATTTTTTCATACAGGCCACTATATTTCCAATTTCACCAAATTGGCAACCTAACTTTCCTTGTTTAAAAAAATAGGTCCAAGAAATGGGGTCTCCCAATGATGTAAATCACCGAGAGACCCCATTTCTTGGAACCATTTTTTCAAACAAGTTAATACATTCCCAATTTCATTGAATTAACAAGATAGGGTAGAGGGTTTAAGGGTTAAGGGTAGAGGGTAGAGGGTTAAGGGTGAGGGAGAGGGATGGAAGGAAAGTGAGTAAGAGAGAGAGATTCTGAGAGAGGGGAGTAGGGGTGGAAAGAGGGAGAGACTTGAGAGAAAGAGAGAAAGAGGGAGAGAGGAGGTAGGAGGTGTATGGGTTTATGGTTAAGGGGTAGAGGGGAGGTGATAGGAGTGAGTGAGTGGGAGAGAGAATTAAAAGAGGGAGAGGGGGTAGGAGGGAGAGACTTGAGAGAGATAGAGGGTAGAGGGTTTAAGGGTTTATGGTTTAGGGTTAAGGATAGAGGGGAGAGAGATAGAGGGAGTGAGTAAGATAGAGAGACCTAAGAGATGGAGAGGGGGTGGGAGGTAGAGACTTGAGAGAGAGAGAAACAAAGAGAGGGAGTGAGTGGGAGAGATATAAAGGGTAGAGGGTAGATGGCCCACTAGCTTGCTGATTTAGTGAAATTGGAAACCTAATTTGTCCTATTTAAAAAAATGGGTCTAAGAAATGGGGTCTCCTAGTGATTTACATCACTGAGGGACCCCATTTCTTAGACTCATTTTTTCAAACAGGCCACTACATTGACAATTTCACCAAATTGGAAAGTCATTGGGCCCACTAGCTTACTAATTTAGTGAAATTGACAAGCTAAGTTGCTCTGTTTGAAAAAATAGGTCCAAGAAATGGGTTCTCCCAGTGATGTAAATCACTGAGAGACCCCATTTCTTAGACCCATTTTTCAAATAGGCCACTACATTACCAATTTCATTGAATTGGCAAGCCCATGGGTGCACTAGCTTGGCAATTCGGTGAAATTGATAACCTAACTTGCTTGTTTGAAAAAATGGGTCCAAGAAATGAGGTCTCCTGGTGATTTACATCATAGGGAGCCCACATTTCTTGGACCCATTTTTCAAGTAGGCCACTACATTCCCAGTTTCATTAAATTGGCAAGCTAGGGTAGAGGGTAGAGGGGAGAGAGATAGGAGTGAGTGAGTGAGAGAGAGACTTTAGAGAGGGAGAGGCTTGAGAGAAAAGAGAGAGGGAGGGAGTGGGAGAGAGATAGAGGGTAGATGGGAGAGAGATAATAATGAGTGAGAGAGAGAGACTTGAGAGAGGGAGAAGGGGTAAGAGGGAGAGACTTGATATAAATAAAGGGTAGAGGGTTTAGGGTTAAGGGTAGAGGGGAGAGAGATAAAGGGAGTGAGTGAGTGAGTGAGAGACCTAAGAGAGGGAGTGAGTGGGGGAGAGATAGAGGGTGGAGGGTTAATATTAGAGGGTAGAGGGCCCAATAGCTTTCCAATTCGGGGAAATTAACAGCCTAACTTGGCCTTTTTGAAAAAATGGGTATTGGAAATGGGGTCTCCTTGTGATTTACATCACTAGGAGACCCCATTTCTTGGACTCATTATTTCAAAAATGCCATTACATTTCCAATTTCACTGAATTGGCAAGCTAGGGTAGAGGGTAAAGGGTTAAGGGTAGAGGGTAGAGAGAGAGAGAGTTCTCTAGTTAGGGCAAGAGGGAGATACTTGAGACATGGAGAGGGGGTGGGAGGGAGAGAGAGGGAGAGGGATAGATAGGGAGTGTGAGAGAGATAGAGAGAGATATATATGGAGAGAGAGAGTGAGGTAGTGTGAGGGAGACTAGAGAGAGTGTGTGTCTTCTCTAGTTAGCATGCGAGGGAGATATTTGAGAGAGAGGGAGGGGGTGGGATGGAAAGACTTGAGAGAGAGGGGGGTAGGAGGGAGATACTTGAGAGAATGGGAAGGATTGGGAGGGATAGATTTGAGAGAGAGGGAGGGGGTGGGAAGGATAGACCTAAGAGAGGGAGAGGCAGAGAGTGAGATAGGAGGGGGAGAGAGAGAGATTTCTCTAGTTAGGGTTGGAGGGAGAGGGGTTGGGAGAGGGAGAGTGAGTGGTAGAGAGAGACCTAGGATATAGAGGCTAAGAGGAAGAGAGAGATATTCTCTGGATTGGGGTTGGAGGGAATTGAGAGAGGGAGAGGGAGAGAGGGAGGGAGAGATAGGAGTGAGGATATACCTAAGGAGAGGGGTGGGAGGAATGAACTTGAGAGAGAGGGTTGGACCTAAAGCCTAAGCCATGAACCATAAAGCCTAAAGCCTAAAGCCTAAACCATTAAGCCTAAACCAAAGAGAGAGAGATGGGGGAGGGAGAGATAGAAAAACAAAGGGAAGGAGGAAGGTTGGGAGATTGAGAGAGAGGGGGTTGGACCTAAAGCCTAAGCCATGAACCATAAAGCCTAAAGCCTAAATCCTAAACCATAAAGTCTAAACCAAAGAGAGAGATATGGGGGAGGGAGAGAGAGAAAAAGAGTGAGAGGGAATGAGGGAGGGAGAGGTAGAGATGGAGAGAGGTAGAGAGAAGTAAATAGGGAAGGAGAGATAGAGAGGGGGGATGATGGAGGGAGAGAGATAGAGAGAAGTAGAGAGGGGAGGAGGGAGGGATAGAGGGAGAGATAAGTGTGATAAAGAGAATGAGAGAGAGAGAGGAAGGAAGGAGGGTGGAGAGATTGAGAGAGAGAGGAGGGAGGGTGAGAGATAGGTAGAGAGGGATAGGTTAGATAGAGAGAAGTAGAGAGGGAAGGTGGTTGGGATGAAGGAAGAGAGAGAGAGAGGAGGGAGGGGAGAGAGGTGAGAGGATGAGTTGGATAGAGTGAAGTGGGGAGGCAAAGGTGGGTGGGAGGAGGAAGAGAGAGAGAGGGGGAGATAGAGAAAATTAGAGAGGGAAGGAGGGAAGGAGGAAAGGATGGAGGGATGGAGGGGGAGAGAGAGGTTAGATAGATATAAGTATAGAGGGAAGGAGAGAGTGTGAGAGAGAGGCCTATAGTATAAGGGATAAAAATGAGTGAGATAGAGAGAGAAAGATGATACGACTTGGTGATTACTAAAATTTGACCTCCTAATTACTAAAATTTGACATGCTGATTACTGAAATATTACTAAGTGTAATGTTTTTTGGATCTTCCAAAAACTAGAATTTGCATTATAACTCCTAGAGATTCAAAACCACTCTCAAAAATCCTAAAACTACATACATGAAATATAACTTAAAGTATAAGAAAGTAAATGTCCATATGTAAATGTTCATTTCATGTATATAGTTTCTTTGAAAGATAACAAGAAGAAAGAGACAAGAAAAATAGAAGAAATTTTTTTCAATGTAGACCAAAACGTGAGCACGTTATAACATGCTTGTGTTTTGGAAATATTTTTTTGAACTCAAAATGCACATGTTTTTTGAAATTTAAACCATAACATTAGTGTGTTATAACGTGCTTGTGTTATGGATTAGTAATGAATGATCCTAGGCTTGTTCATTATCAAGCCATAACGCAAGCATGTTTTACTATAACACAATCACATTTTTTCTATTTTAGGATGAAAAAGTAAATTGGCCACAAATTGGCAACCCATATTTTTGCACCCACCCTCTACTTGACTAAGTATAATTTCTAATAACCATTCCACTATACAGAAAACATTTGTATATAAGTATAAATGCATCCCAACCAAAAGGCTTCATGAAAATAGGAATCCATCTAGAAAAAAACAAGCTAACTTGAGCAATCTTTCCAACTTAAAATAGAGAATAAAGTAGAGAACTATCATGCCTGTAACCAGATAGATCCAATTGATATGACATGTTTCCTAGCATAGCCTCCACAAAATAGTTTAAAAATCCTTCCCTTGACCAAACTCCACAAATAAATCTCTCTAAATCCTCACTAATATCACACTAAAACCTCTCAACCTCATAGCTCAATAATGCAGTAGGGTAACACATAGAAAATTAGAATTTGGAAAGCAAGAATACATCCCAAATGAAGTGAAAGGAACCTCTATTTATAATAAAGTATCAACAACTAAAGGCTGGAGACATCATCTACATTGACACTTCTCAGCTCAGAAAGTTCGACTAAACAAGAATAATAAAAGGTGGTAGCTAGAATTAATGCTCAACAAACACATACTTAGCTATGGAGAATGAGTCAACCCTTTTATTTGGACAACAAGAATGATAATTAGATTTTCAAGGTGATGCTCTCCTACATATCAAATTAGCTTTCTAGTTGCATACTTGACTTATTCTCCTATTTAGTTCTTTCCTCAAATGTTGGTTAAAAGACATAGAGAAAACTTCTTTTGTTAGAAGATTTCTTCACTATGGCACCACTTATCCTCTACATGCCTATTCTTTTGGGGTTGCTTATATAGTTCAAGACTAAGTCAAAGTTGCTTTATACTTTTCATAATAACAGCTCCTTGATAGCATTTGAATTTGTCTTGCACTTTTATCCTTACATATTAACTGTGTTTTACTTCTCATGCACATATACTAGCGCTAGGTCTATATTTGTTTATACATCATGTTAATTACTTACACATCACATAAAGTTTATACACAACCCTTATAGTTTATGTGCTATGCGCTATAATGATTACAATGTGCTTATATATCAATCAATACATAGGGTGTGGCTTTACTATTGTTTGCTTTCTCTTTTAAAACAACTATACTCCCTTCCAATGTGGAAAACTTGGTGTTCGATGACTTTGTATTTACTATCTCAATACTGATGGGTTCATTTATTAGCCTATTTTATATTGTTTTTATGCATACTTTCAAACATCATTAGACAAAATTTTCAGACAATACTCTTATGCTATGATATCTTTTCATGCCTATTATACAAACTTTGACCTAAATTGTAGTAATGGAAATATAGTTATGATGTAGTAGAATTGTGTGGTTTATATGTGTGTATGTCTAAAATGTGGATGGAGTTCCATGTTTAATCATGGTAGTTAGCTTTGTGTATATGTTTTGTGGATTAACTTGTTGTAGCTCAAGGAGAAACTAAGCCCACAACAAAAATGAAGATTTGGACAACAAAATAGGGGAAGTGCTAGATCAAGCTGAATGCAATAACTATCATATGGAGGCACCTGATGGAGTAAGATGTGCATCATTATGAAAAGTGAATAAAGTGCTAGAGAAGAAGAATTACTTTGATAATATGATACTAGATAATTGTTTGTGTGTTTACATGTAAATATGTTTTACAGAGTTTTAGTTCTATTATAAATCTTCTTTCTTTTTATTTATAGATTGAACATATATGTTTCACTTTAGATGCATATTCCAATGCTTTACAGAATCATTATCATATATATGTTTAATATATATATATATATATCAATTCAAAAGTTTATAAAATACATTATTCGATATATGAATACACACACATATTCCTTAAAATAATAATGCATGCAAATACACATATATATACACATATGTATTTATATATTAATATGCTAGTACGTATGTTTCCATTACGTCAATGCATACACACATATTAATATATATATTTATATATACATGTACTTTATATATATGTATATTTCATGCCTTGGCATTAAAGAACGTATAATCCCTATTCACCGATCGATAATTATATATATTCCAAATGTATACATACATATATATGTGTGGTATATATCCATTTGATTTCCCTACAAATGGAATGTATTCATATCCAGGTTACAATTTTCACCCCCACATATATGTATATATATATTCATTATATAGATGATCATTGATTAGTAAATACACAAAGAACTCAAACTTCAAAATAAGGATCTAGACTTGTAATTCACCAAAGAAAAAATCACAGAGTCAAAGACCAAAAAAAAACCCATAATAAATTCAAAGATGACCAAAAAATCTTCCCAATTTATCTAAGACTTCAACTAAGGGTTTGAAATGAAGGATTTTGGTACCCAAATCCTTCCTTTCTCTTTTAGGATTTTTCTCTTAAAAGGGGAAAGATGGACCAAAATGCACAATGTTTCA
This sequence comes from Sequoia sempervirens, assembly GCA_007258455.2. NCBI lineage: Eukaryota > Viridiplantae > Streptophyta > Pinopsida > Cupressales > Cupressaceae > Sequoia > Sequoia sempervirens. Next base: position 120,311,564 of record VDFB02047230.1, read on the forward strand.
ATCAAGATTAATATAAGAATGGATGGGATATTGATTTGAAGTGCGTGTGGATGTGTTTGAATGCTTACAAATGCAAATAAATGAATGAAAACTAGTCTAATGCAAGATGCTGAAAAACATAGTGTTGATTGCAAATATGAACTAGACATCTAAACAAATGAAAATAGAAATTGATGAAATTGAACAAAGTGCACGTGGAGGAAGATTACTATTGCTATCTAAGGTTCTGGAATGTTCCAAAAGTCACTATTAATGGCCACTAGGACTGATTCACTGTCATGCCTATAATTTTTTTTGCTAAAACAAAAGAGAGAAAAAACCCGACTATATATATATTTTTTTTGAAAGGGGTTGTGAATGGGACCGGTATGGGATGGTCATTAATCCATTATTCCCCTCATTATATGATTATTCTTATCTGTATGGAGGAGTCCTTAGAGAAGGGCCTTGAGTGGTATCCAAGAATATCCATCCTTATAAACCCCATTGAGCCTTGTGATGTGAATTATGTGTAATTGGTGTGAAGTGGAAAACTAGTAAATGTGATGTGCCCCAACTATGAGATACAAGTTATCCAACTTGGGATAAGGGTGAGGGGATGTCATGCACGATCCCCTATGTGTACCCTTGGTGATGGCCTTTATGTAAGCTAGCTAGTTGTGAGTTCCAATGAATGTGTTAAGTGTATAAGTGTGTCTATTAAATGATTCAAGTCAAAGGTGAAGGAATAGAAGGGTACAATTAAGGTAAGATTGTTAAGGACCAACAAATATCATGTTTAAATCACCCTGTTTTTAATAAATAAACATAAGAAGATTTGTGAAGAGATCCTTTCAAAATGATAATTTGGAGTTAAAGCAAACTCATGCTATTACTACTCCCTTATAAATGAATTAAGAACTAAAGACTTCTCATTGCCCAAATAAGAAAGGATGTTGTCATATATAGGAAGTAATAACACACTCAATTACGTGTTGATGTTGACCTTGAACGTCATGTGCATGTCATAAGGATTGAATAATCATTTGTATGAAATTATAAATTGAGTAATGAATTATGTGTGGCTCACGATGTATTATGTGATGGGAAAGTTAAAATATAGATAAGAGACACTAAAGTAGACTTGTAAAATTTTTAACTAATGTTGTGTACTCTATACCATTGACTATATTTACTCTTTAAGGGAAGAAAATTGACAACCAAATGTGAAGGAGAAAGCTTTAAATTAGGTAAAACTTTTAAGAATTTTACTTATCATGCATCTTATGAGATTAGAGGGAGCTATGACTGTGAAAATGACAATTATGACATTCACCATAGAGGGCGAATTAGTCCTGCTTTAGATGAAAAGTTCTAGAAACAAGTTTCTGATTGTCGAGAGTTGAATTTTGAAAAAACCACTTTTCAGGCCTATAGATGGGACTCATTCACCATGGGAGGAAAATTATTCCACCTATAGGAATCAAAAAATTTAGGGGTTGATTTTATGGAGCTAGATCTCCACTTCTGCTTCCTATAGGTGTCTGCTTCTAAAATTGTTGAATTTAGGTATGAAAGTGAGTTTTTGTTGATATTTTGATTTGAATGATTAAGGGATGACTTGAACGACTTTGAAACTTGATCTACAATGATTTACAAGCTTCTAAGAGTCTTAAATATGCATACACACAAGATAAGAAGGGGAAATGTTGATTGTTAGGGCATGGGGGTTTGCCTTGGTCAAACCTCATTTAGGTAATTAAACCAAAATGATGAAATAATGGAGTAGAATACCTTGCCATGATGACTGATCTTGAAATTTGATAGCAAAAAATGAAGATTTAGCCCTTGAATGTCTTTAGAAGCTTTCTTGATATCTTGCAATGATAAAACCCTAAGTTGCTTGACTTTAGATGAAAGATTTGTGGATGAATGAATGATGAGAGACAAGAGATGGATAAGATATCTAAAATGAGGAGAAGAACACATATTTATACACACAGGTTCCTGAGTAACCTGTTAATACCTCATCACAGGCCGACATGAAGCAAAATTAAACTCAAATTTCACTTTTTTTCCTGCTCAAAGGTCAAAATGGGGCCAAATGGGACTCATTTGCCACACATGGTGAATGGGTCCCACCTGGATGGGATTGATTTTCCATGCATGGCGAATGGATCCCATAGGGGCTATTTTGATAGCTCAAATGCCAAGGAGTAAGGAAATAAGGTCTAAAATGCAACCTTGTCAAGTATTTGATCAATTTAAGCCTTGAGATGCACAATATGGGTTAATATAGGACTATTAGTGATGATGTGAATATAAAATAGGGCTTATGACACAAAAATTAAGGTGAAAGTGTGATTAAATACACTTTAGAACACTATAATGAGGTCCACATAGCCTAGAAAGGCACAATAATCAATGTGAATGTGCAAGACACATTACAACACTAGTTTAACATTAAGTTTTTTTCAAAAACCTTCTATATTGATGTGATGATGTTATTAAACACATTTTATAATGTTGAATTAGGGAGAAAATAGGTTAATTAAGTCTAGAAAAGTTTGAAAGCATCTTACAACACTTACAACACCTTTACAAGACATCAATAAACAACGTTATTCAATTTGCAAGGGTCCAAGACCTAGTGTGGATGCATAAAATGCCTCAAAACACTAGATTAAGACCTCATTAAGCCAATTTTATCATGAATTAATCCCATGTCAAGCAAATGGTCTTGTTTTCTACAGTACATTTAGCCCCCACTTTAGTGAGAGGATGAACTTGCTTCAAATTCACACTAAAGTAGACATTCAAGAGAGGTACAAGTGTACAAATGTAGATGAAAAAGAATGAAAAAGATCAAGGAGGTGGCCAAGCCCCCAAGATCTAAGATCCTAAGTCAAACCATCAAGATACAAAATCATGCAATGAAAAGAGCTAAAGGAAAGAAAGATGGGGTGAAAAACATGTAATCACTTTGGGGACACAAAACGTTTGATGATATGTGGGGTGAGAAATCCCAAAAGGTAAGGTACATACACTAGTTGGTATGCACTCACAAACATAAAGGTGGCTATGGGGTAAAGTCATGCCGCTAGTTGGACTTTCTGCTCAACCATATCAAAGTTATACCTCTTGATAACTTTAATAAGGCACCATAAAGGAAAATTATGGTTTTCAAGCTCTATGAGGTAAGCAAAACTTTGTATGCTTGACACTCATAGGCATTCTTAATGAAGAATAGTGTAAGGAATTTTCAAAGGGGTTTTTCTTAGTTTGTGCAATGTCTCATCTAAGGGAACATCAAGCTTAATGTCTCCAAGAGAGCATAAGCCAAAATAAGTATCACACTCTTGGAGGGAATCAAGCCCACTAACTCCACCAAGAAAAGAACACATCACAAGAAGAAAGAAATCACACAATGAAATGTGAGTGGTGATGTATGGCCCTGACTTTAAAGTAGTTGTGAGCACCTTTACTTTGAGAAATTGCTTTAAAGTAGAAGAGAAAGAAGAAGACATGAGAGCTTACTCAGAAAGCCTTATGCCAAGTTATATGTTTCCGATAAGCTACCTCATGAAAAGGGGGAAGTATGTCATATGTGAGACAACTTAAGGCATGTCGTCCACATCCCAAGCTTTCTCTTATGTATTCATGAAAGGTTAACGACTAGCCCAAAGGACAAAAGTACAAGTGACATACGAGGACACGGATTGCTAAGCCCCTTTCCCCCATTGAGTGCGGGACAAAGGTGAGCCGAAAGGATTGATGAGATGTATGCGAGAGTTAAAATCAATAGAAATTAGGGGAATGAGGTGCCCCCACATAGGGAAGCATACCAAACTCTTGAAAATGTTGTATTTTATGACTCAAGGCATTACATTCATTAGTGTTGAAAAATGAGGTGTTTTCTTAGCTTAATACTCTATAAAACTTTAATATTGTTGATCTAAGTAAGCTCTTTCTTTGTTACATATACTCTTTGTGGGTGATTATCTTGATTAATTCATTTTACTATTGTAGAATGAAGAGACAAGTTGTTAGAAGAAATAGATAGAATATTAGAAAGATTACACAAAAAATAACATGGAGAAACCATTTTGGGAAAAAAATCCACCAATAATTATTCTATTATTCAATCTCTGAATTAAAATAGCTCCAATTCTTGCTTGAGAATGCTTCTTTTGTCTTTACCAATCTTCTTCACACCTAAAAATAATAATTATGAAAACTCTCTTCGACTTGAATGAGATATAGAGACAATATGCAACCTTGTAATCTCCAAATGGTGATAATTACAATGCACAAGCTCAAGCCCTTGAAAAGGTATGCCATATTGCTTCAAATTGATTTATTATGTGAAGACTAAAGCTTGCAACATATGCTTCATGCATTTGGGCATCCCAAACTGAAGCTACAACTTATCCTTCACTCTGGTGATAATTCCAAAGCTCTTCCTCAAAGTTGGTGCCCTTAAGTAATCCTACTTAACTGATCCTTCAAAAATATCTTATCATGCATGAGAGGTAAATCCAAGAAAGAATATTGGGCACCCAAGTTGGCTCCAAGTGATTTCTAGTTAACTAAAACATTTACTCAACATCATTCATGTAGGAATGGTTGTCCCCTGTTAACTGGAGGTAGTCCCTGTTATCTGTCATACAACTAAATGTTATTAGCCATGCATTCCAAGTTAACTGAAGTTAACTAACATACAACTAAAACTGACTGAAGACAACTGAACCATAACTGAATTGAATTAAACTAAACTGATTCTGAACTAAACTAAACTGAACTAAACTGATTTGAATTGAACTGAATTGAGCTTAAAGCATGCAAATATCAAATCCTAACTCCTAGGATCTTTACATGCATTCAGAAGTGTTAACTGTTACTTCATATAGTTAACTCAACACAAGGTGAGTGTCACCTTACCATGTGGGTGTCCCATGTTCCCCTATTATTTAGGAACTCACTATGGACACCCTCACATGATCCTTACATTTAGAATCAATTACAAATGCCAATAATCATAGTTATTTCATCAAATATTAATATCATCCTAATATTAGTGTTGTTGAACACATTCCAAGAATCTAGGAGATACATGAAATAATCAATGTTTAGGATTTGCAATTAAATGGCATCCTATTTCCAACATTCTCCCACTTGACATTATACATTGCAATTATTGTAAACAAGGAATAATAAATTTAAATCAAGTACAGGACTCAAGGCCAATGGCCTTCCTGCACCATGAGAACTTATTTGTAGGAATTGGCTTCATAAGATAATCTGCAACATTAATTAAAGTGTAAACTTTTTCAATTAATACT
>VDFB02047230.1:120316984-120398500 GCA_007258455.2 Sequoia sempervirens
GCTTGACATGGGATTAATTCATGAGAAATTGGACTTAATGAGGTCTTAATATAGTGTTGTGAAGCATTTTATTCATCCACATTACATCTTGGACCCTTGCAAATCAAACAACATGCTTTTAACAATTCCTTGTAAAGGTGTTGTACAGTCTTGTAAGATACTTTCATACTTTTCTAGACTTAATTAGCCTACTTCTCCCTAATTCAACATTATAAAATGTGTTCAATAACATTATTACATCAATCTAGAAGGTTCTTAATGTAAGATTAATGATAAACTAGTGTTGTAATGTGTCTCTCACATTCACATTGGTTTTTGTGCCCTTCTAGGTTGTGGACCTAATTTTAGTGTTATAAAGTGTATTTAATCACACTTTCACATTGATTTATGTGTCCCAATCCCTATTTAACATTTAAATCATCACTAATAGGTCCCTATTAACCCATATTGTGCATCTCGAGGCATAATTTGATCAAATAACTGACATAGTCATCATATAAGCCTAATTTTCTTTCTTCTTGGCATTCCAGCTAGTAAAAATGGCCCCTATGAGACCCATTTTCCATTAGTGGAAAATTAGTCCCATCTAGGTGGGACCCATTTTCCATTAGTGATGAATGAGTCCCATTTGAGGCATTTTTGGGATTTTGAGTAGGAAAAATTAGGTTTTAAGTTTAATTTTTCTCCATGCCAATCTTAGGCATCTAATTAACAAGAAAATAAAGTGAATTTCCAATAAAATCACCTATATTAACTCATTTTTACATTCATTAACTTAGTTCACATCCATTCTTCATTATTCATTCTCCAATCTTTCATCTCAAGTCAAGTAACTTAGGGTTTTATTAGTGAAAGACATCAAGAAAGCTCCTAAAAACATTCAAGAGCTGAATCTTCATGTGCTATAGACTTTCAAGATCTATCATCATGGCAAGGTAATATATTCCATTATTACATGTTTCATTCCATTCTTTCATCATTTTAGTTTAATTACCTAAACGGGGTTTCACCAACGCAAACCCCCATGCCCTAACAATCAAAATTTCTCTTCTTCCTCTTGTGTGTTTGTAGATTTAGGTCCCTTGTAAGTATAGAAATCATTGGAGATGAATTTGTAAAGTTATTCAAGTCTTCTCCTCATTCATCAAATTGAAATATTAACAAAAATCCATTTCTAGACCTATAAATCAAAGTTTTGAAAGTGGACACCAATAGGGAATCAATGTACAAATCGATGGTGAATGAGTCCTTCTATAGGGTCAATTTTTAGTTTTTTGCATTTTTGAGTACCCTTTTGTCAAAAATGGGTTCTGACATAGTTTACTAGAGTTGGTACCGATTCACCTAGAATGTTGAATGAGTCCCACCAGGCCTAAATTTCAACATCAATAGCATTGCAAAAGAAATTTCCAGTCCTCATCAAGATTCCAAGTGCACACTTTTAGTCTTATTCATTTTTTGTTGCATTTTTCCATTCGTTTGTAGGTGAATTTTCAATACACAATGTGTTTTCAAACAATTCTTATTTCTTAAGTTTTGCTTGTTTAATCAATCAATTAATTCATATAACTACATTTAGATCATCACATTTAGTCATATATATATCATACACATCCTAATTTGAGTGAATCATAAGCATTTTTGGCCCTATCTCTCTCCTTTTAGGTGAAAAACCCTAGGAGTGTAAGAGAAGTCCATAGGGTCCCAAAATCTGTGTCAAGACCCAATACCCTCTACCCTCAACCTGATACCCTCAACCCAATACTCTAAATCATAAACCCTATAGGTCTTGCACCATAATCCCTCAACCCTATACCCTCAAACCCTATCCATTTCTCTCTATCTATACATCTCACCTCTCTCTCCCTCCCTCTCTCCTACCCCCTCTAATTGTCTCTATCTACCCTCTCCCTCTTTTTTTGTACCTCTTGCTCAATCAATCCCTACCACTCTCTCTCACTCCCTCTATCTATCTCTCTGTATCTCCCTTCTATTGCCACTCCATCACTTGGCCTGTTTGAAAACATGGGTCCAAAAAATGGGGTCTCCTAGTGATTTACATCATCGAGAGATCCCATTTCTTGGATCCATTTTTTTAAACAGGCCACTACATTGCCAATTTCACTGAATTGGCAAGCCAGTGGGCCCACTAGCTTGCCAATTCGGTGAAATTGGCAACCTAACTTGCCCTATTTGAAAAAATGGGTCTAAGAAATGGGGTCTCCCAGTGATGTAAATCACTGAGAGACCCCATTTCTTGGACCCATTTTTTCAAACATGGCACTACATTTCCAATTTCACTGAATTGGAAAACTAGTGGGCCCACTAGCTTGGAAATTCAATAAAATTTCCAACCTAACACCCACTAGCTTGCCAATTCGGTGAAATTGGCAACATAACTTGCCCTATTTGAAAAAATGGGTCTAAGAAATGGGGTCTCCCAGTGATGTAAATCACTGAGAGACCCCATTTCTTGGACCCATTTTTTCAAACATGCCACTACATTTCCAATTTCACCTAATTGAAAACTAGTGGGCTCCCACCAGCCTAGAAATTCAATAAAATTTCCAACCCAATCCCTGCTGAGCCAATGGGTCCAAGAGGTCTCATCACTCTGGAGACCTACTTCGACCTATTTTAAAAATAGGCCACTACATTCTCAAGTTCACTGAATTGGAAAGCTATGGCAGAGGGTTTAAGGGTTTAAGGGTTAAGGGTAGAGGAGAGAGAGATATAAGGAGTGAGTGAGTGAGAGATAGAGACTTGAGAGGAGAGGAGGTAGAAGGGAGAGGCTTGAGAGAAAGAGAGAGAGGGAGAGAAAGGAGGGTAGAGGGTAGAGGATTTATGTGTTAGGGGAGAGATAGGAGGAGTGGAGAGAGAGAATGGAGAGGGGGGGAGAGGAGGGAAGGGGAAGGAGGGGAGGAGAAGAGGAGAATGGAGAGAGGAGAGACAAAGAGAGAGGAGGAGGCAAGGGAGAGAGACAGAGGGTAGAGGGCCCACTAGCTTGCTAATTAGGTGAAATTGATAACCTAACTTGACCTGTTTGAAAAAATGGGTATGAGAATTAGGGTATGCCAGTGATTTACATTACCAGAAGACCCCATTTCTTGGACCCATTTTTTGAAACATGCCACTACATTGCTAATTTCACTGAGTTGGAAAGTTAGTGGGCCCACTAGCTTGCTAAATTAGTTAAATTGGAAACCTAACTTGTCCTTTTTAAAAAAATAGGTCCAAGAAATGGGGTTTCCTAGTGATGTAAATCACTGAGAGACCCCATTTCTTGGACCCATTTTTTCAAACAAGCTACTACATTTCCAATTTCACTGAAATGGCAAGCCAATGCGTCCACTAGCTTGACAATTCAATGAAATTGGAAACCTAACTTGCCTGTTTGAGAAAAATGGGTCCAAGAAATGGGTTCTCTTGGTGATGTAAATCATTGGGAGACCCCATTTCTTGGACCCATTTTTTCAAACAGGCCACTACATTCCTAATTTCATCGAATTGGAAAGCTAGTGTAGAGGGTTTAAGGGTTAAAGGGTTAAAGGTAGAGGGGAGAGAGATAGGAGTGAGTGAGTGAGTGAGAGAGAGAGAGGGAGAGGGGGTAGGAGGGAGAGACTTGAGAGTGAAACAAATATTTTTGGGGTGTGAAATGCTATGACTATCTTTTGCTCAATTAGGGTCTTTCATCTAATGGAAAGAGATAGATCCCACACCCAAAATATAAGCGGTTCACTAAAATTAAGGAATGTATGATGTAATTATGCCTAAATGAAATGATTTGAATGCAAAAAATTAATAAAAGTGATTGATTATTTATGCAAAACTATTGAAATCTATGTTGTTTGAAAACACATTGTGTAATGCAAAAACACCTAGAAATGAATGCAAAAATGAAACATAAATAGATGAAATTGAAGGTTTGCACCTGAGATATTGAAGGATGCTGGAAATGACACTTGAAATGCTACTGATGCTAGAAATTTATCCTGCTGGGACTCATTTGCCATTATGGGTGAATTAGTCCTAGTTCTATGAAACTGACCCAAAATCCATTTTGGACAAAAGGACATCTAGAAATGTAGAAAACCTTGTTCAGGCTTGGAAATGGGACTCATTCACCACTATGGAAAATGAGTCCACTTTTGAATTTATGAAGATTCAAAAGAGGAAGCAAGAGCTCTCAGTCTGCACTTTGGCTTTCTATAGGTGTTCGCTTCCAAAACTCTATTTTTTGGGTCTGAAAGTGACTTTTAATAGATTTTTTTCCTTAGAAAATGAACATATGACTTGAATGACTTTGTAACTTAATCTTCAATGATTCCTAAGCCTTCAAGATGCCTAAATCTACAAACACACAAGACAAAAGAGATAAATGTTGAATGTTAGGGCATGGGGGTTTTCCTTGGTCAAACCCCTTTTAGGTAATTAAAATAAAATAGAGAAATAATGTAATGAAACATGCAATAATGGATTTGATTACCTTTCCATGATGATTGATCTTGAATGTCTACAAAAAAACATGAAGAATTTTCTATTGAATATCTTAGTAAGTTATTTTGATGACTTGTAATGATGAAACCCTAGCTTTCTTGACTTGATAGAGAAGATAAATGATGAATGAGTTGTGAATGAGTTAGAGATTAATGGGGGATTAAAATGGATGGAAAAAAACTTATTTATACACACTTATGGCCTACTTACCCGATAATACAACATCACAAGCCAACATAAGATCTTTTTGAATAAAAACCCAAAATAAATTTTGAATTATTTTGAATTTGGAGCCAAGAGGGATTCATTCACTACCCATGGTGAATGGGTCCCACTCTAGGCTTATAAGTGAGTGTTGAGAATTAAGTTGCATTTAATGTTGTTTGTTGGGTTTACATTCAAAAATACACTTAATTAAGTCTTATGAGTGCATAAAGGGGTCAAATAATGCATAAGAACGGTGAAAATAGTGATAACAAGCCTAAAAAAGTGTGAAATATTGTTACAAGACTTTACAACCCTTTAAAATATGATAAGGGATAAAAAGATGATTTTTAGATGAATTATAATGAGAAGAGTCTAGAAAAGTGTAGAAATGTGTTACAAAAATTCACCAAAACTTTACAAGAAATAAATAAATGAATTTTATAAGGGTCCAAGACCTAGTGTGGATGTGTAAAACATCTCACAACACCAAATAAAGGCCTTGTTAAGTCCAATCTATCATCAATTATTTCCTAAATCAAGAAAGTACCCATTTTCCTATAGTACAAAGAGAGAGAGAGAGAGGGAGGGAGTGGGAGAGAGATAGAGGGTAGAGGGTTTAAGGGTTAAGGGTAGAGGATAGAGGGTTAAGGGTAGAGGGGAGAGAGATAGGAGTGAGTGCTCAGTGAGAGAATTGAGAGAGGGAGAGGGGGTAAGAGGGAGAAACATGAGAGAGATAGAGGGTAGAGGGTTTAAGGGTTTAGAGTTTACTAGTTAATGGTTTAGGGTTTAGGGTTAAGGGTAGAGGGGAGAGAGATAAAGGGAGTGAGTGAGAGAGAGAGACCTAAGAGAGGGAGAGGGGGTGGGAGTTAGAGATTTGAGAGAGAGACAAAGAGAGAGAGGGAGTGAGTGGGAGAGAGATAGAAGGTAGAGGATTAAGAGTAGAGGGTAGAGGGCCCACTAGCTTGCCAATTTGGTGAAATTGCATACCTAACTTGATCACCAAGAGACCCCATTTCTTGGACCCATTTTTTCAAATAGGCCACTATATTGCCAATTTCACCAAATTGGCAAGCCAATGGGCCCACTAGCTTGGAAATTTGGTGAAATTGGAAACTTAACTTTCCTGTTTGAAAAAATGGGTTCTCTTAGTGATAAATCACTAGGAGACCCTATTTCTTGGACCCATTTTTTCAAACAGGCCACTACATTCCCAATTTCACAAAATTGGCAAGCTAGGGTAGAGGGTTTAAGGGTTAAGGGTTAAGGGTAAAGGGTAAAGGGTAAAGGGTAGAGGGGAGAGAGATAGGAATGAGTGAGTGAGTGAGTGAGAGACTTGAGAGGGGAGAGGGTAGGATGGAGACACTTGAGAGAAAGAGAGAGGGAGGGAAGTGGAAGAGAGATAGAGGGTAGAGGGTAGAGGGTTAAGGGTAGAGGGAGAGAGATAGGAGGAGGAGTGAGAGAGAGACTTGAGAGAGGGAGAAGGGGTAGGAGAGAGAGACTTGAGAGAGATACATGGTAGAGGCTTAAGAGTAGAGGGTTTTGGGTTTAAGGGTTTAGGGTTTAAGAGTTAATGGTTTATGGTTAGGGTTAAGGGTAGAGGGGAGAGAGATAGAGGGAGTCAGTGAGAGAGAGAGACTTGAGAGAGGGAGAGGGGGTGGGAGGTAGAGACTTGAGAAAGAGAGAGACAAAGAGAGGGAGTGAGTGGGAGAGAGATAGAAAGTAGAGGGTTAAGAATAGAGGGTAGAAATGCCCACTAGCTTGCCAATTCGATGAAATTGGTAACCTAGCATGGCCTATTTGAAAAAATGGGTCCGAGAAATGGGGTCTCTCAGTGATATAAATCATCAGGATACCCAATTTCTCATTCAAATAGGCCACTACATTTCCAATTTAATTGAATTGACAAGTTAGTGGGTCCAATAGCTTGCCAATTCAATGGAATTGGCAACCTAACTTGCCTTGTTTGAGAAAATGGGTCCAAGAAATGGGGTCTCCCAGTGATGTAAATCACTTGTAGACCCCATTTCTTGGGCCCATTTTTTCAAACAGGCCACTACATTGCCAATTTCACCAAATTGGCAAGCTATTGGGCCAACTAGCTTAGCAATTAGGTGAAATTGGTAACCTAACTTGCCTGTTTGAAAAAAATGGGTCCAAGAAATGGGGTCTCCTGGTGATGTAAATGTTTGGGAGACACCATTTCTTGGACCCATTTTTTCAAATAGGTGACTACATTCCCAATTTCATCAAATTAGGAAGCTAGGGTGGAGGGTTTAAGGGTTATGGGTAGAGGGTAGAGGCTTAAGGGTAGAGGGGAGAGAAATAGGAGTGAGTGAGTGAGAGAGACTTGAGAGAGGGAGAGGGGGTAAGAGGGAGAGAATTGAGAGAAAGAGAAAGAGGGAGGGAGTGGGAGAGAGATAGAGGGTAGAGGGTTTAAGGGTTTAAGGGTTAAGGGTAGAGGGTAGATGGTTAAAGGTAGAGGGGAGAGAGATATGAGTGAGTGAGTGAGAGAGAGACTTGAGAGAGGGAGATGGGGTAGGAGGGAGAGAGTTGATAGAAATAGAGGGTGGAGGGTTAAGAGTAGAGGGTTTAAGGGTTAAGGGTTTGAGGGTCAAGGGTTTAGGGTTTAGGGTTAAGGGTAGAGGGGAGAGAGATAGAGAGTGTGAGTGAGAGAGAGAGAGACTTGAGAGAGGGAGAGGGGGTGGGAGGTAGAGATTGAGAGAGAGAGAGAGTGAGTGGGATAGAGATAGAGGGTAGAGGGTAGAGGGCCCACTAGCTTCCCAATTCAATGAGATTAACAATTTAACTTGAACTTTTTGAAAAAATGGGTTCGAGAAAAGGGGTCTCTCGATGATTTACATCATTAGGAGACCTCATTTCTTAGACCCATTTTTTCATACAGGCCACTATATTTCCAATTTCACCAAATTGGCAACCTAACTTTCCTTGTTTAAAAAAATAGGTCCAAGAAATGGGGTCTCCCAATGATGTAAATCACCGAGAGACCCCATTTCTTGGAACCATTTTTTCAAACAAGTTAATACATTCCCAATTTCATTGAATTAACAAGATAGGGTAGAGGGTTTAAGGGTTAAGGGTAGAGGGTAGAGGGTTAAGGGTAGAGGGGAGAGGGATGGAAGGAGTGAGTAAGAGAGAGAGACTTGAGAGAGGGAGAGGGGGTAGGAGGGAGAGACTTGAGAGAAAGAGAGAGAGAGAGGAGGAGTGAGAGAGAGATAGAGGGGTAGAGGCAAGGGTTTATGGGTTAAGGCAGAGGGGAGAGATATAGGAGTGAGTGAGTGGGAGAGAGAATTAAAAGAGGGAGAGGGGGTAGGAGGGAGAGACTTGAGAGAGATAGAGGGTAGAGGGTTTAAGGGTTTATGGTTTAGGGTTAAGGATAGAGGGGAGAGAGATAGAGGGAGTGAGTAAGATAGAGAGACCTAAGAGATGGAGAGGGGGTGGGAGGTAGAGACTTGAGAGAGAGAGAAACAAAGAGAGGGAGTGAGTGGGAGAGATATAAAGGGTAGAGGGTAGATGGCCCACTAGCTTGCTGATTTAGTGAAATTGGAAACCTAATTTGTCCTATTTAAAAAAATGGGTCTAAGAAATGGGGTCTCCTAGTGATTTACATCACTGAGGGACCCCATTTCTTAGACTCATTTTTTCAAACAGGCCACTACATTGACAATTTCACCAAATTGGAAAGTCATTGGGCCCACTAGCTTACTAATTTAGTGAAATTGACAAGCTAAGTTGCTCTGTTTGAAAAAATAGGTCCAAGAAATGGGTTCTCCCAGTGATGTAAATCACTGAGAGACCCCATTTCTTAGACCCATTTTTCAAATAGGCCACTACATTACCAATTTCATTGAATTGGCAAGCCCATGGGTGCACTAGCTTGGCAATTCGGTGAAATTGATAACCTAACTTGCTTGTTTGAAAAAATGGGTCCAAGAAATGAGGTCTCCTGGTGATTTACATCATAGGGAGCCCACATTTCTTGGACCCATTTTTCAAGTAGGCCACTACATTCCCAGTTTCATTAAATTGGCAAGCTAGGGTAGAGGGTAGAGGGGAGAGAGATAGGAGTGAGTGAGTGAGAGAGAGACTTTAGAGAGGGAGAGGCTTGAGAGAAAAGAGAGAGGGAGGGAGTGGGAGAGAGATAGAGGGTAGATGGGAGAGAGATAATAATGAGTGAGAGAGAGAGACTTGAGAGAGGGAGAAGGGGTAAGAGGGAGAGACTTGATATAAATAAAGGGTAGAGGGTTTAGGGTTAAGGGTAGAGGGGAGAGAGATAAAGGGAGTGAGTGAGTGAGTGAGAGACCTAAGAGAGGGAGTGAGTGGGGGAGAGATAGAGGGTGGAGGGTTAATATTAGAGGGTAGAGGGCCCAATAGCTTTCCAATTCGGGGAAATTAACAGCCTAACTTGGCCTTTTTGAAAAAATGGGTATTGGAAATGGGGTCTCCTTGTGATTTACATCACTAGGAGACCCCATTTCTTGGACTCATTATTTCAAAAATGCCATTACATTTCCAATTTCACTGAATTGGCAAGCTAGGGTAGAGGGTAAAGGGTTAAGGGTAGAGGGTAGAGAGAGAGAGAGTTCTCTAGTTAGGGCAAGAGGGAGATACTTGAGACATGGAGAGGGGGTGGGAGGGAGAGAGAGGGAGAGGGATAGATAGGGAGTGTGAGAGAGATAGAGAGAGATATATATGGAGAGAGAGAGTGAGGTAGTGTGAGGGAGACTAGAGAGAGTGTGTGTCTTCTCTAGTTAGCATGCGAGGGAGATATTTGAGAGAGAGGGAGGGGGTGGGATGGAAAGAATTGAGAGAGAGGGGGGTAGGAGGGAGATACTTGAGAGAATGGGAAGGATTGGGAGGGATAGATTTGAGAGAGAGGGAGGGGGTGGGAAGGATAGACCTAAGAGAGGGAGAGGTAGAGAGTGAGATAGGAGGGGGAGAGAGAGAGATTTCTCTAGTTAGGGTTGGAGGGAGAGGGGTTGGGAGAGGGAGAGTGAGTGGTAGAGAGAGACCTAGGATATAGAGGCTAAGAGGAAGAGAGAGATATTCTCTAGTTAGGGTTGGAGGGAGAGACTTGAGAGAGAGAGAGAGAGAGAGAGAGATACTTGAGAGTGAGGAATAGAGGGAGTGCGAGATATACCTAAGAGAGAGAGGGGGTGGGAGGAATAGACTTGAGAGAGAGGGGGTTGGACCTAAAGCCTAAGCCATGAACCATAAAGCCTAAAGCCTAAAGCCTAAACCATTAAGCCTAAACCAAAGAGAGAGAGATGGGGGAGGGAGAGATAGAAAAACAAAGGGAAGGAGGAAGGTTGGGAGATTGAGAGAGAGGGGGTTGGACCTAAAGCCTAAGCCATGAACCATAAAGCCTAAAGCCTAAAGCCTAAACCATAAAGCCTAAACCAAAGAGAGAGATATGGGGGAGGGAGAGAGAGAAAAAGAGTGAGAGGGAATGAGGGAGGGAGAGGTAGAGATGGAGAGAGGTAGAGAGAAGTATATAGGGAAGGAGAGATAGAGAGGGGGGATGATGGAGGGAGAGAGATAGAGAGAAGTAGAGAGGGAAGGAGGGAGGGATAGAGGGAGAGATAAGTGTGATAAAGAGAATGAGAGAGAGAGAGGAAGGAAGGAGGGTGGAGAGATTGAGAGAGAGAGGAGGGAGGGTGAGAGATAGGTAGAGAGGGATAGGTTAGATAGAGAGAAGTAGAGAGGGAAGGTGGTTAGGATGAAGGAAGAGAGAGAGAGAGGAGGGAGGGAGAGAGAGAGGTAGAGAGGGATAGGTTAGATAGAGTGAAGTAGAGAGGCAAGGTGGGTCAGAGGAAGGAAGAGAGAGAGAGAGGGGGAGATAGAGAAAATTAGAGAGGGAAGGAGGGAAGGAGGAAAGGATGGAGGGATGGAGGGGGAGAGAGAGGTTAGATAGATATAAGTATAGAGGGAAGGAGAGAGTGTGAGAGAGAGGCCTATAGTATAAGGGATAAAAATGAGTGAGATAGAGAGAGAAAGATGATACGACTTGGTGATTACTAAAATTTGACCTCCTAATTACTGAAATTTGACATGCTGATTACTGAAATATTACTAAGTGTAATGTTTTTTGGATCTTCCAAAAACTAGAATTTGCATTATAACTCCTAGAGATTCAAAACCACTCTCAAAAATCCTAAAACTACATACATGAAATATAACTTAAAGTATAAGAAAGTAAATGTCCATATGTAAATGTTCATTTCATGTATATAGTTTGTTTGAAAGATAACAAGAAGAAAGAGACAAGAAAAAGAGAAGAATTTTTTTTCAATGTAGACCAAAACGTGAGCACGTTATAACGTGCTTGTGTTTTGGAAATATTTTTTTGAACTCAAAATGCACATTTTTTTTGAAATTTAAACCATAACATGAGTGTGTTATAACGTGCTTGTGTTATGGATTAGTAATGAATGATCCTAGGCTTGTTCATTATCAAGCCATAACGCAAGCATGTTTTACTATAACACAATCACATTTTTTCTATTTTAGGATGAAAAAGTAA
Source organism: Sequoia sempervirens (assembly GCA_007258455.2). Lineage (NCBI taxonomy): Eukaryota > Viridiplantae > Streptophyta > Pinopsida > Cupressales > Cupressaceae > Sequoia > Sequoia sempervirens. Next base: position 120,328,230 of record VDFB02047230.1, read on the forward strand.
ATTGGCCACAAATTGGCAACCCATATTTTTGCACCCACCTCTACTTGACTAAGTATAATTTCTAATAACCATTCCACTATACATAAAACATTTGTATATAAGTATAAATGCATCCCAACCAAAAGGCTTCATGAAAATAGGAATCCATCTAGAAAAAAACAAGCTAACTTGAGCAATCTTTCCAACTTAAAATAGAGAATAAAGTAGAGAACTATCATGCCTGTAACCAGATAGATCCAATTGATATGACATGTTTCCTAGCATAGCCTCCACAAAATAGTTTAAAAATCCTTCCCTTGACCAAACTCCACAAATAAATCTCTCTAAATCCTCACTAATATCACACTAAAACCTCTCAACCTCATAGCTCAATAATGCAGTAGGGTAACACATAGAAAATTAGAATTTGGAAAGCAAGAATACATCCCAAATGAAGTGAAAGGAACCTCTATTTATAATAAATTATCAACAACTAAAGGCTGGAGACATCATCTACATTGACACTTCTCAGCTCAGAAAGTTTGACTAAACAAGAATAATAAAAGGTGGTAGCTAGAATTAATGCTCAACAAACACATACTTAGCTATGGAGAATGAGTCAACCCTTTTATTTGGAAAACAAGAATGATAATTAGATTTTCAAGGTGATGCTCTCCTACATATCAAATTAGCTTTCTAGTTGCATACTTGACTTATTCTCCTATTTAGTTCTTTCCTCAAATGTTGGTTAAAAGACAGAGAAAACTTCTTTTGTTAGAAGATTTCTTCACTATGGCGCCACTTATCCTCTACATGCCTATTCTTTTGGGGTTGCTTATATAGGTCAAGACTAAGTCAAAGTTGCTTTATACTTTTCATAATAACAGCTCCTTGATAGCATTTGAATTTGTCTTGCACTTTTATCCTTACATATTAACTGTGTTTTACTTCTCATGCACATATACTAGCGCTAGGTCTATATTTGTTTATACATCATGTTAATTACTTACACATTACATAAAGTTGATACACAACCCTTATAGTTTATGTGCTATGCGCTATAATGATTACAATGTGCTTATATATCAATCAATACATAGGGTGTGGCTTTACTATTGTTTGCTTTCTCTTTTAAAACAACTATACTCCCTTCCAACGTGGAAAACTTGGTGTTCGATGACTTTGTATTTACTATCTCAATACTGATGGGTTCATTTATTAGCCTATTTTATATTATTTTTATGCATACTTTCAAACATCATTAGACAAAATTTTTAGACAATACTCTTATGCTATGATATCTTTTCATGCCTATTATACAAACTTTAACCTAAATTGTAGTAATGGAAATATAGTTATGATGTAGTAGAATTGCGTGGTTTATATGTGTGTATGTCTAAAATGTGGATGGAGTTCCATGTTTAATCATGGTATTTAGCTTTGTGTATATGTTTTGTGGATTAACTTGTTGTAGCTCAAGGAGAAACTAAGCCCACAACAAAAATGAAGATTTGGACAACAAAATAGGGGAAGTGCTAGATCAAGCTGAATGCAATAACTATCATATGGAGGCACCTGATGGAGTAAGATGTGCATCATTATGAAAAGTGAATAAAGCGCTAGAGAAGAATAATTACTTTGATAATATGATACTAGATAATTGTTTGTGTGTTTACATGTAAATATGTTTTACAGAGTTTTAGTTCTATTATAAATCTCCTTTCTTTTTATTTATAGATTGAACATATATGTTTCACTTTAGATGCATATTCCAATGCTTTACGGAATCATTATCATATATATGTTTAATATATATATATATATATATATATATATATATATATATATATATATATATATATATATATATATATATATATATATATATATCAATTCAAAAGTTTATAAAATACATTATTCGATATATGAATACACACACATATTCCTTAAAATAATAATGCATGCAAATACACATATATATACACATATGTATTTATATATTAATATGCTAGTACGTATGTTTCCATTACGTCAATGCATACACACATATTAATATATATATTTATATATACATGTACTTTATATATATGTATATTTCATGCCTTGGCATTAAAGAACGTATAATCCCTATTCGCCGATCGATAATTATATATATTCCAAATGTATACATACATATATATGTGTGGTATATATCCATTTGATTTCCCTACAAATGGAATGTATTCATATCCAGGTTACAATTTTCACCCCCACATATATGTATATATATATTCATTATATAGATGATCATTGATTAGTAAATACACAAAGAACTCAAACTTCAAAATAAGGATCTAGACTTGTAATTCACCAAAGAAAAAATCACAGAGTCAAAGACCAAAAAAAAAACCCATAATAAATTCAAAGATGACCAAAAAATCTTCCCAATTTATCTAAGACTTCAACTAAGGGTTTGAAATGAAGGATTTTGGTACCCAAATCCTTCCTTTCTCTTTTAGGATTTTTCTCCTAAAAGGGGAAAGATGGACCAAAATGCACAATGTTTCAATCAAGATTAATATAAGAATGGATGGGATATTGATTTGAAGTGCGTGTGGATGTGTTTGAATGCTTACAAATGCAAATAAATGAATGAAAACTAGTCTAATGCAAGACGCTGAAAAACATAGTGTTGATTGCAAATATGAACTAGAAATCTAAACAAATGAAAATAGAAATTGATGAAATTGAACAAAGTGCACGTGGAGGAAGATTACTATTGCTATCTAAGGTTCTGGAATGTTCCAAAAGTCACTATTAATGGCCACTAGGACTGATTCACCATAGAGGGCGAATTAGTCCTGCTTTAGATGAAAAGTTCTAGAAACAAGTTTCTGATTGTCGAGAGTTGAATTTTGAAAAAACCACTTTTCAGGCCTATAGATGGGACTCATTCACCATGGGAGGAAAATTATTCCACCTATAGGAATCAAAAAATTTAGGGGTTGATTTTATGGAGCTAGATCTCCACTTCTGCTTCCTATAGGTGTCTGCTTCTAAAATTGTTGGATTTAGGTCTGAAAGTGAGTTTTTGTTGATATTTTGATTTGAATGATTAAGGGATGACTTGAACAACTTTGAAACTTGATCTACAATGATTTACAAGCTTCTAAGAGTCTTAAATATGCATACACACAAGATAAGAAGGGGAAATGTTGATTGTTAGGGCATGGGGGTTTGCCTTGGTCAAACCTCATTTAGGTAATTAAACCAAAATGATGAAATAATGGAGTAGAATACCTTGCCATGATGACTGATCTTGAAATTTGATAGCAAAAAATGAAGATTTAGCCCTTGAATGTCTTTAGAAGCTTTCTTGATATCTTGCAATGATAAAACCCTAAGTTGCTTGACTTTAGATGAAAGATTTGTGGATGAATGAATAATGAGAGACAAGAGATGGATAAGATATCTTAAATGAGGAGAATAACACATATTTATACACACAGGTTCCTGAGTAACCTGTTAATACCTCATCACAGGATGACATGAAGCAAAATTAAACTCAAATTTCACTTTTTTTCCTGCTCAAAGGTCAAAATGGGGCCAAATGGGACTCATTTGCCACACATGGTGAATGGGTCCCACCTGGATGGGATTTATTTTCCATGCACGGCGAATGGATCCCATAGGGGCTATTTTGATAGCTCAAATGCCAAGGAGTAAGGAAATAAGGTCTAAAATGCAACCTTGTCAAGTATTTGATCAATTTAAGCCTTGAGATGCACAATATGGGTTAATATAGGACTATTAGTGATGATGTGAATATAAAATAGGGCTTATGACACAAAAATTAAGGTGAAAGTGTGATTAAATACACTTTAGAACACTATAATGAGGTCCACATAGCCTAGAAAGGCACAATAATCAATGTGAATGTGCAAGACACATTACAACACTAGTTTAACATTAAGTTTTTTTCAAAAACCTTCTATATTGATGTGATGATGTTATTAAACACATTTTATAATGTTGAATTAGGGAGAAAATAGGTTAATTAAGTCTAGAAAAGTTTGAAAGCATCTTACAACACTTACAACACCTTTACAAGACATCAATAAACAACGTTATTCAATTTGCAAGGGTCCAAGACCTAGTGTGGATGCATAAAATGCCTCAAAACACTAGATTAAGACCTCATTAAGCCAATTTTATCATGAATTAATCCCATGTCAAGCAAATGGTCTTGTTTTCTACAGTACATTTAGCCCCCACTTTAGTGAGAGGATGAACTTGCTTCAAATTCACACTAAAGTAGACATTCAAGAGAGGTACAAGTGTACAAATGTAGATGAAAAAGAATGAAAAAGATCAAGGAGGTGGCCAAGCCCCCAAGATCTAAGATCCTAAGTCAAACCATCAAGATACAAAATCATGCAATGAAAAGAGCTAAAGGAAAGAAAGATGGGGTGAAAAACATGTAATCACTTTGGGGACACAAAACGTTTGATGATATGTGGGGTGAGAAATCCCAAAAGGTAAGGTACATACACTAGTTGGTATGCACTCACAAACATAAAGGTGGCTATGGGGTAAAGTCATGCCGCTAGTTGGACTTTCTGCTCAACCATATCAAAGTTATACCTCTTGATAACTTTAATAAGGCACCATAAAGGAAAATTATGGTTTTCAAGCTCTATGAGGTAAGCAAAACTTTGTATGCTTGACACTCATAGGAATTCTTAATGAAGAATAGTGTAAGGAATTTTCAAAGGGGTTTTTCTTAGTTTGTGCAATGTCTCATCTAAGGGAACATCAAGCTTAATGTCTCCAAGAGAGCATAAGCCAAAATAAGTATCACACTCTTGGAGGGAATCAAGCCCACTAACTCCACCAAGAAAAGAACACATCACAAGAAGAAAGAAATCACACAATGAAATGTGAGTGGTGATGTATGGCCCTGACTTTAAAGTAGTTGTGAGCACCTGTACTTTGAGAAATTGCTTTAAAGTAGAAGAGAAAGAAGAAGACATGAGAGCTTACTCAGAAAGCCTTATGCCAAGTTATATGTTTCCGATAAGCTACCTCATGAAAAGGGGGAAGTATGTCATATGTGAGACAACTTAAGGCATGTCGTCCACATCCCAAGCTTTCTCTTATGTATTCATGAAAGGTTAACGACTAGCCCAAAGGACAAAAGTACAAGTGACATACGAGGACACGGATTGCTAAGCCCCTTTCCCCCATTGAGTGCGAGACAAAGGTGAGCCGAAAGGATTGATGAGATGTATGCGAGAGTTAAAATCAATAGAAATTAGGGGAATGAGGTGCCCCCACATAGGGAAGCATACCAAACTCCTTAAAATGTTGTATTTTATGACTCAAGGCATTACATTCATTAGTGCTGAAAAATGAGGTGTTTTCTTAGCTTAATACTCTATAAAACTTTAATATTGTTGATCTAAGTAAGCTCTTTCTTTGTTACATATACTCTTTGTGGGTGATTATCTTGATTAATTCATTTTACTATTGTAGAATGAAGAGACAAGTTGTTAGAAGAAATAGATAGAATATTAGAAAGATTACACAAGATATAACATGGAGAAACCATTTTGGGAAAAAAATCCACCAATAATTATTCTATTATTCAATCTCTGAATTAAAATAGCTCCAATTCTTGCTTGAGAATGCTTCTTTTGTCTTTACCAATCTTCTTCACACCTAAAAATAATAATTATGAAAACTCTCTTTGACTTGAATGAGATATAGAGACAATATGCAACCTTGTAATCTCCAAATGGTGATAATTACAATGCACAAGCTCAAGCCCTTGAAAAGGTATGCCATATTGCTTCAAGTTGATTTATTATGTGAAGACTAAAGCTTGCAACATATGCTTCATGCATTTGGGCATCCCAAACTAAAGCTACAACTTATCCTTCACTTTGGTGATAATTCCAAAACTCTTCCTCAAAGTTGGTGCCCTTAAGCAATCCTACTTAACTGAGCCTTCAAAAATATCTTATCATGCATGAGAGGTAAATCCAAGAAAGAATATTGGGCACCTAAGTTGGCTCCAAGTGATTTCTAGTTAACTAAAACATTTACTCAACATCATTAATGTAGGAATGGTTGTCCCCTGTTAACTGGAGGTAGTCCCTGTTATATGTCATACAACTAAATGTTATTAGCCATGCATTCCAAGTTAACTGAAGTTAACTAACATACAACTAAAACTAACTGAAGACAACTGAACCATAATTGAATTGAATTAAACTAAACTGATTCTGAACTGAACTAAACTAAACTGAACTGATCTGAATTGAACTGAATTGAGCTTAAAGCATGCAAATATCAAATCCTAACTCCTAGGATCTTTACATGCATTCAGAAGTGTTAACTGTTACTTCATATAGTTAACTCAACACAAGGTGAGTGTCACCTTACCATGTGGGTGTCCCATGTTCCCCTATTATTTAGGAACTCATTATGGACACCCTCACATGATCCTTACATTTAGAATCAATTACAAATGCCAATAATCATAGTTATTTCATCAAATATTAATATCATCCTAATATTAGTGTTGTTGAACACATTCCAAGAATCTAGGAGATACATGAAATAATCAATGTTTAGGATTTGCAATTAAATGGCATCCTATTTCCAACATTCTCCCACTTGACATTATACATTGTAATGATTGTAAACAAGGAATAATAAATTTAAATCAAGTACAGGACTCAAGGCCAATGGCCTTCCTGCACCATGAGAACTTATTTGTAGGAATTGGCTTCATAAGATAATCTGCAACATTAATTAAAGTGTAAAATTTTTCAATTAATACTTTCCCACTCTCAACCATTTCTCACACAAAGTGTTACTGAACATCTACATGTTTAGTATGAGCATGATACATAGGATTTTTGGCTAAACAAATAGCACTATGACTATCATATTCAAACCTAACTTGCTTGCAATTAAAACCAATACCTAACCCAAGCCTCTGTAACCAAACTGCCTCTTTAGAGGCATGTGTGGCAGCCATGCACTTTGCTTCTATGGTGGACAAAGAAATCGTGGGCTGCCTCTTACTCATCCAACTAACCAAAGCTCCAAACAAAGTGTACACATAACCACTTGTTGAACTCTGACTGTCTAGATCTGCCGCCCAATTTGAATCAAATTTTTTTTGTATGTCCAATGATCTATTCATAATATCAATATTATTGGAACCATGATAAACTAAATAGTAATCTGAAGTCCCTCGTAAATATCTAAATACCCTCTTAACATAAGTCCAATGTTCTTTGTTAGGGTTAGACATAAACCTACTAAGAACTCCCACTGCTTGTGCTATATCTGGTCTTGTACAGACCATTGCATACATTAAACTACCAATTACACTAGCATACATAATTTTAGACATTTCTTCAAAATAAAAAATTAGATTTAGGACTCATACCTAAACTTAACTTTGTGCCAACTGGTAAAGGAATATTAACTGGTTTACTATCCTGTATGTTAAATATTTTCAAAATAGTATCAACATAATTACTCTGACTTAAGCAAAGCTTTATGTTACCTCTATCTCTACTAATCTCCATACTGATGATGTATTTTTCAGCCCCTAGATCTTTCATCTCAAATGTGCTCGAGAGTTGTGCTTTCAATTCTTTGATCATTACCTTGTTACCAATAAACATGTCATCAACATACAAGATAATAATTAAAAGCTGATTATCAATAATTTTTATATAAACACAATGATCTTCCTCACTCCTAACATAACCAATTTTTAATGCAAAAGCATCAAACTTCTGGTACCGTATTCTGGGTGACTGTTTCAATCCATATAAAGATATCTTTAACTTGCAAACCAATTCTTCTTTTCCCTTTTCAACAAAACCTTCAGGTTGCTTCATATAAATCTCCTCATCACTATTCCCATGCAAAAAGTAGTTTTCACATCCATTTTCTCTATTTCAAAATCATAAGAAACAAAAATGGATAAAAATAATCTAATAGAAGTTAATTTAGAAACAAGAGAGAAGATTTAATTAAAGTCAACTCCCTCTCTCTGGGAGCAGCCCTTGGCTACTAATCTAGCCTTGTACCTTTCAAGATTACCATCTGTACCAATCTTCTTTTTAAAGATCCATTTACAACCAATGGCCTTTCTATCTTTGGGAAAACTCTCAAGATGCCATGTGTCACAAGTATCCAAGGGTTCCATTTCCTCATGCATAGCTTGTGACCAAAGCTTGTTCTCATATGAGGAAAAAGCTTCCCTATAAGAACTGGGCTCATCATTAGTACTCATTAAAGCAAAAATACAACGAAAATTAGGTGGGCTATACCTATCAATGAGATTCCATTGTCTTGTGGATCTCCTTAAAGGAGTTTCTTCTTGTTCCTCAATATGCTCATCTTGAGCCTCTATTTCAAAAGAAATATTTGAACTCTCTTCTTTCAATTCATCCACTTGTTCTTCAACATGTGCATCTTGTTGCTTCTTAGTATTTGTCTCAAAATGCACTGTTCGAGAAGTATCCTTTTCCTTTGGTTGTTCTTATCTTGAATAAGCTCTAAATTCCCTAAAAATAACATCTCTAGATAAATAAACTTTTCTTGTTAGTGGATTCCAAAGCTTGTAACCTTTTACATTTTCACCATAACCTATGAATATGCATTTCTATGCTTTAGGATCCAATTTAAATTGCTTTTCTTGAGGCACGTGAACAAAAGCCTCACAACCAAAGATCCTTAAACGTGAAACACTAGGTTTCTTACCTAACCACATCTCATAAGGATTTTTATCTTCAATAGATGAACTAGGGGATCTATTGATTAAATAACAAGAAGTACATACTGCTTTAGCCCATAAGGACCATTCAAGATTAGCACTACTTAACATATTCCTAGCTCTTTCCATTAAGGTTCGGTTCATCCTTTCTGCTATTCCATTTTGTTGAGGTGTATATGGAGTAGTTTTCTATCTCACTATTCATGCATGCTTACAATAATCATCAAATTCCTTAGAACAATACTCACCACCGTTATTTGATCTCAACACTTTTATCTTATGATCTGATTGTTTCTCAACCAAAGCCTTAAATTCCTTAAACTTATTAAACACATTAGATTTTTTATGCATAAAATATATCCAAGTGTATCTTGAGACATCATCAATAAATGTGACATAGTATCTATATTTTCCAATAGAGTCAATATCCATAGGACCCATTACATCTAAGTGAATAATCTCTAATAATATTTTAGCTCTATTTGTACCACTAGGAAATTTAGATCTAGATTGCTTTCCAAACATAGTGCTCACAAAAGTCATTATTGCCAATATTATAATTAGGAATACTGTAAACCAAATTTTTATTAAGAATGGTCCTAAGACCTTTTTCACCTATATGGCCCAATCTATGGTGCCATAACATACATGTATTTTCAGCTTCAGTTACACTTGATAAAATATTTACATTGGAGGTATTCAGCTTAAACAAAGTCCCAATCCAACATCCTTTAGCAACAACCATATTCCCTTTCACCAATCTGCAACCACCTTTGTCAAATGTCACATGCATTCCAGAATCATTAAAATTAGAGACAAAAAGTAGATTCCTTGCAAGTCCTGGAATATGTAAAACATCATTAAGGGTCTTAACACTACCATAACTGAAACACAATTTTACCTCGCCTTTGACAACAACCTTTGTTGTCCTGTTGTCTCCAAAGAAGACATATCCTCCATCATATGTAGTATATTTAGAGAAACAATCCTTTCTAGGAGTCATATGATAGGAGAAACCTAAATTGAGAAGCCAAGAGTTAACAAAAATATTAGAATAAATGACTAATACATCATTACTATCATTGAATTTTTCTATAGAAGCATCAATACTCTTCTTCTTGCTCTTACAATCCTTTTTAATATGTCTAGGTTTTCTATAATTCTAGCACTTTACCTTACTCTTACCAGGGGTTTTTGACCATCCTTTAGACTTACCCTTTCCTTTCTTGTCTACTTTAGATTCCTTCTCTTTAGGCCTACCTCTTACAGAAAAGGCATCTTAGGAGCCATTTTTAGATTTCCTCCTCATCTCCTCTAATAGGAGAGTAGGAATGATGTTTTCCATCTTTGGATCTGCACTATTACCACTAATTGCAACTATTGGGTTTTCCCAAGAATCTGGTAAAGAGCAAAGCAATAAAATGCACTTATCCTCATCCTCAAGCTTTACATCTATGGATGCTAATTGAATGAGAATTAAATTGAAAGCATTTAAATGTTGTGCTACTGAATCACCATCTTTCATTTTCAATGAATATAATTTCCTTTTCAGATACAACTTATTTGTTAGAATCTTTGTTTGATAAATGTCTCCTATTATTTTCCACAATTTATATGCACGGGTTTCCACTGAAACATTTAAAAGAACAACATCAACAAGACACAATCTAATTGTTCCTCTTGCATTTTTATCTAACTTATCCCAATCTTCATCTGACATAGTTTTAGGTGTCTTTGTCTCATTATTAACTGCTAACAACTGATCTCTTTCTTCAAGAAGATCTTCCATTTTTAATTTCCACATTTCATAGTTAAAACCATTGAAAATTTCAATATCTAACCTTGAATTAATTGTAACAAAAAACTTAATTCCTAAATCAGAAAATTACTAAAATAATAAGAGCTCCCACTAAGCCAATAAATCCTTCAAACTTTAAGAGAATGACATCCCAATACTCTACCCAACCTCAACTCTGATACCAAATGTTGAAAAATGAGGTGTTTTCTTAGCTTAATACTTTGTAAAAATTTAATATTGCTGATCTAAGTAAGCTCTTTCTTTGTTACATATACTCTTTGTGGGTGATTATCTTGATTAATTTATTTTACTGTTGTAGAATGAAGAGAGAAGTTGATAAAAGAAATAGATAGGATATTATAAATATTACACAAGATATAATGTGGAGAAACCATTTCGGGAAAAAACTCCACCAAGAATTATTCTATTATTCAATCTCTGAATTACAATAGCTCCAATTCTTGCTTGAGAATGCTTCTTCTACCTTTACCAATCTTCTTCACACCTGCAAATAACAATTATGAAAATTCTCTTCAACTTGAATGAGATATAGAGACAATATGCAACCTTGTAATCTCCAAATGGTGATAATTACAATGCACAAGCTCAAGCCCTTGAAAAGGTACACCATATTGCTTCAAGTTGAGTTATTCTGTGAAGACTAAAGCTTGTAACACGTGCTTCATGCATTTGGGCATCCCAAACTAAAGCTACAACTTATCCTTCACTCTGGTGATAATTCCAAAGCTCTTCCTCAAAGTTGGCACCCTTAAGTAATCCTACTTAACTGATCCTTCAAAAATATCTTATAATGCATGAGAGGTAAATCCAAGAAAGCATCTTGGGCACCCAAGTTGGAACCAAGTGATTTCTAGTTGATTAAAACATTTACTCAACACCGTTCATGCAAGAATGGTCATCCCCTATTAATTGGAGGTGGTCCCTGTTATTTGTCATACAACTAAATGTTATTAGCCATGCTGTCCAAGTTAACTGAAGTTAACTAACATACAACCAAAACTAACTAAAGACAACTGAACCATAACTAAACTAAACTGAACTGGACTGCAAGTTAAACTAAATTGAACTAAACTGATCTGATCTGAACTGAACTAAACTTCAAGCATGCAAACATCAAATCCTAACTCCTAGGATCTTTACATGCATTCAAAAGTGTTAACTATTACTCCGTATAGTTAATTGAACACAAGGTGAGTGTCAACTTACCATGTGGGTGTCCCATGTACCCTATTATTTAGGAACTCACTATGGATGCCCTCACATGATCCTTACATTTAGAATTAATTGCAAATGTGAATAATCATGATTATTTCATCAAATATTAATCTCATCCCAATCTTAGTGTTTTTGAACACATTCCAAGAATCGAGGAGATACATGAAATAATTAATGTTTAGGATTTGCAATTAAATGGCATCCTATTTCCAAGAATTAGTGGAGTGACCGTGAACTCTATGGTATGCACACAAGGAAGTTTTGGAATAGCATTTCTTTCGATTTCTAGGAGGGAGGGTGATCAAGTGATCTTGAAGAAGTCTTGACAAGATATCTGCTTGATCAAGGGTAGATGGTGGTGATATGGTGGGTGTCAAAGATACATCTTGCTTAGTAGTATATATCATACTTTCACAAGTGTCTCTAGATTATGAGATTTTATTCTTTCCATTATAGGAAGGTATAAAATCTAATGAATTCAAATCATGATCAGTTTGTGAGATGACATTGTCATTAAGTGAAGGTGTAGGTGTAGGTGTGTGTTGTATGTTTGGTAAAGGATGATTTTCAAGACCACTAGTTACTAAGGATGATGTTGGAGTGTGTTGTGTGGGGTTGTTTATGTTGAGTGAGGTTTTGATGATCTCAATCATATGACAATAGCTAAGACCATGAGTTGTTTGTTGTGTGTTAAGCTCTATAGGGTTGCAAATACCTTGTTCTTGAGCACCACATCCTTTTCCACAATATCCTTGTTGTTTAATGAGTTCATACCATTTTTCACAAAGCTATTTCATGGATTTGGAATCAATTTTTTGTTGATTATTGTGTTCATCAAGGGTTATTGTGGAGTTTTCTTTGTTGTTTGAGGCAAATACTTTCAAAGGGTTATCAAAATTTTGTGTTGAAATGATGGTTGGTTGTCCTTGTGTCTCACCTTTCTTTTGTGTGACTATGTATTCACCCATAAAGTTTCTATCATAACCAAAAGTTGCTATGTATTCACCCATAAATGATAACCGAATACTTTAGGATAATCATCACTGGATAATTTAGATGGCGATCCCTCATCATTGTGTTCAATTTCAAGAGGGTCTATGTTGGAGGTTGGAATTAATGTTTTCAAAGGACTTGTAACCCGTTTTTCAAGGTGCAAGAAACTTTCAAGCTTGAGGTCAATTTAAACTTGATAGATTTGATTGTTATGGACATATTTCATGATATGATGAAGGGTCAAAGGCACTATAGTCATCTCACGAATCCATGGTCAGCCTAAAAGAAGATCATATGAAAGATCACACAACATCACATGGATAGGAGTTTGCAAAGTAGCCACCCCAACCGTAATAGGTAAAGTAATTACACTAAGCGGCTGCTTTGTTGTATTATCAAATTCTCAAATAGAGACAAAATTAGGTATTATTTGTGATCTGTCAACATGTAATCGATTAAGGAGACTCACACTACACACATTAAGGGAAAAACCATTATCTATGAGAGTGCATTTGATACTTATGCAATTGAAGTGAGCAATTATCATAAAGGCATCATGTTTACACAACTCCAAAGGAGGGAGCTCATGTTGATGGAAGGTAATGTGAAGATTATTTTTGTGGATGAGAGTTAACACATCATTCAGAGTTATACCAGGAGGAATTGTGATTTGTTTTAAGGTTGTTTGAAGAATTTTGTTGTAATTTGGTGAGTTTGAAGTAAATCCCAAAGGGAAATATTTGCAGGAGTATTCTTTAATTGTTCAACAAGATCATACTCCTTTGTGTGTGGGCTCTAGTGAGGAGCACTATGCGGATTGGGTAAAGGTAAAGAGGGTGGGATTGGTTGTGACGGTTGAAGATTATTTTGAGTATTATATGGATGAGCAATGATATTATAATTTGGTTGCTATGATACATTAGTTTGAGGTGGGTGGAGGGTGTAGTGAGGTTTATCGAAAGGATGAAGCAGATGAAAAGGTGGGTAAGGTGTGTAGCGATGTTTATTGGAAGGTGGGTAAATGGTGTAGTGAGGATGAATATTGTTAACATCCCATAACAAGTGAGATTTTTCATTGTCTTTTAAGGGAATATTATATTTCTATTGGATCATAATATTCTACCTAGAAGGAGAGTTCATAGGAGAAAAAAAAACCACATGTTCATGACAATTAAGGTTTGGTTCATCCAAAATAACTTCATCACAACCAATTGAATTATGAATGGTTGAATGTGTTTGATTATTGATAATGAGGAGATTAGGGGAAGAATTTATGCAATCATTTGGTGTTTGTAATATCTCATTCTCTTGTTCCATATTATCTACCCTATTGAGAGATCTTGTAATATATTCATCTAAGGTTGAAATGTGCAAAGTAGCTTCATCACAAGTGGGAGAGGCATCAAGAGAAGAAAAATCATCACATTCTTGTTTTTCAATGATTGGATCTTTGTGTTTAATTATGTGTTCTTGGATGAGGGAAGCATTAGGATAGGGAGAAAGAAGATTCTCATGATTGTCTCTGATGACCTTCCTTTGTCCAATAATTTCTTCCAAAATAGGGGAAGAAAAATAAAGAGGATTTTCATAGGTATTAAAGGTTTGAGCATTTAATGTTAACATATCCTCTTCAAAAATAATGTGATTGCCATGATTACTCACAAGAACATTCTCACAAATAAAGGAGGAGTTGGGAGATGAATCTATGGTATTATTATTGTGTTGTGTTGTGTGATTACCATGATTACTTAGTGTGATGTCCTCTTCTTTAGTAATGTTATGTCTAATAGGAGAGGTAAAAGGAGAGAAACAACTTAGATTGTCACAACTCTCATCAATTGGTTTTTCTAGCAATAAAATATTTTCTTCACAAGTGTGAGAGATAATAGGAGAAAAACAAATGTAAGTGTTATGAATATCAAAGGTTTATTTCCCTAAACCAACCTCATCCAGAAAAGGGGAACTAGGAGAGGGATCTATGATGAACAAAAAGAGAGGGGAAAGGACCTCATATTCATATGCTTTTAACAAAAAAATCTTACAACATGCAATAATATCTAAAAAAAGAACATGCAAGATGAGAACTGTAGAATTTTGTAATGAAAACATGATGGAATGATTAGTCTACAATCTTGAAATGTAACAATGTGAAAGAAATGATGCAAATGAAGAATGTACTTTGTCTAAGTTTCAGATTATTAAAAATGACAATGGACTAATTATGATATGTAACAAGATGAAAGTGCACACCTAAAATTAAAACCATGCATGAAATGAGCTAAGTGAGGCTAGATTTTATGAAATGCATGTTACAAAAATGTAACTAATTTATATAGGTAGGTTAAGGCACCAAATAGAAGCTGAAAAACAAAGTTCTGAGTTATGTAAAATGCTATTTCAGGGGTCAGAAGGGATTGATTCGCCCAACGTGGTGAATGAGTCCCAATATGGAATTTTTGCAATATTTTCAAAAATTTGTGATTGATGTGGATGCTTTCTGAGTGCTAAGATGCAGACCTAAATACAAAATGTAGAATTTTAGAACTGTTCAATGATGAAAGATGTAAAAAGGCAACCTATTATGCACTTTTTTCGCATGCAAAAATGAAATCCTAGAATGCAAGCTAACTAATGAAAAATGAAAGAAAAGCAACTCAAAGATTATTAATGGAATCCAAAAATAGAAAAGAGGGGATTCAAATAGCGGGTTCACCAAAATGAAATGAAGGATTTTGGTACCCAAATCCTTCCTTGCTCTTTTAGGATTTTTTACCTAAAAGGGGAAAGATGGACCAAAATGCACAATGTTTCAATCAAGATTAATATAAGAATGGATGGGATATTGATGTGAAGTGTGTGTGGATGTGTTTGAATGCTTACAAATTCAAATAAATGAATGCAAACTAATATAATGCAAGATGCTGAAAAACATAGTGTTGATTGCAAATATGAACTAGATATCTAAACAAATGAAAACATAAATTGATGAGATTGAACAGAGTGCACCTGGAGGCAGATTACTATTGCTAGAAGATTCTGGAATGTTCTAGAAGTCACTATTAATGGTCACTAAGACTGATTCTCCATAGATGGTGAATCAATCCTACTTCTGATGAAAAGTTCTAGAAACAGGTTTCTAACTGTCGGGAGTTGAATTATGAAAAAACCACTTTTTAGGCCTATAGGTGGGACTCATTCACTATGGGTGGTGAATTAGTCCACCTACAGAAATCAAAAAATTCAGGGGTTGATTTTGTGGAGCTAGATTTTCTCTTTTGCTTCCTATAGGTGTCTTCTAAAATTATTGGATTTGGGTTTGAAAGTGACTTTTTGTTAATATTTTGACTTGAATGATGAAGGATGAATTGAATGACTTTTAAAATTTATCTACAATCCTACCAAAGCTTCTAAGAGTCTTAAATCTGCATACACACAAGACGAGAAGGAGAAATGTTGATTGTTAGGGCATGGGGTTTGCCTTGGTCAAACCTCGTTTAGGTAATTAAACCAAAATGATGAAATAATTGAATGAAACATGCAATAATGGAGTAGAATTCCTTTCCATGATGATTGATCTTGAAATTTTGTAGTAAAACATGAATATTCATCCCTTGAATTTCTTTAGAAGCTTTCTTGATAACTTGCAATGATAAACCCTAAGTTGCTTGACTTGAGATAAAAGATTTGTGGATAAATGAATGATGAGAGATAAGAGATGGATAAGATATATGAAATGAGGAGAAGATATATTTATACACATATGTGCCTTAGTAACCTATTAATACCTCATCATAGACCGACATGAAGCAAAATTAAACTCAAATTTCACTATTTTTCCTACTCAAAGGTCAAAATGGGGCCAAATGGGACTCATTCGCCACACAAGGAAAATGGGTCCCACCTAGATGGGAATGATTCACCATGCATGGTGAATGGGTCCCATAGGGGCTATTTTGACAACTTAGATGCCAAGGAATAAGGAAATAAGGTCTAAAATGCAACCTTGTTAGGTATTTGATCAATTTAACCATTAAGATGAAAAATATGGGTTAATATAGGACTATTAGTGATGATTGAAATATAAAATAGGGATTAGGACACAAAAATCAATGTGAAAGTGTGATTAAATATACTTTACAACACTAAAATGAGGTCCACATAGCCTAGGAAGGCACAAGAACCAATGTGAATGTGCAAGACACATTACAATACTAGTTTAACATTAAGTTTATTTCAAAAAAATTCTAGATTCATGTGATGTTATTAAATTTTTTTTATAATGTTGAATTCGGGAGAAAATAGGTTAATTAAGTCTAGAAAAGTGTGAAAGAATCTTACAATACTTTACAACACCTTTACAAGACATCAATAAACACATGTTATTCAATTTGCAAGGGTCCAAGACCTAGTGTGGACGTATAAAATGCCTTACAACACTAGATTAATACCTCATTAAGTCCATTTTATCATGAATTAATCCCATGTCAAGAAAATGGTCCTTTTTTCTATGACATAGGGTTTACTTACCAAATTCTAACTATCTTGACCATACTAAAGCAAACTAGAAGTGTGCATGTATGAAAGCTCATTTAGACTCATTTAGGGGTTACCTGGGACCAATTCTCTTCTCTTGAGTGATACTTCCTCTCTCTTCTAGAGGCTCAACTTGTTCTTGCATATAGCTTAGTGCAACACCAAGGCAGTTAGACAATCACAATACAATCATTTGCATCAACAAAACTTAGAATATTCACATTGCAATACATATCTGTTCATCATATTTCATCAACATAAACATATTTATTCACTTCAAAGCAATAACATCTTAATGTGTATTTCTATATTCCATTCTCCTATTAAACATATTAAAGTCATGATTTGATTTTATCAACATTTTCACTCATGAAGGTAAAAGTAACTTGGTAACCATGAAAAAAGGTGTAACAAAAATACAAAATTATATCAGAAGAGGGAGTTGTACCTCAATCAAAATTTAGAGGAAGATGACCAATGCAATGGCGATCTTTGCAACTATTGTAGATTGATTTGTCCTTCTTGGGAATTATAGAGTCATTTTGTTATTTATTTTGTAAAGGATAAATCTATTCACTAATAGATTTTTAGAAAATCCATTGGGGAAACAAAAATACTAGTGTTATGTATTTTCCAAAAAAATTAAATTAGCTCTTTTTTTATGGAGGTTAGCAACTCTATAAAATTTATTTATCTACTATTATTTTTCATATTTTCTCTATGGCAGTGATTCACCTCAGCCATGGGGAAATTGCTTTGGACCATTGGCCTATCCTCAATATATACTTTTTCCTAGAGGTTCAAGGAAAAATTTCCAAAGTTTAAAGGAGAAGACTCCAAGGCCCATAATGATCATATTCTAGCCTTCACTACAACATGTGGAGTTTTGGGAGTAAAAGAAGATGTATTTATGAGATTGTTTGTTGACAACCTCATTGGACGTGCTGTAGAATGGTTTCAGAATTTGAAACATGGATGCATAACCAATTGGGACAGCTGGAAAGAAAAGTTTCTTTGCAGATTTGAGCTTGTGGTTGACATTGGTTCTTTATTATGCCAATTTTTCCATATTAAGAAGGGAGAAGGAAAACCAATCATAAATTTCATAGATCATTTCAACAAGATTTTAAATCATATTCCTCAATCCAATAAACTAAGTGAGAAAAACTTGATTTATATTTTTATTAATGCATTACATCATTCAAGGTCCAATTTATTTTTAAAAAGGATAAAGTGTGTGATCTTGAGCAAGTTGCACAAAGAAGTTATTAATATTGAAGATAATTTTTTTTTAATCTGCGCCATGGAAGAATTTTTTTGTTTAAGAATATGCGCAAAATGGTGTGGCACATAAGTGTAAAACCTTGAGTTTTCAGCCCATACATTCATTAAATCTTCCTGCTGAAAGCTATAATATCACTATTTTTGGTCAATTTTTTTTTCAAAATAATGGAGTAAGTGATGTGGGGAATTAAATATTTTAGTGCTGAAATATACAACTCCAACTATGAGACAAATGAAGATGATTCAAATTCTTCAAGTGATAAATAAGATTACTCTCCTCATGTGCAATCGGTAAATATGACATTTTCCATTCTAGTTGCAATAAACATTGAGAAATATTTTTATTGACATGAATATTTGGGGTGAACAATTTTTGATATCCTCATTTGCTCTAGAAGTTGAAGCTTTTAAATTTGAAATTATTAATACAAGCTTATTAAATGAGATTCAATTTGCAAAAAGGAAGATTTAGCAACTGTTAAAAAATATTTCATTGTCCTGGATGCAAGTGCAACAACCGCTAGCAATCCCTCACCAATTTCTTCTTCTTTTCCAATAGTGGAGGCTTTCACTTTTGAGGAGATTGAAGGCCATTTTATTTTTTGTGTAGATAAGGGTGAAATTAAAAATTAATTTCAAGCAAAAGAAGGAAAACCAATGAACATTCATTCTTCATCATGCATGCAATCTGAATATGAGATGTTCAAATTTATTAATGAAGGTAATGAAAAAAGAGGTAATAAATCATCCCACTCTTGTGTCTTTTTATTTTGAAGAAAGTATTATGTAAGACTCAAGTCATTTAGCCCAATTACTTAAATCATTATGTGGGGGTGATAAAAATAGGGAAGAAATTAAAATTGGTGATACAGTTGTTGAGGCATACACTATAAGTTGTCTAATTTTTTTAAATAGTGAAACATTAGAGGGGAGCACTTCCACATATGATAATAATGAGGTATCTCTATCTCATGGTTTATATGAGGGATGTCTAATTTGAGGGTTGATTTCTTCAGACATAAAAAATAAAGAGAAAAATGATGTTGCATTTGATGTTGTACAAGAAAACTTTGATGACCATGTGTAGAGTGATGCTAATATGAATCAAGTGGTTGTAAATTTTTATGATATAGAGTGGCTTCTTGAGAATCAAATTTTATTTAGAGAATTTTTACAAGGTGTAGTTATTGGCCCTCTAATTACAACAGTTGCAATTTGGAAATTGGCTGTGCAGGCACTTTTCAATCACCAAGTATTATTTCACACATGCAACTATTTCTCCTATCCTGTTAATAGATTTTCATGATCATCTTGGTGGTATTTGAGGTAGGATTCCCTACCTTGTACATAGGTTTTAAAAATAGTTTCCCAGTTTTGGTCTTTTCCCTTTTTCATGTGCCTTGTTTTGGTTTTCCTCCTTTTGGTTTGCATAAAGTCGCTCTCTGTCAGTCATGCTTTGTTACCATTACAGTTGGAGAGATCACCATTGCAGTTGGAGAGATCACCATTGCATTGGTGATCTTCCTATGACTTTGTACATATTGTTCTAATTTTTTTACAAAAGTAAGATTTTTTTTTGAAATCCCAACAAGGTTAGAAAATCTCCAAAAACCTTGAAAAAGTTAGGATTTCACCCGAAATGCCAACAAGATTACCAAATTTCTTAAAATATTGACAAAGTTAGTATTTCTTTTGAAATCTCGACAAAGTTAGGATTTCTTTCGAAATCCTTAAAAATTTAGAAAATCTTCTGAAATCACAACAAAGTTAGAAAATCTTTAGAAATCTTGAAAAAGTTAGAAAATCTACCGAAATCCTGACATATGCTTTTAAAAGGTGAATATGATAGGCATAAGTTACTTTAAAAAAAAATCATATGTTTTTGGAGCTCTATTGATGCCTACAATGATTATTGGATCCATTTTTAAAAGATGATACATAATTGGAAATATATGGAGGTGTGAATAAAGGTGTTAAATATTGGTCATAAAAGGGGATAATTTTATTAAAGAAGTAGTTACGTAGATGGAGATTTTATTTTTGTAAATATTTGTAACTCCCAAATTAAAAAAGGATTCCGAAATAGAAATTGAAGGGTTGCTCTTTTATATTTATTGTAAGACTTCGAAGAGGAAGGGGTCCAACATTTTGACCCCCCTTGCACTTTCATGCATGGTGAGAATCTATCTCAATAATGGATCAACATTTGTAGTTTTAATTTGTTTTCCTATGGATGATTATTGTCTTTGAAAAATAATTGTGAATTATATGTTAATGTTTGTGAGAAAATATTTGAGCTTTGACAGACATTTGAATATTCCTTTCATTTGAGAATGCACTGTTCTGTGACATTTGATTCATGCTATTTACTTAAATGGTTGGAATTGGGCTAAGTCAAGTTAGAAAACATTAGTAATCTAATATTTGAATCATGATATTGATTGTTTTCTAGTCCTTTCATTTCAATAGTAGTTAGTTTAAGCATTACTCTTCGCACTTGTATCATGGCTATGAACAAGTGTTAGTTTTCATTTCCTGCTTCTGGTAAAAAGCATACCCTAAGTTTATATATTTGAAAAATACAAAATTATATAAGAAGAGAGAGTTGTAACTTGAAATCAAAATTCATAGGAAGATCACCAATGCAATGGTGATCTCTCCAACTGTTCTAGATTGATTCATCCTTCTTGGGCATTATCAAGTCATTTTTTTATTCATGTTGTAAAGGATAAATCTATTCACTAACATATTGTTCACCTAAAAACCCAATTTCCTTTATTTTCTTGATAGCCAAACTTATCAAGGTGGTGTATAGGGACATAATTGGAGAGATGGACAACTTGATAGGTGATCATGTTCTTCTAAGCCAATTCCCTTGCTGAGCTAGATTAATAGTAATAAGAAATATCGAGAAGACAACATTCACTAACATGAAAATGACCTTTATATAGATATGGTTCTTTTTTCCCTTTATAAAATTGAAGCGTGCTCTAGATGTTCTTTTTATTAATGAAATGTTGAATGACTTTAATTGTCACTAAATAATGATATATTTCACAAACATGTATGAAGGTGACTCATATGACTATTAGAAATTGAAATATGAATTTGATGTTATTTTTATTTGCAAATCTAGCATATATATTTGTGACACATTGAATGTTTTTATATACCATGACATAGAAAAATTTGCACAAACATTCTTAAGTTGAATCATAATAGCTTGTAGAAAAGGATGGACAAGTTGAAATATGAATTTTAAAAATTTAAATTTGAGGTTTTTCATGTGTGTGACATGATTGAACCAAGTAAATACTAAATTGCTCATAAATGAACCTTAAGGCCCTCAAATGCTAATTTTGAGGAAAAGAGTGAATACATATAAGTAAATATAAATATAGATATGATAATGGTAAATACATGATTAATGTATAAAAATAGTACAAACTATCACCATTACATGTATGCCCACTATTTTTTGGAAATTTAAAATTTAAGGTTCCAACAAATTTTAGATAAAATTTAATGTCAACCTGTAGTTTTGATCTATGTGTAGAGTCCTATTTTAAACTGAACATGGCAACTGCTAAGCTAACTAGCATATATACTTAATTAATAATATATATAAAATACATTGAGAGATATCCTTCTTGAGGCACCTACAACACTTTTATGTGAGAAATTGATTAAAAAATAGGCAACTCGAGAAGGATATCTCTCAATGTATTATATATATATTATTAATTAAATATATATATGCCATTAACATTCACAACACAACATGTAAGAACTTAAATGAATTAAGGTTAGAGTTATGGTTAGGTTTTCAATTATGGTTATGGTTATGGTTAGGTTTAGGTTTAAGGCTAGGGTTACAATTAGATGTAGAATTAGTGTTAGGATTATAATTATGGTTAAGGTTATGATTAGAGATATAATTAGAGTTAGGGTTATGATTAGGATAAGGGTTAGGTAACTTTAGGGTTAATATCAGGGTTAGGGTTAAGGTTAAAGGGTTACAATTAGAGATAAATTTACAGTTACATTCAGGGTTAGGGATAGAGTTAGAGATAAAATTAGGGTTCGGGTTATGATTAGATATTGAATCAAGGTTAAGGTTAGGGTTACAATTAGAATTAGGGTTAAGGTTAGGGTTAGGGTTATGGTTATGGTGAGGTTTAGGATTAGGATTAAGGTTTGGGTTACTATTAGAAATAGAATTAGGATTAGGGTTATAATTATGGTTATGGTTAGGATTACGTTTAGGGTTAGGGTTACAATTAGATATATAATTAGAGTTACGATTATGTAATTAGGTTTAAGGTTAGGATTAGGGTTTAGGTTATAATTAGATATAGAATTAGGGTTAGGGTTAGGGATATGATTATGATAATGCTTAGGTTTAGGGTTAAGGTTATAGTTAGACATAAAATTTAAGTTAAGTTTATGGTTAGGATTATAGTCAAGGTCAAGGTTAAGGTTAAGGTTAGGATTAGGGTTAGAGTTAAAATTAGAGATACAATTAGGGTTATGGTTAGGGTTAGAGTTAATTTTATGGTTATAAATAAGGTTAGGATTAGGTTTAGGGTTAAGGATATGGTTTATGTTAGAGTTAGGAAGATGATTATGATAAGAGATAGAATTAAGATTATCGATAGCATTAGGCTTAGATTTGAAAGTTAGGGTTAAGGTTAGGATTAGGCTTAGGGTTAATCTTAGAGATAGAATTAGTATTAGGCCAGTTATAATTAGGGTTATGGTTATGGTTATGGTTAGGTTTAGGGTTAAGGTAAGGGTTAAATTTAGATATAGAATTGGGGTTAGGTTTAGGCTTTAGGTTAGGGTTTAAGTTAGGTTTAAGCCTCTAAGGTGCATGATGGCATACCTATCCCTAGTATTATTGCCACAGGGATGCATAACAAAGCATCTATCCAAATCGATCAGCCAAGTCTTTGCCTCAAGACCCCCACCAGACCCATCAAATGTGGGAGGTCATGCTCTCAACAGGTCTCTCATGTGACCCACCACTACTACATCCTGTTCAACTGTGGTTTCCCCATGTTTAGGGGATCTCTCCTTTCCCTATCCAACCTTTGTTCTTCTTGATGCCTAGGTCCTAAATGACCTAGTATCTCCTCTAGTAAGTGCTACAACTGACCATCTAAACTAAGTTGTTCTGGGTTCTGACCACCACCTGTCAGATTGCTTTGGGAACTTTGTAGTTCCTCACACTCAGAATTGTGGGAGCTTAGAGGTGATGGACTTTGGTGGTTGGCCCTAGGACCACCACCTCAGCATCTTCTTGGCCATGACGTCTACCCTGAGGCATGATCCTACACAACAATTGGGGTTATGTGAGATCAAGAGTTAACACAAGGTTTCCTAATGGACATAAACTACCCAGAGTACCTAGTGTTTGGAAACCTGGCTCTGATACCAAGATGTAATGCCCCATTGCGCAAACCCTAAAGGGCAACTAAAAATGCAACAATTTTTTTTTGAAAACATAAAGTATAAATACTAAGTTTGCTAATGCAACTAACATAGCTAATGATTACAAGTTAAAAACCTAAGTCCCTTGGGGTACATGAGGTGACATTATGTAATCTATCCAATAACAAAATTGATAAAATTAATTATCAATTCTACTAACGTAACTCATCCATTCACATGTCATCATTTAAACATTTATTAAAGATAAGAAATAAGATAAGAATGAACCCTGTAGAAACCATACATGTATTCATAGAAAATTTAACTTGGAAATATAAAGAACTTACTTTCTTGAACATAACACAACGTCAAGTATATTTACAATTATGGATAAAGCATGAATTACAAAATATGATTATACATTACATCTTTCTACAAGTATATCTCATTGAGAAATTACACAAGGTTACATCATAAGTCTACCCAATACATGGGAGAGTAACATATCAATATACAAAGTATGACAGAAGTACAAATATACATCTGGAAACATATAACTCGATCAAGTTGTCTCAACAAACTTTGCATTGAAAGGTACATCTGCAAAATTATGATAAGAGATATAATTAAGATTATCAATAGCATTAGGCTTAGATTTGGAAGTTAGGGTTAAGGTTAAGATTAGGCTTAGTGTTAATGTTAGAGAGAGAATTAGGATTTTGGTTATAATTAGGGTTATGGTTAGGTTTAGGGTTAAGGTAAGGGTTAAATTTAGATATAGAATTGGGGTTAGGTTTAGGCTTTAGGTTAGGGTTAAGATTAAGGTTAGGGTTAAACCTAATACTAACTTTAAACCTAATACTAACTTTGACCCTAATTCTAATTAACCCTAACCCTAGTGGAACCATAATCCTAATTTTAACCCTAACCCTAACCCTAATTAAACCATAATTGATCTCTAACCCTATTCCCAATTAAATCTTATCCCTAATTGAACCCTATCCAAACCCTAAGTGAGAACTAACCCAATTGAAATATAACTCTAACATTAATTAAATCTTAACCTAATTTAACTTTAATCTTTATTAAACCATAACCAAAATTGAAACCTAATTGAATAGTAATTGTAACTGAAATATAACCCTTACCCTAATTGAACCCTAACCTTAACCCCAATTCAATCTTAATTGAACCCTACTCCTAAGGTCCTAAATAAACTCTAATCCTAACTCTAAACCCAAATTGAAGTTGAACCCTAACCCTAACCCTATCACTAACCCTTACCCTAATTAAAACGTAACCCTCACCTTAACCCTAATTAAATCCTATGTAAACCCTACTCCTATCCCTAATTGAACCCTAAACCTAACCTTGACCCTAACCTAATTTGAACCTCAATCCTAACCCTTATGCCAAGTTATATTATAAGAACCTAACTATAACCCTACCTTAATTGAACCATAAATATAATCCTAAGTGAACACTAACCTAATTGAACCCTTACACTAATAAAACCATAACCTTAATAAATTCATAACCTTAACCTTGATTAAATTATAACCCTTATTAAACCTTAACCCAAATTGAATCCTTACCCTTAAAGCCTAACCCTAAACCTAAAATCCTAATTGAACTCTATCCCAAAATTTGATCCCTAATTAATTGTAAACCTAACATTAACACTAGCACTAACCCTTAACCTAATTCTTAAATAAATCTAAATCTGGATTAGTTCAAAAAACCCAACAACTCACAATTGAAACTAAAGGTGATTAGGCTCTGCTACCACTTGTAAGGAATCTAAGGTAGTAGAACAACTTCCTAAGCTAATCTTGAGAGAAGAATAATGTAAAACTTTACAAATCTTTAATAATTACAAAAACTTAAATAGAAATAAACACAAATATCATGCATACGACAACATAGTGATTTACATGGGAAAAACCCTTTTAGGAGGAAAACCCCACTCTCCAAAAGCCACCTAATATATTATTCAAAAATAATAAATATTACAATATACTTGTAGAGAAAGCTTCTCACAAGAGTATCACCATCAGATATCAAGAGACAACACAACTGCTATCAAACTCTAAGAAAACATCACACTCTATTGCAACTGTAATACAACACCCTCATAAAATAGGGTTACATTCTAGGGAAAGACATGCCAACAAAATATTTTCCATTATATCTAAAACCTAATAATGAATGGTATAGATTTATAATATATTATTATTTAATCTACATTTTAGGAGTTTCTTGAAAAAGTTAACACGCTCACATTTTTCTCCTCCATGCCACCCTGTGCTCCCATTGTGTATTACACCTATATTTAATTATTTTTGAGAATAATAGGCACCTCAATATTGATATCTCTCGACATCTTTTAGATAGATGTATTTAAGATATTTATGCTAGTAGCATCTGTAGTGTGGTATGTAAAATATCACTACCATTTCAAAACTTCAATGATTTCTCGCTTCTTCTCTTTGTGCATTATTCATTTGTTCATGTCGTTGTCTCATGTAATTTTGATCACATTCTCTTCAATGTTCTCTTCATTGTTCATCATTTTTAAAATTTAATCTTGGATGAGGCATCCTAAACATTTATATAATAAATTTAATCAAACAAAATTATGTTAAAAAAATAATACAAATTATCCTAACAATTATGTCACAAAATACAAGTTAAATGACAAATGTTATTTATTTATAATATATAATACATTTTTTAAACAATGAGTGTCTTTAAAAAACTATTCAAAAATAAAATATAAATTAAATTTTTAAGTATTATAAATATGAGAAATTTTATTAGAAACTAATTTCAAAATAAAATATATCATAAAATTAATACATATTAATTGATAAATCTTATTTATTTATAATGAATAATAAATAGTTTAATCCTCTTAATAAAAAAATTGTCTTAAAAAAATAATTAAAAATAAAATATATTCAAACCCTTTCTAACAAATAATATTTTCATAATAAAATAAACCTAAAATTTTATTTATGAATTACAGATTAGAATTTACTTTTTACCTTATAAACTTTTTTGAAAAATATACAAATCATAGAAAGTAAAAAATATTTTATTTATTTAGAAAATTTGCAAATGATAGAAACTAAAAATTAAATGCACATATTTGTATTGTTTTGTTGTACCTTTTTTCAATTGGTAAAATTTTTTAATTGCTTTTTCTCAAATAATTGTTTCACCTTCTTACAATTGGTAAAATTTATTAATTGCTATACCTTCATCAATTAGTAATTTTTTTCATGAATGTGTAATTATTTTTTCTTTTCTTCTTCCTCTCTTCATTTATATAAATATTTTTGGGTGGCGTGGATTCCTTTGTGTTTTAATTTATATTTTTTGGCTATTTATTGTTTCATATACCTTTTCATTGTTTTTATTAACATGCTCACATTTCATCCATATTTCCACTGTAGGTTACCCTCTCAGCATAATTAAATCCCAACCCTAACTTGATTGAAACCTAATCTTAATCCTAACTGTAATTAAATCTTAACCCTAATTCTAACCCTTATTAAAACCTAACCCAAATTGAGCCATAAGGTCAACATTGAATCTTGGAACTTGAAGCATATCCCCAACTTTAACACTATCAACCTAATTAAACTCTAACCCTAATTGAAACCTATTCCTAATATTAACCCTTACCTTAATTCAACCCTAACCGTAACTTTGAACCCTAGGTAATTGAACCTTGGCACTTGAATCGTAACCCCCATAACACTAAACCTTACCCTAGTTCAAAATTTATCTTAATTGAATTGCACACCCAATTGAACCCTAATCCTAACATTAAACCTTACCCTAATTTAACCCTAACCCTAACCTTGACTCTAAATCTTGATTGAATCCCAACCTAATTAAATCTTAATCCTAACCTTGATCCTAACCCTATTTGAACCCCAACCCTAACCCAAATCCTAAACTTTACCATATAACAGGCTAACCCTTATTGAACCTTAACTGTAACTAATAAGTGAACACTTACCCTAATCAAACCCCAACCCTAATTAAATACCAACCTTAACCTTAACCTTAACCCTAACCTTAATTGAACCTTTACTTTGATTGTAAACTTAACTTTACCCCTAACACTAACTGTAGTTATAATTGTAATTCTAACTCTACTTCTTACCCTAATTCTAATCCTAACATTAACCTTCACCCTAACCCTAACTCTAACCATAATTTTAATGTTTTTTGAATTATAGTAAGAAGAATTAGGGTTAAAATTATAATATTATTAATAATTATAAAATTAAGATTATAATTAATTATTTCAATTATATCTCTAAATTATTAATTATGACTCTAACCTTAATATATAATTATGCATTTTAAAACATTTTAAAATAATTATTTAAATGTGTTTAAGTTATCATGTAATTTGATTGTCTTTCTTTATCTAAAATGGTTAGGATTTTCATTGTTGTAGTGGCATAGGATTTTAATTGTTATAGCGGAAAAATAGGTGACTAGCCGTTTCAATGATTGAAATAGGTGACTGACCATTTCAATGATCAAAATAGGAAATTGACCAAAATGAATATTTAGTAGGGTTAAAGTTATTAAGTTGATAGATGTAACCCTACAATGTCCAAGCATGGTGTCTATAGGAGGTCAACACAATCCGTCACAAATAAAACACAAAAACAAACACATTTTAAAAACAAAAACAAAATGTTTTAGAATTAAAAAAAATTATTTAAAATTAATACATTTCAATAATGTAATAATAATATAATACAGTACTACTTATCCAAAACACAAAAAACAAATATATTTTAGAAAAAAAAACAAAAAAAAACAATATAACAAGAGCTGCAGAGTAGCGAAGTTCCTGCCTAAATGTTTAAGAATGGTCTTTTTTTTATTTGTTGTGTTTGCTACATTTTAGCAATAATGTTGATATTATAACAACTTAATAGTAATCTTGTAATTGTGAGATGGTGACATGTAATACCATAAACAGTATTAGGAAATTGCAAAGTAGTTATTTTTGACAATACAATAGATGTAATCATTATATCTTTAGAGTCTCCAAATATAGTGTTTGAAGAACATTAAAGATTTTAAAAGTTTCTTTTAATTGATCGGTTGATGTTGGTAGAAGCATCAAACTCAAAATAATACATAGACATATCTTTAAAGATTTTTGAATAACGCATAACTTCATGAGCAAAAGAAATTAAAATTGCAATAAGAAGGATGGGGTAAAGAGGTTGATTTGGGTAGTAAGGAGGGTTAGGTTGAAGGTAGAAAGGGAAAGGAACATGCATGGCAGGAGGAAGAAGTCACACCACAAAAAGAGAAATGAGATGGCACATAAGGGGGTATCATTAAAATCTGAATTAACAGTTTTTGGGGGCTACATGGATTGGAAGTATGACAAAGAAGTGAGGTCATACCTCATGAGTAGGAGATAAAAGGAAAAAAATTGAACAATCCATGCTAATGAAAGTAGAGAGGAATACAAAATAGATTGGAAGAGAGCTGAGTAGGAGGTGATATTTAGGGAATAGGAGTGTGTATGTTGATTCCTCTATAAATAGTAGGTTGGTACTACATAATAGAGTGGAAGAGAGCTGAGTAGGAGGTGCTATTCAGGGAATATGAGTGTGTATGTTCCATCCTCTATAAATAGTAGGTTAGGTTTTTTGGGTTTGTTCTCTTTTAGTTTTGCTTCATTCTTTTCATTTTTTTTTCATCATGTGTTTTGTTATACTTCACAACTAGTGACTTTATTACTCATGAACAGTCATAAATCTTGTGTTCTAGGTTGTTTAGCATCCTTTATAGTATTTTTCCCCAGTTCGAGCCAATTTTTACCTCATTTTTCATCAAATCCTTTTGAGCCTTGCTAAATTTTTTGACAATGTTTCACTAACCATGTGTTATCTCAACAACTTGTTAAATGTTCATATTATTTTTGATGTGTTGGTTATCACTTAAGTTATAATAATATCATTAGCTTTCGATGACATTTTTAGAACTTCATTGGGTTTTGATACTAATCTCCTAACCTACTCTAAAGCCAACACAAGTAGGGAAAGTTGACCCATTCAATCAAAAGTGGAGAAATTGAAGACAATAAAGAATCACTTAGGAACTTGTTAAAGGTTTTGAAACCTTTGTTAGAAGCCAAAAGGTTTTAGAAGCCTCATTAAACTCCAAAGGGTTTTTGCATCCTTGGGATGGTGAGTTATTTTATTTTGGCTTCTATGGTTTCACAACCATCATCAAGACCTGACATGGCTTCCACAACCAAGTCTAGAGTCGACAAATTTTGATACTTTGGTTCCACCATGAGCTCTCATAAAAGTTTGGAAAGATCAAAGGAATTGAAGTTTAATTTTGGAACTTTCTAGAGGTTTTGAAACCTTTGTCAAAATTCAATAAGGTTTCCACAACCTTGGCAGAAGTTGTCAAAAATTCATTAAAAAATAATTATAAGTTCTCATTTGAAGCTCACATTCTAAATTTGGAAGAATATTGGGTAGATTGTGAAAAAAAAATTATGAAGTAAGGAGAAGAGGATGGATGAGGTCGTCACTAAGGTAGATTGTAACTTTCAGATTAAATTATGATATCCAGGGTATCGAAGATGATGACTTTATTCTGGTTGACCGCATCTTCATAGATCGCATACAAATCCAACCCATCCTACCAATATATTGGATTTTTAATGAAATATAAACCATTGAGGATAAGATGGAAATAGTAGTTAGGTGAATAAAGGAATGGGCAATGAAAGATAAGGCTAAAATGAAAAATCCCGCCCTTGAGAAAGCTAAGGAAGTTATAAAGAAATCATAGATTAGTTTGAGGAGGTCTTCATCACTTCAAAAAATGGCATCCACAACACAGTAGACTACCTCTAGAGGTAGTGGAGATGATGATGAGGATCCCTTAGGAAGTAGGAATTTGGAAAATGCTTGTGAGGTATATGATACATCTCCTCTAAAAAGGTCACTTCAATTTTATTTTGCAAGAACTACTAATGTCCCCACACCTTCATCTATCTCATGGTTAGAACAATATTTAACCAAGAAAAAAAAAGTGGTTGACTTGACTTGAGTCTACTCAATAAGGATATTGTGTCTCAATTAAACCAAAGAATGCCACATATCAAAAGCCTAAAACCACATCTCGATTGTTGAATGATCCCTCCTAGGGAAATATGTATGTTGAGGTTGCTCATCTCTCCGCTCAAAAAGAGGCTAGTCAAATGATTGCAAGCGATTTCAATATCACTAGGATTTATCTGGGACCCAAAAATAGAATAGAGAAAAAAGTTGAAAATTTTCAAAAAGTGAATAATCTATAAACTAACACTATTTATATTTGGGTTTTGTGGGATGTGATTTTTTTTGAAATATATATGTTAGTTGTATTCTAGTTTTTATTATTTTCTATGTTTGGCGTGTTTTAGTTTTTATTAATTAACTGTGTATGTGACTCCTTAATAGATTTTTTTCACACACCTAGGCTACTTTATAATGAAAAATTTAAAAAGTTTAAAACAAAAAGAAAATAAACATGCATTTTTTAAAGTTCTACTCATATATAATATAGGTCAATACAATAGCTATAGTTACACACACTTTTTTATTTGTCAACAAGTGTTTAGTTTATTGACTAATATTTTGAGAAGTGTATTATAAAAAAATTGGCTCTCACTTCACAATTGTGTATAAAACACCTATAGTCATTTACGCATAAAATGATTAATATTTAATAATTAAGATGTGGTATTAAGTGAAAAAATTATCTAGCAAAAAATAGATGAAATTATTTTTTTTATAATTGTTTGCATATGTTGTATTATTTATTTTATTACTATATAACATTAAAAAATTGTTAAAAAATAAATAAAACTAATTCTTGAGTAAATGTAAATAGTGTTTGTATTTTCTTTTTTATCTATCAACTTACATATTTATGTATTGATGAAACTATTTATTTATTTAGTAGTTTAGATAGATGATAATAATTCTTAGACAAAATTAAAATGTGTTTATGTATGCATGTAATAAATAAAATAATTATGTCATCAAATAAAATAACTGAGATTAATATATCTAAATATTTTTAAAATAGATTATTTAAGATATCTATAGTAGTATTATTAGTGTTCACCATTAACATATATTTTTTAAAATAAATTTATTTGAAAGATACAATATATATCTATTTTGAAATATCTATCTTAATTGTGTGACATAAATTATATAGATTCTTCCAAATTGATATATATTTAATATCTAAAATATCTATACTAATTTATTTATTATCTATCCAGTCCATTATTTTTTATTGATTATCTAATGATAATAAAACTAATATATCATTAGATTTATTTTTATTTAAAATTATAATATTATTATCTAATATATTAAATTATATTTTAGATGGTATATATGTTACATATATATTGTATACATAGTATAATATGATGTTAAAATTATATATTATATATTATATATGTTACATATGTATTATATAGTATATATATTATAATATTATAATATGTTGTTAAATTAATAATATAAGATATAAAAAATATATTATTTATTTTAATTTGTGATTAGATTATTTTATATATTTGAATTTAATAGAATGGAAAATATAACAAGTAAATAAATTTTGAAGAGTTTAAATTTTTTTCTAAAAAATAGTTGAATTATTTTTTGATTATGGTCATTGTGGAGAAAAACCTTCAAAATTTGGGATAAAGTTTATGCTCCTTGGAAATCGGCTCTTATTGCTCAAAGTTTGTAGCCAATAAAATTGAAGAAAAATAATTTTTGAAATTTGAAAAGTTAAAATCTTACATTTTACATTAAGAAAAATAAAATATTATATATCAAAAAAATAATAATGAAATTTGATTTGGCTGCAAATAAAATGTTTAATGAAACTAATAATAATATAATAATAAGATATATATATCAATGTATTTTATATAAATTAGATTTAAATATATATATACTAATATTAAATATAATTCCAAAATTTTGAACTTAAACAATTTCAAAATATAACATAGATTTTATCAAATAAACAATTTCAAAATATAACACAAATTTTATCAAATAAAAAAATCAATATATTAAACAAATTAAATTTCCTAGATTTGAAAAGGCATACATGCAAATCTAAAAAATAAAAAATCAATATATTGAACAATTTAAGTTTCCAAGGTTTGATAATGCATGCACGCAAATTTAGAAAACTTAGACGATAAATTTTAGAATCTCAAACATATTAAACCCAATCCATTTCCTCAATCCATAAAAGTTGTATATAATTTAGTAATTATCTTTTTTAAATATAATTATAATTTTTCTAATTCATTTTTACAAATACATAAATTTATAAACTTTAAATTTATGAAATAAATTTAATTTACATATTAATTACGCCAGGCGTAACCTTATAATGGCAGCAGACCCCTATAGGAGGCCAGCAGAAGTAATGGTCTTAGCAAAAAGAAATGGTTCGTATTCTGCTACGTGGCACCACCACTCAGCACGGCTAGCTGCTACTGACTATTGATCTTCCGTAATGTGAGCAGTTACATACAATCTTGCGTGCATACAAAGAGATCAAAAGATATCATAAGTTTCACCATCTTGTGCTTGAGGAGGAGGAGAGTTTTCTCTCTAAGTGGAGATGCAATGGAGAGAAGATGGAGAGAAAACCCCTATACACATCAAACCAAACATAGTAAGAAGGGGTGGATCATGGTAGCGACATTATGGAGAGAGGATTCTCACAGTTTGATCTGTTCTCATGAATTCAGTAGTAAGTCATCTTATGTAGATCTGGAACACTAGGTATCGGCAATTCTACAAGAGTTTTATCTCTTTTTATTTTGGTGAGTATCTTTCCAGGTTTATGTATAGATTTTACTTCTTCACCTTATGTCATTTAATGCTGTTTGTTTTCCATGCAACCGTTTTCTGTATAGTTTGCGATCATCGGCAGTTTTCTATGAAGTAAATAGTCCTGCGAACTGGTTATCTCCATAGCTCTAATTAATTCATGTCGGCAAAGCTGCAAGGAACCATTCAAAGCCTGCTGTTGTAGGTAATCGTGTGTCTCTGTGGTTGCAGATTTATCCAAGGGCAGGGATCTTCTGGAGAAGTATATGATTCGATTACTCTCTACCCACTGTCGAAGGAGGATACGATGTGGCCATTGGGTTTTCTCCTTTGATTGTTGTTATGCTATGCCTGGTTTTTTCTGATAAGTTTGTGGCCATTCTGTGTACTTGTATTGGTGGTATGTAGTCGTCATGCTTAGAAACATGCCAAGATTCAAAGAAGCAACCTCAAGTTCAAAGTATTCCAAACAGATGACCAAGAGTTGGAGCCATAACAACATCGATCTACAATCCAGCGGGTATCGAAAAAGGGTAATAATGGAGGGAATACTATAGAGAAACAATAATATGAAAAGATAGATTTGATCTCTGTCTCTTTGTTATTGAAAAATCTGGGTATTCAAAATTTTCTGTTATATCCATGTTCGTGTACAGATTACATACAGTTGAAGATCGTCTTCCACAGGAAGAAAAAGACCTTTAGCTGGAAGTTTTGTGTATAACGAACGCCAGTCGCTTGAACAGTCGGAGCCAAAAAGACAAAAAAGTGAATTTTCTTTTTCTTCATTTGAGAAAAGCTATACCTATTAAAATAATAGAAAAAATCTTTTTAAAATTTTCTAAATTTAGAAAAAATTATATTGAAATAATACAAATCTTTCTAAATTTTTCATTAGACATATCTTAAAGATCGATTTATCAATTTATTTCTTAAAGATCAATTTAAATAATATAATAATATTTTATAATTTTTTTAATTGATATATACTTTCAAATAAGTAATGAATATATATATAGACTACACATCAATATATTTTAAAGTTTTTGTACGATTTAAAACCAACCTAAAAAAACAATTTCAAAGTATGGTGATCAAATATAAGGAGAGTACTAACATATCAATTTTAGAATATGTCTTTTAAACTGCTTTTTAGTTGTCTCTAAATATTGTTAAAGAAAAAATTATCCATTTTCTATTTTACTCTCAGTCATTTTTCAAGATGAAAAAAGCTATATTAAAATAATAGAAAAATCTTTCTAAATTTAGAAGAAGCTATATTGAAATAATACAAATCTTTCTAAATTTTTCATTAGACATATCTTAAAGATCAATTTATTAATTTATTTCTTAAAGATCAATTTAAATAATATAATTATATTCTATAATTTTTTTAATTGATATATACTTTCAAATAAGTAATGAATATATATATATACCACACATCAATATACTTTAAAGTTTTTGCACAATATAAAATCAGCCTAAAAAAAAAAATCTTAAATTATGGTGATCAAATATAAGGAGAGTACTAACATATCAATTTTAGAATCTGTCTTTTAAACTGAATTTTTGGTGTTTCTAAATATTGTAAAAGAAAAAATCATCCACATTCTATTTTTTAATGTCATCATTTTCCAAGATGAGAAAAGCTATATTAAAATAATAGAAAAAATCTTCCTAAATTTTTCATTAGACATATCTTAAAAATCAATTTATCAATTTATTTCTTAAAGATCAATTTAAATAATATAATCATATTGTATAATTTTTTAATTGATATATACTTTCAAGTAAGTATTGAATATATATATATATATATATATATATATATATATATATATATATATATATATATACCACACATCAATATACTTTAAATTTTTTGCACAATATAAAATCAACCTAAAAAAAATCTTAAATTATGGTGATCAAATATAAGAGGAGTACTAACATATCAATTTTAGAATATGTTTTTAAAACTATTTTTTAGTTGTCTCTAAATATTGTTAAAGAAAAACTCATCCATATTCTATTTTAAAAAATAATGTATATTTGTAGAGAAATATTTTAAATTTAAGACTTTATTAAAGAAACTATTTTACAAAAATACAACTTAGATATGCAATCTAATATAAAAGCTTCCCATAATAAGTGCACATCTAAAATAAATTTAAAATTATAAAATTAAATACAAAGAAAATATAATAAATTTATTATTACACAAAAATAAGTTTTCAAATTAATACAATAAAACTACCATACTTATATTTAATGTAAATTAGTGCACACTAAATTTTATCATAAAATTAAGGTTATGGTTCAGTTAGAATTCTAAGATAAAGTTTGAAGTTAGGGTTAGGGTGATTGGATTTAGATCAGGGTTATAATTAGGGGTTAATGTTCAATAAAAAATAGGGTTAGGGTTGAGGTTAGAGATGAATTAGGATTAAGATTAAATTAGGAATAAGGTTAGGGTTAGGGATCAATTAGGATTAGGGTTCAAAAGGGTTCAATTTGGGTTATGGTTACATTAGGGTTAGGGTTTTTATTAGGGTTTAATTGTAGTTAGGGTTAGGTTTGGGTTCAATTAGGGTTAGGGTTAACATTAGGGTTATATGATATAACTTGGAGTAAATGTTATTGTTAGGGTTAGGACCCAACTAGGGTTAGGAACAATTAGGGTTTGGGTTAGAGTTGGGGTTCAATTAGGGCTAGAGTTTAATTAAGGTTAGGGTTCAATTAGGGATAGGGTTATGATAGGGTTAGGGTTTTTTATTAGAGTTTAATTATGGTTATGGTTAGCATTCATATTAGGGTTAACATTAGAACTCAACAAGGGTTAGGAACAAATAGAGTTTGGGTTAGGGTTGGGGTTGAATTAGAGCTAGAGTTTAATTAGGGTTATGGTTCAATTAGGGTTAGGGTTAAGGTGAGGGTTAGGGTTTAATTATGGTTAAGGTTTGATTAGGGTTAGTGTTCACTTAGAGTTATGGTTGGGGTTCAACTATAATTATTTTAATTAGGGTTATGGTTAGGGTTAGGGTTCAATTATGATTAGGTTAGGGTTAAATTAGGGTTAGAGTTGGGGTTAAATTGGGGATAGAGTTTAATAAGGATTATGGTTCAATTAGGGTTAGGGTTAAGGTGAGGGTTAAAAACAAATAGGGTTTGAGTTAGAGTTGGGGTTCAATTAGGGCTAGAGTTTAATTAAGGTCAGGGTTCAATTAGGGATAGGGTTATGATAGGGTTAGGGTTCTTGACTAGAGTTTAGTTATGGTTAGGGTTAAATTAAGTTTCAATTAGGGTTAGGATTAACATTAGGGTTATATAATATAGCTCAAGGTAAAGGTTATGGTTAAGATTGGGGTTAGAGTTAGGACTCGACTAGGGTTAGGAGAAAATAGAGTTTGGGTTAGGTTTGGAGTTCAATTAGGGCTAGAGTTTAATAAGGATTATGGTTAAATTAGGGTTAGGGTTAAGGTGAAGGTTATGGTTCAATTGGAGTTAGGGTTAAAGTGAGGGTTAGGAACAAATAGGGTTTGGATTAGAGTTTGGGTTCAATTAGTGCTAGAGTTTGATTAAGGTTAGGGTTCAATTAGGGATAGGGTTATGATAGGGATATGGTTCTTGATTAGAGTTTAATTATGGTTAGGGTTACCTGGTTAACATTAACGTTATACAATATAGCTTGGGGTAAAAGTTATGGTTAGGATTGGGGTTAGGGTTAGGAATCAACTAGGGTTAGGAAAAAATAGAGTTTGGGTTAGCGTTGGGGTTCAATTAGGGCTAGAGTTTAATTAGGGTTATGGTTCAATTAGCCTAGTTAGGGTTAAGGTGAGGGTTTGGGTGAGGGTTAGGGTTAAGGTGAGGGTTAGGGTTAAGGTGAGGGTTAGGGTTAGGAATCAACTAGGGTTAGGAACAAATAGAGTTTGGGTTAGCGTTGGGGTTCAATTAAGGCTAGAGTTTAATTAGGGTTATCATTCAATTAGCTTGGTTAGGGTTAAGGTGAGGGTTAGGGTTCTTGATTAGAGTTAAATTATGGTTAGAGTTAGGTGATGGTTCAATTAGGGTTAGGTTTAGCATTAGGGTTACATGATGTAGGTTGAGGTAAAGCTTATGATTAGAGTTGGGCTTAGGGTTAGGACTCAACTAGGGTTAGGAACATATAGAGTTTAGGTTAGGGTTGGGGTTCAATGAGGGCTAGAGTTTAATTGGGGTGAGTTTAGGGCTAGAGTTTAATTATGGTTAGGGTTCAATTGGTGTTAGGGTTAGGGCTAAATTAGGGTTAAGGTTCAATTAGGATAAGTGTTCATTTAGGGTTATTGTTAGGGTTAAGATTGGGGTTAATAGTAGGGTTAGGGTTTATATTGGGGTTAACATTATGGTTAAGGTTTAATGTTAGGGTTAGTGTTAGGGTTAGGGTTAAAGTTTAGATTGGGGTCAACATTAGGGTTAGGGTTTAGATTGGGGTTAGTGTTAGGGTTAGGATTGGGATTAATGTTAGGGTTAGAGTTTGGGTTTAGGTTCAGATAGATTTAGGGTCATGGTTATGGTTAAGATTCAATTGGGGTTAGGGTTAGAATTCTAGGATAAATCTTGGGGTTACTATTAGGATTAGGATTAAGGTTAGTTTAAGATTACAGTTCCAGGATAAATATTTGCATTAGTGTTCGAGTTATGGTTAAGGTTAGGTTAGGGGTAGGGTTTAATTTGGGTTAGGTTTAGTGTTCAATTAACATCAGGCTTATGGTTCTACAATAAAGTTTCAGATCAAGTTTAATTAGGGTTAGGGTTAAGGTTAGAATCTGGTTAGGATTTAATTAGGGTTAGGGGTTAGTTTCTAGGAGAAACCTACTACTAACACTTACCTTAACACTAAACCCTAACTGTAACTATAACCCTAACTATAAGCTTAAACCCTAACCCTAACCATAATTATAAACCTAAATGGTTAACCCTAAATCTAATGCTAACCCTGACCATGATATAAAATTTAACCCTAATGATAACCCTAATTGTGATATAAATCGTAATCCTAAATTTTAACCCTAATCATAAACCTAATTATATTAATTTATTCAATGTATAACACTAAACCCTAATACTAAATATAACCCTAATCATAATTCTAAATGCCAACCCTCACCATAATCATAATTGTAAACCAAATCCTAACCCTAATGCTAATCTTGACCTTAATCCTAACCTTGACCCTAACCCTAACCCAAACCATACCCCTAACCAAATATAAATCGTTACCCTACCCCTAATTATAATTCCAATCCAAACCTTAATAGTAATTACAACCCTACCCTTAACACTAAGCAAATCCTTATTCCTAACCTGAAACCTGTTATAATTATAATCCAAACCCTAACTCTAACCATAATTCTACCCCTAACCCTAACATAATTCTCACACTAACTATGACCATAAACCCAACCTTAACACTAAACCCTAACCCTAATCATAATAATAAATCTAAACCAAACCCTAACCCTAATGCTAACCCTAACCATGATACAAACCCTAATCCTAAATGCTAACTCTAATCATAACCCTAAATATATTAATTTATTCAATGTGTTATGCACGTCGCGGCTACTACTAGCATACATATATATTATTTTAATAATATATATAAAATGTACACCGAGAGATATCCTATATATAAAATAGCTTGAGGCGTTTAATTTTTTCATCATTCAACTTTAATAAAAAATAAAGTTGAAAAAATTCAAGAGACATCTCAACATATTTTATATATAGGATATCTCTCAGCGTACATTTTATATATATTATTAAAATAATATATATGTATGCTAGTTATAGAAGATCAACACAATATAATAATATAATAATAAAATATATATCCAGATATTTTATATAATTATATTTAAGATATATATACTAATAAGAACGAAATAAGTGACAGACGTTTCAATGAATGCTGAACGTTTTATTTTCCATGCAAAAATTTCATCACATACCACTATTCTTACCATGCATTCAACTGTCATGTACGTTTTAATTTTTAAGTGATGAATTTTTGTTTACATCAGATCCGCGCTGCCATTGTAGACATGCCTCTCGAGGTAAAAATAGCTTCATTCTTAACCTTTTAAAGAATGGAAGTATTCTTAAGCAGGTCAGCACTTTTTACTTTGATGTCAATTTATATTTATTTAACCTGTGAATGGCATTAAATGAGCTTCACGTTACTATTACCTGCAATATATTAAATTTTAGTGGGGTTGTTAAGTGTTTCAAAATCAGAGACATACACAAATGAAAACACATGATTGGCAATAATTCCTTTTAAGAAAACCATGTGATGAGCAATATTATAATAGTGTCAGCAATATTGAAAAAGAAAAAAAATTATGATACAGTCTAAGAGCCTCATTGAAGAGTTAGTGATAAGATCCGCTAGGATAAACCGACACAATATTCTGTTTAATTAATATTCTAGAAAATTCATTAATCTGCACTGTAACATGGCTGAAACATTCAGAGGCTTCATTCAGCCATATTAAAGACCTTATTCAACAGATAACTTGTACACAGTAATATAATATGTATTTCTTTACGAACTGGTTGCCGAACCTTTGTGGTCTCAGTTATGGAATTTACATTTGTATATATTGTGTCAGGTTGTAGTTTTTTTTAATTACTGAGATGAATCAGAGTTTAATCCAGTGATCCGCAGTTTAGTTTTTTTTAGAACGAACATTTCTTATAATTTCTCAATCTTCATCAACACATTATTTATGAAGACAAATTTGAACATACATACCTAATTTACAATATTCCGGTTTTACTAATATCTGCAACTATAGAAAGAAAATAAATGAAAAAAATTATAACCGTACATTTATTACATCTGATTTGTACAGTTCAGAGAAATAAAAAAATTAGAACTGTAAAACTAGTAAAGGTCCTATTGGCAAGCCCACATAGGATTTCTCAGTACCCGAGCTTGGACTTGAAACTGATCAGAAGGAAGGATAAGCAATTTGGTAATTATTTTGATAGAGGGGCTGCTCCAAGCCCCCCACAACTTGGTTTCCATCAGAATCCTCACTTGAATTTGTGCTGCGCCTTAGGCACGCCATCTCTGCGTTGGCCCTGGCCAATTGCATTGTTAAATCATCTATTCGTTTCTGCAGAGATGAGATGTAACCTACACAGCCATACACAGGATTTATGACTCTAGCATTTGCTTCGTATACTAAGCTGCCAACTGCATCCGCTCTTGAATCTACTGCAATTTCCTGCATATCATTAAACATCAATAAATCAGATTTATCAATTATAAATGCAATTTTTACACAATAAATAAAATCCTGCAGTATTCTGAGACATGAAAACACACTTTTTGAACAATTAGGCCTACATAGTATACTGATTGTTTTTCGCAAAATATGCATGAAAATGATTGTCCAGACTCTAAACAAAGGTAACCATAAATTTGATAAACTGCTGTTTCTCTCCCCATTTGATTACAAAATTAATATTTGTATTCCTTAGAATCACCATCATCTTATACATCTGAACCACCCAAAAAAACATAAATGGGCTTTTCAACAGTTTACACATTACTCCATGAAATGTACTAAACTATCAAGCTTATCAATTGAATTTTGAAAAATTAAAATTCTAAATTGAAATTTAATCAAAATCAGTCATTTAAACCTCCAAAAATCTTTCATTTAGATGCTTAACTGCTCTGCCACCTTAATGTGAAAGTTTTAGTCAACTATGCAAAATTTGGAAATTATGTAGAGTATCATTGATAACAAAGATGGAAATTTTATAACCATAATCTTTATCAATCAGGCTATATGGTCATGCTCTATCTAAGAAATAGAACATTAAAATTTTTCAAGTTTTTTTTTTCTGAACCACCCAAAAAAATCATAAATGAGCTTTTTAACAGTTTATACAGAATATGCCATCAAATGTACTAAACTATCAAGCTTATCAATTGAATTTTGAAAAACTAAAATGCCAAATTGAAATTTAATCAAAATCAGTCATTTAAACCTCCATATTATCTGTGGATCTCGAGGTCATGCAATTGTTTTTCTCTTTTAATAGTTAGCATACATACTATGGTACATGCTTCCTAGTTTCAAGATACAACTTCCATAAATTTCAGATATTTCATTTTATTTATAGATCTCGAGGTCATATATTTGCTTTTCTTATTGTACATGCTTCCTAGTTTCAAGATACTACTTTTATAAATTTAGATATTTCATTTTATTTGTGGATCTCGAGGTCATGTATTTGCTTTTCTTATCGTACTTGCTTCCTAGTTTCAAGATACAACTGCACTATAAAATTTATGAGACCACCCATTTAAAAATACTCCTATTAGTTCAGCTTCCTACAAGAAACTCAGTACCCTAGCTAAAATTTCATTGTTGAACTTCCATAAATTTGTAACGCCTAGGTACCAAAAAATTGGACAGTAAGAAAAAAGAAAAAAGAAATCAAGAAGATAAAAAGATGCAGCAACAAGTTACGGAAAAAGCCTAAAAAAATTGGACAGTGAGAAAAAAAGTCAATAAGAGAAGATAGAAAGGTGCAGCAACAAGATGCATAGTTTAACAGAGAAATGATAAAAAAATGAAGCAACAAAATAAGAAAGAAAACCTAAAAAGAGAAGGACAAGATAAAAGTCAATTCCATAGAAAAATGGAAAGTTAGGGAAAGATATTAAGCTTGTAATACAGCAGTGGCTTAAGGGACAGTAGGCCTGCGGTGCAGGTAGCCTCGGGAGGCAATACATGATCATGCTCCCTCCACATAATCATGCTCCTTGCAAAACAGACTAAAAACTGGTGAAATACCTACAAAACAAACTAAAAACAGCAGTGGCTTGAGGGAGGAATGATACCAGTAGGCCAGCGGTGCAGGTAGCGTCGGGAGGCAACACATGATCATGCTCCCTGCAAAACAGACTAAAAAACTGGCGAAATACCTGCAAAACAGACTAAAAACTGGTAAAATACCTGAAGTATTTTGCTGACGTTACTAGCTCCAAAAATTTTATGCACGCAGGCAAACTTGTGCGGCTCGTCTGCAGGAAAATAAGGAGCAAAAATGCACTCCTTTGCACAACGTCTACGGAGAAGCTTACATGATGCGCATGGTGAACTTCCCGTATGTTTGCTTCCTCCCATTCCAAGTGCATAAACTTCACTCTCTTCTCCGAAACAAAGAATATAATATATAGACAATCAGATTCAAGGCGAGGTCTTCGATCCAGAAAAATCGGTCAAACCAGAACAGTTCAATCACATCTAATCTCTTAACCCCCAGATACATAAAATATAGCAGCGGTAACTAAAAGACTTCACCCGATCAAAAATTTCATAATAAGCGCGCTTGCATGATCCTACATATATATCTGCAGCTGCCGGTTTCATGTCTGTCTAGCCGTTTATTTCATTTAAAACCGCCCTATTTAAAAATAGATGTTTAAAAATTAAAGCTACTCGCTTCGTTGACATTTTGAAGCATTATCTGAATTTAATATTTGTCTAAGCTGTGAAAAGGCATAGCTGAACAGAACAGATACTTAAACTGTTAATTTCCAGACTTCACAGTGAGTCAAGACTTTGTCAGCGTGATGAAAACAACTAAAAGCAATTGCATGAGTTGTGTACGTGTGAAAACATGTATGAGGGTGTTCTTATAAAATGGACAGACTACTGCCCATTGCATCAGTGATGAGGGTGTTCTTTGAAATGGTTTACGTGTACCTACTTTTGCATGAGGTTGTCCTTTTGAAATGGACAGATTACTGCCTGGTTTTATATGCTGACTTAAGTTTCGATGCCATTGGTCCATTGGTAGACAATGGTTGTTTTAACTCCACAGGACTTCACTTCTTAATTCTCCAAGTGTTGCTTAGATTCTGGAGTATAATTTTATTCTATTTATCTTATAAGTTTTAATAAAGTGATAATGATGTAATTTTATTTATCTCTTTTTTATAAAATATAATTTTTATTTTAAATATTTTAAAATGATTATATAAATTAATTATATTTTATAATTGAAGGTTTAGTTTTAATTGAATTAAGTTTTAATAAATTAAGATTGACATAAACATTGATTTAAGTGATAGGTAATCGAAATGTTCAGAGTGGAATAAAGATGCCATTTTAACTCTACATGGACTTCACTTCTAATGCATGTTTATATAGTGTTGCTTAAATTTTGGAACACAATTTTATTTTATTTATCTTATAATTTTTAATAAAGTGATAATGATGCAATTTTATTTATCCTTTTTTTATAAAATATAATTTTTATATTAAATATTTTAAAATGGTTAATATAAATTAATTATATTTTATAATTGATGGTTAACTTTTAATTGAATTGCCGGTATTGGCATGGTGTGATGGTTTATAGGTGGCATTGTTGTTCTTGCCACCAAGGTTCAAACCCTGTTGGGGTGGTATTGTTAAA
The DNA here is from genome assembly GCA_007258455.2 of Sequoia sempervirens. Classification (NCBI taxonomy): domain Eukaryota; kingdom Viridiplantae; phylum Streptophyta; class Pinopsida; order Cupressales; family Cupressaceae; genus Sequoia; species Sequoia sempervirens. Next base: position 120,372,691 of record VDFB02047230.1, read on the forward strand.
TAGTTGTATCTGGTTCATAGCTCTGGTCAAAAGCATTTACCCCTTAAATTCTCGAGTGAAATTTTATTCTATTTATCTTATAATTTTTAATAAAATGATGTGATGCAATTTTATTTATCATTTTTTTAATAAAATATAATTTTAAAGATGCGTTCATATTCATTTTGAACACCAATAAAAAATTGAAAAATTCATGATTGAATTTGTCTTATAGAAATTTTATATATAATAAATAAAACTTATTTTAAAAAAATAAAAAAATAATTTTTATCTATAAATTTGTTAATTTTAAAATAAAAAAATACTTTTCAAATTTAATTTTAATATTTAGATTTGTTAAATTTTATATATTAATAATATAAATTCTAAAATATATATGACTACAAAACTGGAATTGGGTAGTGGCCCCCTATACTTTTGTTAACTAAATATTTTTATTTTTATAGAGTGGGTAAAATTTTGGGTAGTTGCCCCTGTAAAATTAAACTTTATTTTTGGGGTAAAATTTTGTTAACTAAATATTTTTATTTATTTTTAGAGTGCACAATTAGGTCAAATTTTTATTTAACTTGGTAGTCACCCCCTATAAACTTTTGTTAACTATATATATATATATGACTAGCAGTTGTGTGTAGTGACATGCAACGATGAGTCGATAGGCATCGCGAAGTACAAATGGATGAAATGCAATCTGATATATATTAGAGTAGTAGTTGCATGTAGTGACATGCAACGATGAGCCGATAGGCAACATGAAGTACAAATGGATGTAATGCAATCTGAGAGACATCAAAGGGTGCTTGGAAATGTCAATGTAGCAAATGGAATTATATATTGTAAGTTTTAGTTGGAACAATGTTTTTCTGCTGTTATATTTTATTACCCCTATGTATAGATATGTATGGATGCTAATGGAACACATAAAAATGGTAGCCAAATAATGCAACCATAAATGAAACAATATTTATCTTAACAAAAAATATAGTCTTTTCTCAATAGCACCCTGTGGAAAATTCAAACAATATAGCCTTTTGAATAGAAGCTTATAAAAAATGAGACAGTGTAGCTTGACCTAGACAATAACAATCGAAAAAATCTGCATAATGTCAACAATTCTATTCCGTTGTAAAAATATACTATTTTCTCAACACAACCTTATAAAAAATTGAAACAATATAGAGAACAATAATCAACAATGCCCAATGGAATCTAACATAAAGTGTATAAGATTAACTATTTTATTTTGTTGCAACCATAACCTGAAACATATGAATTTTGTCTAAATCTTATGCCAGAAACATAGAGATTTTTACATAAAAATTATAAAATAAAACACAACAAAATGAGGCTTGCTCTCCACCCTACCATATTGGGTCATGGAGCCTCAAGGACTCTCACCAACCCTTAAGCAAGAATATACATTGCCCACCACTATGATCAATGGTAAAATGAATATTTCTTATTACAATCAATATAGAGTACATTAGGATATGTTTGTCTATTTGACCATTGTTATTCTAAAAGGTTGTTTGTAACACATTAGTTCACCAAATTCTGCATTATGGTTGAAGTATGGTCTACAAGTATAAGAAAAAAGTGTGAAGTTTAGTGTGGTGATTATGCAAAACAAAATGAACTGCATAACATTAACAATTTTATTCCATTATAGCCATTACCACAAAAAGATAAAACTCACAGCTATAGTCCTATGCAAAACCTTTGCTGCAAAGGCTAGACCATATATAGCTTATGTGTATACAAAGTGTGAATTTTAGTGCATTGATCATGTCTAAATTTGCTTTGTACTTGTAAAAGGAGGAATGAAGTAATTATAATTTAGCCATACCTGGTGCATGTGGTAGAATGCAATATGAACACAAGAAAACAAGGTCTAATTTCCACCCTACCATATTGGCTCATGGAGTGTCGTGTGCTCTCACCAAACCCCAAAGCAAGAAAATAAATTGTCCACCACTTGATCAATGGTGAAAGCAATGTTTCAACCACTGCTGACTTAATACAAGATCTAATGGCATCAAAAGGCCTATGAAGGATAATTGCTTGGGTTGTGTCTAGCTACAAACATGAAAGGATTATTTGAAGTTTAGTGTAATAAACATGTACCATTGGTAGATAATAAATAAAGAAAAAAATATAAAGACTTGTACAATCAATAACAAATAACATGCAATGCAGTTGTAGTAGAACACAATAAGTAAATGAAATCTAGGCATACCTTGTGCACATAATGGATTGGAGTCTAGACACAAAAAAGGAGGACTGCTCTCCACCCTACCATTTTGGGTCATGGAGCCTCATGGGATCTCACAAAACTCCCAAGAAGAAACATTAATTTTCCACCACTTTGATCAATGGCGAAGGCAATGCTTTGGCACCTGAGAAGATTTTTTTAGTGAAAATCAACACTATACATTTTTAATAAATTGACATGTACTTGTGAAATGAGAAATACAAAAAAAGATATATACACTTACACTATATACAAATGGAATGTAGGTGAAGGCCATACAACATGCAAATGTGGAATCATAAATCTATTTAGCATTTTGGAGATCTGTACAGCTTGTATATGAATATAATGTAGCTACAATCTAAAATGGTTTCAGTGGAATATACCTACACAAAAGGAAAACATGAACTTTGGTGCAACGAACATGTTTTATTAGTAAGCAAAATGTAAATTACAAAATTTAAATGGCTCTATAATTTATAAGCGAAATATACGTAATACCATAATTACATGTCACATATAAAAAATGATAAGGAAGTGAATTTAGAGATGGTGTAGATTCTTTATGCATAGAGATGAAGAGGAAAGGGGAAGAAATTCACTTACCATAAAGAAGAGAAACTTTTGATGATGATGAAAATGAACAATATTTTTGGAGATGATCAACTTTTTTGATTTATAGTGCACTCTAATTATTTGTATGTATCCTGCAGTAATTGCTTTTTTGAGGCTCCTGCCCACACTAACAAATTTCCCCATGGAGCATCATAGGTTGTTACACAAATATACCCATAAGTTGTCTTCAAACATATGAAGATATATTAATGCTGTGATTGTTCACAGTGGTGGACAATGTATCTGCCCTATGCAAAGGTATGCATGCATGCCATAGTAGATGAAAATACCATTGATATATACTAATCCCTATGTCTAATTTATGGGACATTCTTGGAATGATAAATTTTTATTTTCGAGTGTTATATACAAGATTCATGCGTGCAAGAAATGGGCAAATAATTATCACAAATGGAACTTTTGTAGAGTTTTTGCGACCATCACCTCATGCAAAGAACACAGAGTAACATCTAACCAACTCCACAGAAGCTAATCAACACTTATTCAGACTTGTATCTTAGGATTAATTGTTGTATGATTTCCATGTATTTTTCATGCTTCTAAGTAATAGTTGCTTTTAAAGCCTTGGAAAATATAAAAAATGCTTGTTCAGACCCTAGGGTGATCCCACAATATTGGTTTACAATTTTTGGCCAAACTGGACACTAAACTGATTTTTTCTAACTAAATCTTCACTTTCGGGCACCTATAGCGGCTTAACCGCGAGGAATTTGAAGATGATGCAAACTAGTGATTTCTGGAATTTCGTCTGTAGATTCTATATATATATATATATATTTAAAATTTGGAATTAGATTGCACTTATTTTTCCATCTCCTTCGAAAACTAGTTTTTTTCACTAAACACCATTTTTAAGGAGTGACACTCACTGTATAACATATAAATTTTTTTACATGAAGGATAAAATTTTAATTTTTTCGAATTTAGATTTATAACTACAATATCTAGTGCTTCCAATTAACTTCATAGTGTTTTATTGAATATTTTTTCCTTAATCAAGTTTCAAAGTCAAACCAATTACAATTCAAACATAGGTGGACCACATAACACATAACTTTTTGTGTATGTATCGAAATTCAATTTTCCTTCTTTGTTGGATCAAGGACTTCAATCTCTGGTGCAATCATATTTTTCAATTTTTTTTAATAATTATCTTCTATTTTTCCACATGTGCAGAACAAAGAGCTTGATTTTAGTGAAAAATCTACATTCACAAGAAATAAAAAATAAATATAATAATAAAATTAAATTTATTTAAAATTATAATTTTTGGGAAGCTTATAATAAGGACTACATAATTACAAAAAATAAAGTTTAAATGAATTCATTTGATCCCCCAAAAGGTAAATCAAAAGTGGTTTTTACTCAACATTTTGATATGTGTAAAGGAGACTCTATTATAGGTATGGTTTAAAACTAGCGGGGTTCTATCCAAGGGGGTTTGATCTAAGGTAGTTTGATCAAACCCTCTTCAATTTGAATGCTTTAAATGGAAATTTTTAAGCATAAATCATTATATTTTCTTAAAATATGTGATTTCAGCAAAAAATAGAATCTCCCAGAAATTGTAAACCAACTTTGTAAAAATCAGAATCTCCTAGAAATTGTAAACTAGAAATTATAAATCAAAATAACATATAATGTTTTATTACTTCAACAAGCATTAAGTGTTGCACCTTTGAGCTATCCTAATTTCTAATAATCAAATACTAGACATATTATTATAAGCAAAATTGGCTAGATCATCTTCATTGAACCTTAACATCTTTATTTTGAGATTGCACAACTAAATCTTTGACTCTAAGCACCTTATTATGCTAATTAAGAATGATATAAACCATGAATGGAATTCATTTCAATAAGAATAATTTAAATGATAAATGAAACAATTTATTCAAGCCAAAAGAAGAACAAACAACAATGCCCTATGGAAAAGAACACAAAGTGTTTTACTGCTTCAACAAGTATTAAATGGAAAGTCAAAAAAAGATAAATGCAACATATCAACCAACAAGAGAAACACATATGCACCTATAATCATTCTATTTTCCAATAATTGAATTCTGAACATATTATTATAAGCAAAACTACCAAAATCATCTTCATTGAACCTTAAGGTCTTTATTGCAAAATTCCATGACTAAATATTTGACTCTCAGTAGCTTGTTATGCCAATTAATGATCATATGAACTATGGATTTAATTCATTTCAATAAAAATTATATATTAAACAAAACATTATCTAGAAAGGAAAAAAAATCATTCATAAAGTTATGCTGCAACCATAACCACAAAACATAAGACACAATTGAATAAATGTCAATTGTTATCACAACCATCTCCAACACATGCAAACCATACAACAACAAATGTCGATACCATCCAACGTTCAAGAGAGAGAACATCCACACAATATTTTCCCTTAATTGACTGGCTAGCAAGAGTACAAATTGAAATCTTTTGTTGCCTATAATAATGAATTGCTTCAGACTAGGAAATATATTATAGGAAAAAAAAGATTTGAATTCATAGCCTTTTCATTCAGGAAATTAAGGGAAAATTCATTCTAGATGTTTGCTCTCTTTATAATTTTGAAACAAATTTAAAAAGGGAAACAATTTAACATTCAAATTTATTATTTTTAGAAGATAGCTATTTATTTTGAAAAAAAAATGTTATTTCTTTAATTCTTGAAAAGGAATTATTATAACAATAGGATTTGCATTAAACATACTAAAGAACATTGTCTGCCACATAGATTTACTCAACACATTTATGAAGCTATTAAAGGGACACTTCAAATACTTTTTCTAGGGCTGTGCAAACAAAAATGAAACAACCTAGCCAACACTAGACAAGAGACCGTGACAATGCCTTATGGAAAACAACATAAGCTACACAGGATTAACTATCTAGCCACACTGCAACCATCACCACTAAATTGAAGCTACAAATAAATAAATGGTAGGTGCTATCACAACAATCGCTAGGACATTGAAAGCATACATCAATCAATGTTGGTGCGAGCCAACATTTAATTTTGGTGGACTTCTCTATCCACGCGGTGGGAAATACATTGTCCTATCCCCAAGGAAGCTAACAACCACCTTCACCACCCTTCCCACAACCACCGCAAGGCTATAAGCTAGGAGGTTGACAAAAATTCTGACCAAAGTTCATTTAAACTAAAAACCATCCACTACCTTTTCCACATCCGTTGGAAAGCTCAAAAACTAGGAAGGCTCACAAGAATTCCAACCAAAGTACACACAAACAACCTATCGACTAATAATATAGGGAACAACATTCAACATAGACTATATAAAAATGATTGTTTCATTGCATTGCAACCATAATGACTAAACAAAAACTATAAATCAAACAATGTTGGTTTCAAAGTTTAAAAGCCATGCAAATTTTTTTTTTTTTCTCAACACCACCTTATTGCAACTTGAAACAACATAGCCTTCTCAACAACACCTTATTGAAAATGAAACAATGTAGATCAAGGAAGGAAACAATAATCAACAATCACCACTGGAATAAAAAAGTAGTCCGCGAGCCACAAAGCAAACAATATCACTAAGCATTTTTTTGAAACACACCTCTTCCCACTTGCTTCAAACACACTTTTTCCCGCTAGCTTTCCTGCACAAAGAGGGGAAAAATATTATCACATACGACACTTTTCTTTTGCTTTTGCAACCACCACCCCATGAAAAAAAACACAAAATAACCTCCACCCACCTTCGTAGGAGCAACACAAAGCTTGATTGAGCTTGCACCCTGATAGAAGCTTACCCTCCTAACTTGCGACTCTGATAGAAGTTATAGCAATAGAACAAAACCAAACAATGCCTTATTGAAAATTTCCTAGGCATTCGTTTTGTTTCTTGAGGCATTAAACAACAAGTGTTATTACAACCATTGCTAGTACGTGCAAAGCATATGACAATTGATATTGATGCAAACTAGGGTTTAATTTTGGTAGCCTTCTCTATCTACGTGGTAGGAAATATTCCACCCTACTCCTAAGGAAGCCAAAAACTGCCTCCACCACCTTCTCCATGACCATTGGAAGGGTAAAAAATCAGGACAATGAAGAAAATTCTGACCAAGATGGCTGCAACGTATATACACATTTACATACATATATATATATATACATATGTACATATATAGATACATCTACACATACATATATATACATATATACATAGATACATACAAATATATATACACATATATATGCATACACATAAGTTGTATATGGTCTAGCCTTTGTAGCAAAGGTTTTGCATAGGCATGTAACTGTGATTTATAGTGTTATGTGGCAATGGCTACAATGGAATAAAATTGTTAATGTTATGCAGTTCATGTTGTTTTGCATAAGGAATTGTTTCCTATTGATGTCCACCTTAGGCTATATTGTTTCATTTGTAGCTTCCATTTACCGTCAATGGTTGCAATAAAACAAAATAGAAAATGTTATGGACATTATATATACATATACATATACATACATACATATACATATATATACATATAGATACATACATATATATACATATATATATACATACATACATATATAGATATACATATGCATATATAGAGATATATATGCATATACATATATATACATGTATATATACATATATATACATACATATATATATATATACATATATATATATATATATGTATACACATAAGTTGTATATGGACCAGCATTTTGCGGAAAAGGTTATATATTTATGTATATATGTATATATATAAATATACATACATGTATATATGTACATATATATACATATACATATATATATGTACATATATATACATATATATATGTACATATATATACATAAATATACATACATATATATATAAATATACATACATACATATATATATATATAAATATACATACATATATAAATATACATATATATATAAATATACATACATATATAAATATACATACATACATACATACATACATATATATATATATATATCTGAATTTAGATGCACATATACACACATTGTTCATTGCACAAAGCTGGGAAAAATGCAGAGTAATAAACCAATGCAGAAATATAACCCAAGCCACCCAACAACAATCAACAAAATCTGCATCATCTTAAAAATTTTATTATGTTGCAAACATAAGTAGAAAATGGAAGCCATTAAAAGAAGCCCACAAAAAATCACAGTAACAAATCCATGCAAAAATTAATCTTTCCTAGATAGAACCTTATCAAAATTTGAAAGAATCTAGCCTTCTCAACAACACTATATCAGAAATTGAAATCTACCTTAGGCTATATTGTTCTATATTCAGAAAGGTGCTGCTAAAGACGCTATATTAATTCAATCTTTAATAGGGTATGTTCTTTTTCTTTTCAATAAGGTGCTACTGTATATCTAGATTTAGATGTACATATTTACATATTGTTGATTGCACAAAGCACAAAAAAATCCATAGTAATAAACCAATGCAAAAATACAAGCCAAGCCAGGCAACAACAATCACAAAAACTACAACGCCTTAACCATAATTAGAACACTTCTCAACAACACCTTTTTGGATGATGAAACAATATAGCCCAAGATAGACAACAACAACCAACAAAAACCTTTTGACTAAAACTTTGACTTGGCATAACTTTGGCATACAGACTTTGTTTGACGTGATTCAAAAGGTGTCAGAGCCGTATTGACGAGCACTACAACTTGACGTTGTCTTCACCTAATTTGGAGGCAATCAAATTTTTAGCTTTGCATCAGCCCTGATTTGCTTGTTTGACCAAACCTTTGACTGAGCATAACTTCTGCATACAAACTCTTTTTGAGCTTGTTCAAGTTGCGTTAGGATCGTCTCAGTGAGATCTTTCCAATGATGTTGATTTGTATAGATTCTGAGACTTTGAAATTTTTGACGTCTTCTGGATCCTCCTTGACCATTCCTCCCAATTGAGAAGATTTTGGACCTCCAAAAGTCTATTTTTACATAGAATTTAAGTGATGGAATTATCGCCTCACTTGTCTTGTATCATCCATCCACATAGTTGGAATTCTAATCATCCGACCCATCACAAACAAGATGAAGAATGAGATAGCATAACTGATACAATCAACTAAATACCCATCAATACTCATTGTTGCATCCATTGTCCACATAGAACTAACTATTAGAATGATAAGCAACAATATTGAATATACTAATGTGAAGGAAAAAGTATCAACTTGCTGAATCTCCTAAACATGAACATTGTTAGAAAATAAATCGTTCAAACTGTCTTTTACCACCTTTGGCTGAAGGCTTAACTGTGCTTGCAATTGATCCTCACACTGTGTTGTTTGTGACACCCTATCATCTTCATGCTTAGTATCACTAGTTGTTATAGACATGAGTGTTAAAGTATTTCTTGCATTTACAATTATCTTCAAATGCCCTATGTTTACAATAGATTTTTCATTCTTTATGTGATGAGCTCTAACACTGAATTCAATTCCATCTTTAAACAAATGATACCTATTATGTTCTCTATAGAAAATGACTTTTCTGTCATACAAATAAGGACTGCCTAGAACCATTCCACAAATGTCAAGCAGAATGACATCTAACTCTACTTGATCAACAAACTTGGATGTGATTGCAAATCGGAGTTTACATTGCCTTGAAACATGTAGCTGAGCATTATCATTTACCCAACCCAATGGATAGGGTCTAGGATAAGTTGTTTTTAATCCCAATTGCTTAACAACTTGTTTAGAGATTAGATTCACTTGTGATCCACTATCTATTCAAGTGTATCAATCTTAATTTTTTTTGCAATAGCCCTTATATGAAAAAACTCATTCCTTTTCCTTTCAATAGGGACTTCATTACACTTTACAGAAGAAGCATGAGAACTAGTACTGACAACATAATGTTACCTTTTATACCCACAATTGTGATCTTGGTTTCATCATTAGAATTTGATCCGAGATCATGCACGATAGTTGTAGTCTTTTGCTTGCCCTTTCAATCCTTGAACCATTTTGGTTTCTGATTAGGATGTAATTTCTAGCACTTTGCATCTTTGTGCCCTTTCAAGTCTTGCAGTGTGAGCAATAAGGATTATCCCCCTCTTTCTTTACAGTAGTTGTTCACTACATTTTCACCTTCCCTTTCTTGCTCCCTTTGTGTTTATTGGATTCCATTAAGAGAAAATCATGGCTATTCCTCGAGCTTGTTTCTAGATGAATGGATTGCAAACTAACTTCATCAAGGTTAGTTGGATTAAACATAAGTATTGTATGCCTCAACTTTTCATGTAATCCATCTATATAGTTTAACAAAGTTTCTTGTGTATATGGAATGCCCAAAATTAAAGATCTTTTCCTAAACTCCCGGCGTGTATAATCCTGTACACTTTGTCCTTTATCTTGCTTTAATAATTTCCAACTTATTATTGCTTTTTGAATATGACCTAATGGATATAATGGTTTCTTTAATGTAGCTATAAACTCAAACCAAGAAGAAATAATTTTACAATATCAGCTTAGATCTTCTTGAGTTCTACTCTACCACTAGATTAAGGCTATGCCTCCCAAGCAAACAGTGTCTAATTTTATTTTTTGAGAATCTTCAGTAAACTTTTGAATTCTATAATAAACTTCAATTTGTTTAATCCAATTATCAATTTTATCTACATCTAGTTCTCCATTATAAGTTGGCAATTCAAATTTAACATCCTATTTTAACAAAGGTGTATTAGCTTCAGACTATACAGGTTGTTTCTTCTTTGAAGAAGAATTAGATGAAGAAGATGAAGAGGATGAAGAAGAAGATGAAGAAGATAGGGATGGAGGTTCAGGAGAGTCACTACCACCTCCTACTCCTTTACCTTTATCATTTTTTGAAGTGGATTCACCTTCATTCTTCTTTCTATTCTTGAGTTCCTTTTTCTCCTGTTGCTCTTGTCTCTTTTGGAAAATAACTTCTACCATAGCCTTCATTTAGAGAAATTCTTTATGGAAAGCTTTCTCATCAAGCTTTGTAGGACTTTGTTTAGCTACCATTTTTGATTGTGGAAAAGACCTTCATTTTTCGATCTCAGGATTGAACTCTGTAAGTGCACCTTCTCCTTGCTTCAATTTCAATATGGTTAACATTCACTTTTGAAATTTCCTGTTAAGAAGCTTTGATATCAATTTGATCTATAATTAGAGGTTTACAAATTCAAAATGTATTTAACCTTAATTAAAATTATTCCTGATCCAACAAAATTGCATGACTATGTTGTTTAATTGTTGAAATTACAGACTAAGTTCACTTTTAAATAAATTAAGTCCTGAAATTGACTAATTACTATAATGTTATAATTAGAATTCAACATAAGAAAATAAAAATGAAAGAATGAAAAATAGGAGAGAGAAGAATGGAAAGACAAAAGGAAGGAACACGAGCTTGATAACAGGGTTTGTCCAATCAAGACTGTCTTCAAGTCTGCTTCTCAAGGAAAACCACTTTATTAATAACACCTAGCAATGAAAATGCCTTGTTAGAATATCCAAGCTCCACCTGCATAATAATTTCTCATAGTCTCTCTCTCCTTTACAATTTTCGGTGTAATAATCAACACCTTGTAATATCTTTCTTAAAGAATTCAAATTCTCCACCTTTCACAAATTTTTTCCAATAATACAATTATCCTCTCCAAGAGAATTTTCAATTTCATAATAATTTCTAATGTGCCCAAAAGGCCAAACTCTTCCCCTTTTTATACATTTGATTTTGACTAATATGGTTTAAAACCATATGATTTTCAAAGTATCTCAGTCTCCCATTTACAACAGTAAATCCCCTAAAAATAATACATTCATTAAAAAAAATAGCCCTTATAATTTTGGGCTTTACAATATTCCCATACAATATTATTTCAATTTGATATCCTCCTTTAAAATTATCCTAAAAACCCCTTAGGATATTCTCAAAAATCTTAACATGTAAATAGGGATATGGATTATTTTTTAATAATCCCCTTAAAATTATGTTTAAATCCTTTAAGATTTGGGCTTTTATATTTTAGATATTTGCCTTTTTTAAAATATTTTAAAACTCTTAAAGCCCTTTTAAAATATTTATGCATTTTATTTTAAAGGGTTTGGCTCATATATTTTAGGCTTAATTTCTAATTTAAATAAGATAAATACCCTCAATTGCTTATGCCATGTCATCATCTGCCACGTCATCATTTACCACGTCATGAACTACCATGTCACATGCTGACGCCATCATTTTGACTAGTCAACCCTTTTGACTAAAACTTTGACTTGGTGTAACTTTGGCATACAGACTCCGTTTGACGTGATTCAAAAGGCGTCAAAATTTTATTGACGAGAACTACAACTTGACGTTGTCTTTTCCCAATTTGGAGATGATCAATTTTTTAGCCTTGCATCAGCCCTGATTTGCTTGTTTGATTGAACCTTTGACTAAGCATAACTTCTACATACAGACTCCTTTTGAGCCTATTCAAGTTGCGTCAGGATCGTGTATTAGTGAGATCTTTCCAATAATGCTGATTTGTATAAATTTTGAGACTGTGAAATTTTTGAGGTCTTCTAGATCCTCCTGGATCATGTTTAGCAATCTGTATTTTATATCTGTACACATTGTTGAGTGTTTGTTTACACTAAAGAAAGGAAAAAGGATTTCCCTACCCCGTTGCCTCTTTTATAGAAAGGCTGCCTCCCACAATTAACGTTATCCTTAGAAAAGCTGATAGCTAATATTTTAACCTTCGTTCCATTGAAACTCTTAAATCTGCATTCTTCCATTTAACCATTCTTTCCTCAAGCAAGATCTGCACACAACCTGTTATCCGCAGTGTTTTCATTCTTTTGTCTTGCATGATTTATTTGTTATTAATGATGGTAGCTTGAAAAAAAATGAAATCACACCCATCTACTAACCTAACACCACCACTATAATTTGTAATCATTCTAAGATTATAAGATGAAAGCCTGCTTGAAGATGCCTGAATTCATCTCGATTTATCTTTTACAATTTCCTCATACTTTAACTTCAAAGTTCTATTGGTTTAGGCATCGTTGCTTTTCACATGTATTTGAATATATAATAATGTTTGAAGTTTATATTAAGTTCGTTGTTTTATCCCAAGTCATTCGCTGCTCCTCTTAATCATTTCTTGATTTTCAGATCGCTGAATTTTCTTAGATGCCTAAATTTTCTTCATTTACCATTATCTTGAAACTTAATTACTTTCCTGAAGCTTTAGTGATCTGTTTTAAATTCACTGAAATGATATAATTAAGGCGTGACCTCATAGTTGTTATTGATAATCATAAAGCCACTGAAACTTGGAGTTAAAATCTGAGGTAGATCTCTTCAGAGATATGCCTTTATGAAGAGGTGTCGGTAGTATTACATGTGTCTTCGGCTGCTTGTTAACCACAAAATATTAAACGCCTTTACTGCTGATAGATCAATGTGTTTTATTCACTATATCTTCTTTAATTAACAGTAAGTACATTTAAATTTGATAGATAATGAAATGATCATCTCCAGTTTACAATTATAAAACTTATCTACTTTGCCTACCAAGATTGTGGATTAGCTTTTTTATTTTAAACTTATTTGAATTTCTTTTCGACTAAATGATGATAGAAAATATATATTTTTATTTGAAAATGTATATTGCGTTTAAAGTTGATTAAAATTGCTATTTGTGTTAATTTCTTTTAATCAGATTTGAAAGTATTTAAACTACATGTAATTCGGTTGAGTTTTCTATTTCAATTATAATATTATAATATTTAATTGATTTGTAAAATTTTTTAAGTCTACATTTAGTATGAAAATATGTCTTTTGGATATATATTGTTTATATAACTTGTAGCAAATGGTAAATATATTTGGCAATGATTTAATTGTGAAGGAATGTTATCTATTTTGGTGCATATGTCTTTATGAGATTAGTGTATTCTTTTGGACTTGTTGATTTAATGGAGTCTTGGGAGATCTTGTATAGGATTTGTTGAAGTTATGCCATGCACGTTGTTTATGTTATTTTTGTGGTGAATGAAAGTATGATGTTTTGTGTCATGAATGGAATGTGATCATACCTTATTTTGAATTGTGCATGTTGACTATCCTATACATTATGTGAGTTTATCTTGCTTATAAGAAGACTGGCTTTCGATAGGGGCTGAAACCCTAAGAGGCAACCAAGGTAACCTATCACAAGTTTATAATTTAGTGAAAACCTAACTAAACATTTTATGGGTTGGGTAGTGTTCAATAAATAATTTTAATTGATTTCCTCGCCTAATACCTTAGTGATTGTATAGATTAAGGATAGGTTGAGATTACCTGGAATGGCTTGATTGTTTACCTTGTCTTCCCAAAAGGTAATTCAATTCCACATGAGTTTTTTTTAGGTGCCGAGAATCATTAGAGATTGCTAGGGTAACTTGGTATGAGGGCCAGTAGTCTATGAAGATTCACCAGGGTAACCTAGAGAAACTATGTGATGACACTCTTTTTCTAATGCATATTGCAGGGTCTCTTGTGTAGAGTCACGCCTCAATTATGTTGTTGCCTCTGGAAGCTTGTTTGTCTTTATATGTGGTTTTGATATTGTTATGTTGTGATGTGTATGTGAAGCCATGCAAATGTTATGTTCTATCTTCTTGTGTGTTATCTTCATGGACCTGATATTATCTCCTAGCATGGAGGGAGTGGACCTTTGAGTACCACATGGTTGGGAGGAACGTGCATATTCCTCCATTGGGTCCCCTTGCAGGTGTTGTGCTCGGATGCTATTATACTTGTGGAAGGTTCCCAATTCTACATTGTTCGTGATTTTGGAAATTGAGCATGCTCATGGACAAAGTTTACAGATGTGTCATGAACTTCATATTTATTGTATACACTCTTGTTATGTATAAGGGTACTTATTGTAATGCCATCATGTTGTAACGAGATTTATCATAATATCAATTGCTATAACTTGACTACATTATGACTATGTAAACGGTTCATTCATTATTGTTATGTTTTATCCTTATGTTTAATATCTTGGATTTAATAATGTGATATTTTTACTTATGAATGTTTAAGTAGTGTTGTCACAAAATTGTGAGAACGTATGCCTAGATGTTTCTTTATTACTTATGTTGCAATCAAATGATTTAATTTTTTTTTTTTTGATTATCTTATTACTTTACGTGTAGTTCTTTGGTTCCCTGGTGAGGCATTACACTTTACCACATAACCCTTACCCTTATTGAACCCTAACTATGACCAATAAGTGAACACTTACCTTAATCAAGCCCTAACCCTAATTAAATACTAACCCTAGAATGGAATCCTAACCTTAACCTTAACCCTAACCCTAATCGAATGCTTACTTTGATTGTAAAGTTAACTTTACCCCTAACACTAACCATAGAACTATAATTGTACTTCTTATTCTAATTCTAATCCTAACATTAACCTTTACACTAACCCTAACTCTAACCATAATTTTAATGTTTTTTGAATTATAGTAAGAAAAATTAGGGTTAAAATTGCAATATTATTAATAATTATTAAATTAATATTATAATTAATTATTTCAATTATATCTTTAAAATTATTAATTATGTCCATACATGTAACCCTACAAAAAAACAAAAAAACACAAAGATCCATATTTTTGAAAAAAAAAAGAATAAACAAAAAAAAATCATTTTAAGAATAGTAAATTTTTAATTACGTAGTAATAGTATAATACTACATAACCAAAACAGAAATAAAAAAATATCAATGTAACCCTACAATGACAACACGATGTCTATTGGAGGTTAGCACAATCTGTAAAAAGAACACAAAAACAAACACATTTAGAAACAAAACAAAAAAATAGAATAAACAAAAAAATCATTTTAAGAATAGTAAATTTTTAATTAGATAATAATAGTATAATATAATACTACATAACCAGGGTAAGTGCACCGAAATGGTCGCACTTTTGTGGCCAAACTAACAAATAACGCATTCGCGTTATTTTTTTCTTTGTAAATTTGCTTTGGTTTTGCCTTGGAATACCAACCCAAAGGCTTGGAGGGCATTCCCAAAGACCAGAGACATGTTTTTTCCAAATTCAACAAATTTTCACATAATTGGGTTCGTGCTCACCATCAAGATTGCATCTGGTTCAATATCAAGAAAATTGAACACATGGGTAATGTTAGGTTCTTTATTAGCTTTCCAACCATGTAATTTTTCACTTTTAACAATGTTAAGCCTTTCATCCATAATTTCTTTTGTTTGTATGTCCATTTTTCTTCAAAAAGTAGTGTTTGGTATTTTTTTTGCTATAAATTAACCATTCATCAAAATTTGAAATAAATTACATTTTTAGAAACTAGACTCCATTCTATAAATTTTAAAAATAAAATTTTAAAAAATCTATTAGTTTCAAAAATTTTAGGGGAATGGCCAAAATTCTGCTTTTAGGAAGTGCCCACTTAGAAAATTAATAAAAAATAAAATATTCATTAAAAAAATTATCAGAAAATATCCAGTCACTACATACTAATCTAACTTCTTGTGAATGATTTTAAAATACTACAAAAATTCCCGCGCTCGGGTCACACAAGAGTTGTATATTGTTGACAGAAACAACAACAATTTTGTGTGTCCCTCTTTTAAACCCTTTAATCTCAACCATTTTCAAAATAAATTAGTAGTTTAGAAAGTAGACTCGAGCACTACGGTCCTTTTTTTGTTCCATCTAAATTTTTGAGTGTAGCTATCCTCAATTTCACGTCCAAGGCCAGTATTTCCGGGATTTCAAAAAAGTGCGGCCAAATTAAGCCTTTTTGGGAACCATCTTGGTGCACTTACCCACCAAAAAGAAATTAAAAAAAAAAAAGAAAAAGAAAAAAAAATCATTTTAAGAATAGTAAATTACTACATAGTCAAAACACAAAAAATCATTTACATAACCAAAAAAAATTAGAATAAACAAAAAAATCATTTTAAGAACAATAAATTTTTAATAATTTAATAATAATATAATAGTATAATATTACATAACCAAAACATAAATAAAAAAAATAAAAATAAAAATAGAATAAAAAAATAAAAATCATTTTAAGAATAATAAATTTTTAATAATCATGGTGCATCGCGGAGCTCTGTCACGGGCTAGGGCCTGCGTGCCCTAGCTCGCTCTGTGGCATTTCTCTATGCTCATCCTCGTCCATTGGGAGCTCGCTGGGGGGTCTTTGCTATGTTCGCCGGGATCTGGAGGTGGTCAGACAGGGGTTGGGCTTCCTCCTTGCTGTTGCTGGTCATTTTTCTGGCCTTTTTTTGGTGCGTGGGTTTCTTTTAACGAGTGGTGCGCGGCGGTTTGGGCATTTGGGGCCGACTGCCTTACCTCTTCCTCTCTTTTGATTGGTGCTTGGGCTCGTTGAGCCATAGAGAATCAGGGTCTTGTTTCTTCCCATGATTCAGAGATGGTAGATCCATCTTCTTTGTTGCTTGCCAGTAACAAGGATCAGACTGAGTTTCCTCCTTCTGGGGAGGGTGCTTCCTCGTCGAAAGGGACGTTTCGAATTAAAAAAGTAAATGGATGTTTGGAGAGATTAGAAGATTGACCCATTTTGGTTATTCAACCTGAGTAAGTTTCAGAGGATGTTGATTACTGGTGTAATCATGCCCTTATTTGTAAATTTTTGGGCCTTCGTCTTTCTCTTCTTGTGCTGGAATCCTAGGCACGTCGAGTTTGGAACCCTGAAGGAGATATGGAGATTCTCTTAGCGGCTAATAACTATTTCCTTGTTATCTTTTCATGCATGGCAGACAGGAATAGGGCTTTTGAAGGTGGCCCTTATTTCTTTAACTAGGTTGGGCTCTTCATTAAGCCCTAGCATATGGGCTTCAACTCTGTTGAAGAGATCCCCTCGCGGGTGCCCTTGTGGGTTCGTTTACCGAGGCTCCCGTTGGAGTTTTGGAGGGAAGATATCCTTCACTCAATCTCTTTACTTCTTGGGAAACCTATTGGATTGGCTTCACAAACTCAAAATCGTAAGGTAATTTCTTATGCCCGTATTTGTGTTGAAGTTGATTTGAATAATCCATTACCAGACTCTATGGAAATTTGCATGGTTTCTTCTTCCTGGATCCAGCAGTTGGATTACGAAACCCTTCCCTTTAGATGCATAATCTGCCATGAATATGGTCATCTACACCGTAGATGTCCCAGATTGAAATCTTCCCCCTTGGCTACCTCTGGACCTCCTAGGATGGACAAGGGAAAGGCTCCAGTGTTTGATGGACTTGTTGATACAGAGGGATTTACCCCAATTAAATCTTGTAATAAAGGCAAAGACAAGAAGAGAACTTGGATGGATAGACAGAATGATGGCACTTTTAATAGGTTTGAGGCTCTTGATAGCGTGGTCCAAGAAGATGGAATTCCAGTTGAGCTCTCTTCTGGGGCTAAGGGTCAGATAGAGATTCAGGATGTGGATGCAAAGGAGGAGCTGATTTCATCTTTAGGGGATCAACAGGTTGGTTAGCTGGCTATGGACTTGCCTCTTCAAGTTCAGAATATTGGTGTTCTCCAGGTGTCATAGGTTCCGGTGGGTATTACTGATTTGGTTCCTAGTCCCCCTGTTTCTAAGGGGTTTGCAGATCTTGGGAAGGGTTTTAAGGCTCCTCCTGCCTTAGGCTTGCAACAAAAATCTTTTAAAAAGGGGCCTCTAGACAAGCTGTCAAGGAGTGGAAGGAAGACTGATCAATAGAAAGTTAAGATTATGGGTGATACTTTGGTTGAGTCTGGGTCTGTGAAACCCATTTATTCCCACTTCTCCCATCCTCATAAATGATTGTTTTATCATGAAATGTAAGGGGGTTGAATAGCATCCCTAGACAAAAGGCTGTTCGTAGATTAATTGAGTCTCAAACTCCGGATGTGGTTTTTATTCAAGAAACCAAGCTTACTATGGATGGTTTGGATAATTGTGCTCTGCGTATCTGGCCCCAAGGCTACTGTCAAGGGGTGGGGGCTTTAAGCTCTTCTGGGGGGGTGGCTTGCTTCTGGAACCCGCGAAAAGTCTCCCCTTTATGGTGGACTTCTAGTCGGTCTTCCATCTCTATGGTTGCCTCCAATTTTGAAACTGGAGAAAGATGTCTCTTCTCCAATATTTATGCTCCTACTGATCTTCCAGGTAAGGCACATCTTTGGGCTCATATCAGTTTTGTCCGTTCTCTGGACCCTTTTCTCCCATGGATTCTGGCTGGCGATTTTAATGCTGTTATTAGTTTGGATGAAAAACGTGGCGGGTTAACTAGGTTGGACCCGTCTTCTCTTTTGCTCAGAGATAATATTGGCTTCCTAAATCTTATTGATGTGAAGCCAATCAATGGAGTTTTTACTTGGAATAATAAGAGGTGTGGTGATGAGGCTATCTCTAAACGACTTGATAGATTTCTGGTTTCCTGTTACTGGATGAGCAACAGGTGGACTACCAGTTTTGAAATTCTAGATTGGAGAGGCTCTGATCACTGGCCTATCAAACTCTCTATCTCCCCTTATGGAGTCACCAAAAACCCTTCTTTCAAATTTTAGTTGATGTAGTTATGTGATCATTCTCTTCGGGATCTTGTGCTGGATTGGTGGTATGAAGGGCTTCCTGCCCATGGGAGGGCTATGTACACTTTTAGTAAGCAGCTTCATCATGTGAAGTATAGGCTTAAGAGGTGGAATAAACAATATTTTGGGAACCTCCATGCTCAGAAGTTTGCTGCTCAGTCCAAGTTGGATAGTATTACTCATCAGATTCGTGACCATGGGTTGTCCTCTGCCCTGTTGAGTACTGAGTCCTTGGCTCTTAAGGGCCTAGAAGAGTGGGAGCTTCGGGAGGAGATTTTCTGGAAGCAAAAATCCTGTATTGATTGGCTTCAGGAGGGGGACAGGAACACGACCTTTTTTCATCACTCGGTTAAGGCTCGTAGGCAGGGGAACTCTATTTCTACTCTTGTTTAGAGTGATGGGGCCCAACTCTCGTCTTGAAGTGAAGTTTCCAGGGAAGCTGTCAACTATTTTTACAATTTGTTTTCTAGGGTGGATCTTGATGCTAGTTCTGAGGAGAGGGCCATCTTGAATTGTATTCCTTGCTTGGTTTTAGATGAGATGAATAGGGCTCTCTTGTGTCCAATCTTGTTACCTGAATTGGAGAAAGTTGTGTTCAGCATGAAAAAAGGTAAAGCTCCTGGCCTAGATGGGTTTTCGATTGAGTTCTTCCAAGAATTTTGGGAAATAATAAAGTATGATCTTCTTGAGGTGGTTCAGGAATCTCTTAGGAACAAACAAATGCTTAAGTCTTTGAATTCTACTTTTTTGGCTCTCATACCTAAGAAGGAGGGGGCCAATCAGATGGATCATTTTAGGCCTATTGCTTTATGCAACGTTGTCTATAAGATCATCACCAAGTTGATTGCTGAGAGACTCAAACCTCTCCTTGGTGCTTTGATTTCTGTTGAGCAGGGAGGTTTTGTGGAAGGAAGACAAATCTTGGATGGTGTTGTGATTGCTACGGAAGCTATTCACTCTATGGCTTCCTCTAAGGAGAAGGCGATGTTCATTAAGCTTGACATGGCTAAAGCTTATGATCGGGTGAGCTGGGAGTTCTTACAGAATATACTCTTGGATTTTGGCTTTGAGGAGGAGTGGGTGAATTGGGTTCTTAGTTGTGTGACCTTGTCCTCCTTCTCTGTTCTCATTAATGGGGAACCTTCTAATTGGTTTAGTGCTTCTCGGGGACTTCGGCAAGGGGACCCTCTATCCCCTTATCTTTTCATTATCATGGCAGAGGGTCTTGGTAGATTTATTAAATCTCAGGTGCAACAAGGTCGGATACACGGCTGGAGCTGGAACAATGTTCTCCCTCCATGTTCTCATCTTCAATTTGTGAATGATACTGGATTGATGTGTTTGGCAAGAATTAGTGAGGTAGTGAACTTTAGGAGAGCTTTGAACATCTACTTGAAAGCTTCTGGTCAGAGTGTTAATGATGATAAATCTTCCACTTATTTCTTTAATACTCCTCGGCTCATTCAAAACAGGATTGCTAGGATTCTTAGATTTCAAATTGGCTCTCCCCCTGATGTACCTAGGGATTCCTTTGGCTCTGGGACCTCAACAGAAAGACTTTTGGCAGGGGATTTTGGATAAGTTCCAGAGTAAGGTTAGTCATTGGACTTACAGGTGGCTCTCTTCAACTGGGCGGTTGATCCTCCTAAAAGCTGTGGTGCAGTCTCTCCCTATTTATAGGTGTTGTGTGCAGATTCCCCCTGCCTCTTTTGTGAGGGATTTTGATGCTCTTTCCCAGAAATTCCTTTGGTCAGGCAACCTTCTCTCCTCAAAGTGGAGTTTAGTCAAGTGGGAGTCTGTCTGTAGACTGAAGCATGCTGGGGGCCTTGGTCTTAGATCTGTGGCTCTTGTGGATAAGGCCTTGACAGCTAAGTTGTACTAGAGATGGTGCAATAATCAGGATCAGGTTTGGGCTAAGATTCTTTCTCTCAAGTAATTTCCTGGTGCTGAGAGCCAGGATGTGCTGCAGCTTGCTTTGATGGGTAAAGGTTCTTGCATTTGGGATACTCTTAAGCTGGGGGCTCAGCTTGTTAAGAATGGTCTTTTCTGGATTTGTAATAAAGGCTCTGATGCTCTGTTTTGGCTAGACTCTTGGGATGGCCACCCTCCCATTCTCTCTTGCTTCCCTCAGCTTCAGCCTCTTGGCCAGTTGTTCACTGATGCTGGTTGGATCAAGGTGGAGCATTTTAAAACAGTTAAGCGTATTGGTCAATTGGAGGTGTCTTGCTGGAAGGATCCGCAGGAGTGGCCTATGGGCGGTTTTGATGAGGATCGTGCTGCTCTGTCTAAGATCTTGGAGGGTAGGCTTTGTAGCTCTCTGAATGAGAGGGACAAGTTGGCATGGAGTCCCAGCCCAAAAGGTAAATTTATTGTTGCTCAAGGTTATGCTGTGCTTGATGGGAACTTACATGGTCATGCTGAAGTGCCCTTGTGGAAGAAGGTTTGGAACAACTTTTCTTGGCCCAAATGTAACTTCTTTTTATGGTTGGTTGCCCAACGGAGATGTCTCACTTGGGAGAATCTCCGCAAACGGGGGTTTCAGGGACCTTCCATTTGCTTTCTTTGTTCGTGCAGTGAAGAATGTTCTTCCCATTTGTTCTTTCTTTGCCCCTTTTCTCATGAGATTTGGCACAGATGGTGGGAGGCTTGGTATCATGGTTGCATTCATGCTTCCTCCCTTATTGAGTTTTGGGAGAGCCTAGGCAGACCTCTTGCAAAGGCTCCTTTTCTCCAAGTGGCCTGGACTATTGGGCCTATTTTCATTCTTTGGAACCTTTGGCTGGAAAGGAATCGTAGAGTTTTTATTGATTCCAAACTAGAAAGTGGCCAGTTGTGGATGAAGATTATCAACAAGCTTCAGGAGACTATTTCTGCTAAATGCAATATGTTTGAAGGCATTGATCCTGGGGATCTTGTGGTTGTGCAAGATTTGAACTTGGGGGATAGTAGTAGGGGTTGCACTGCCAGTATTAAGCCCCATCATGTCAAGAAATGGGTCTGCCATGATGGGAAGTGGGCGTCTCCCCCGGTTGGGGTCCTAAAGATAATACTGATGGTTCTTCTCGTGGGAACCCTGGGCATGCTGGTATTGGAGGTATTGGTAGAAGTAAAGATGGTGATGTTTTTTGCTTCTCAGTCTATAAAGGACATTACTCTAATAATTTGATGGAGGCCCTTGCTATTAAGATTGCTATTGAGCAGGGTTGCTCTTTAGGATGAAGGAGGATTATCTGTGAGTTTGACTCTCAGATTGTTGTGGATATGTTGAATAACCAGAGATTGGATGGTGTTAGCTAGCATTTAGCCTCGTTGGTCAAACAGATTTTAAGTGTTTACAGTTCCTTGGAATCTATCTCTTTTTGTCACATTCCTAGGGAATGGAACTACGTGGCTGACTGTTTGGCGAAGTGGGCCTCAGAGAATGGGGATGGATGGGATATTAGTGGAAGGGATGAGTTACCTTCAGATTATCTTGGAACTTTAGAGAGAGTTTTACTGGATGACAAGACTATGTAATGTTGTTGGTTGTACTCCTGTTTTATTGGACCTTTGGCTTTTGCCTTGTATCTTGGTTTTGATTGAATAAATTTTTTCCCTTCTTTTAATTTTTTTTTTTTTTAATAATCTAATAATCTAGTATAATATAATACTACATAGTTAAAATACCAAAAAAATTTAAATAATAGTAAATTTTTAATAATCTAATAATAATAATAAAAAAACATTTTAGAAAAAATGAAAAAACATTTTTTTTAATAATAACATATTTTTAATAATGATATAATATATGACAATAATAATAATATAATAATAAGGATATAAATTGGCCTATTTTATATATATATATATATATATATATACTAGTTATAACCACAAAATAGGTGACTCACCGTTTCAACATGGAAATAGAAATAGGTGACTCAATGGTGGACTGTTCCAAATGCATGTTGAACATTTTATTTTTCATGTGAAACTTTCATGCAACATCCACTATTCTTACCATGCATTCAATAGGCTGGAAATTGACAGCCAACCTTACTTGCCATATGAACATTTTGTGATGGTTTGATCATTTAAATGTTGTCATTTGACGTTTTATGAAAAATAAAAAATTTTAAATGTCAATTATGTGTAAAATAAATGTTAGTTCCGCAAATTCATCTATCTAAAATCACATTTAAATACCAATTTCAAACCTACCAAGAAATAATTATATAAAATTAAAAATAATTTAATCTTAAAATTCATCTATGTTAAAACATAAATTATTTGTAAAAACCAATTTTACCTATAACACAAATGTTGTATTTAAAAAAAATGAAAATTCTCCTTAAATATGAATAAAAATGTAAGATTAGAAAAGATTTTTACCTATAACACAAATGTTGTATTTGAAAAAAATGAAAATTCTCGTTAAATATGAATAAAAATGTAAGATTAGAAAAGATTGATAATTAATAATAAATGTAAAAATAAGAAGAAATTTCTAAATTCATATAAAAAATAAATCTTGTTCTAAAAGTTAAAAAACAATCATATTCTATTTTAAAAAAATTGCTTTGAACACCTGTCAATTTTTAGATGCTGAGCTGCCATTGTAGAAATGTGTCTCGAGGTAAAAATAGCTTCATTCTTAACCCTTTAACCTTTTAAAGAATGTAAGTATCCTTAAGCAGGTCAACGCTTTTTACTTCGACGCCATATTTCTACAAAGTTGTTTGAAGATAAAAATTTATATTTATTTAACCTATGAATGGCATCAAATGAGTATCACGTTACTATTACTTGCAATATATTAAATTTTACTGGGGTTGTTAAGTGTTTCAAAATCACAGACATGCACAAATGAAAACACGCGATTGGCAATAATTCCTTTTAAGAAAACCATGTGATGAGTAATATTATAATACAGTGTCAGCAATATTAAAAAAGAAAAATTTTATGATAAAGTCTAAGAGCCTTATTGAAGAGTTAGTGATAAGATCCACTAGGATAAACCAACACAATATTCTGTTTAATTAATATTCTAGAAAATTCATTAATGTACACTATCATGGCTGAATCATTCAGAGCCTTCATTCAGCCATATTAAGACCTTATTCAACGGATAACTTGTACACAGTAATATAATATGTATTTCGCTATCAATTGGTTGCCGAACCTTTTTGGTCTCAGTTATGGAATTTGCATTAAAAATTATCCTACGTTCATTACATCTGATTTGAACAGTTCAAAGATATCAGAAGGAAGGATAAGCAATTTGGTAATTATTTTGATGGAGGGGCTGCTCGAAGCCCATAACTTGCTTACAATCAGAATCCTCACTTGAATTTGTACTGCGCCTTAGGCACCCCAACTCTGCGTTGGCCATGGCCAATTGCACTTTTAAATCTTCTATTTCTCTCTGCAGACATGAGATGAAACCTACACAGCCATACACAGGATTTGTGACTCTAGCACTTGCTTCGTATACTAAGCTGCCAACTGCATCCGCTCTTGAATCTACTGCAATTTCCTGCATATCATTAAACATCAATAAATCAGATGTATCAATTATAAATGCAATTTTTACACAACAAAGAAAATCCTGCAGTATTCTGAGACATGAAATCACATGCTTTTGTTTTTTCTCTTTTAATAGTATTAAATTCTTCCTAGTTTGAAGATACAACTTTTATAAATTTAGATATTTCATTTTATCTATGGATCTCAAGGTCACATATTTGTACATGCTTCCTAGTTTCAAGATACAACTTCAATAAATTTCAAATATTTCATTTTATTTGTGGATCTCGAGGTCATGTATTTTCTTTTCTTATGGTGCATGCTTCCTAGCAGGCCTGAAATTTGATAGTCACCCCTACCTCTCATATGAAAATTTTATGACCGTTTGGTCATTTTAATGCCTATCAAAAAAATTGTTTAATTTATGAATTTTTATATAAAATCTTTTATAAATGCAATATCTTGAAAAATTAGAAAACAATGATTATTATTAGTAATAAATATAAAAATATACTGTTATAATTAACAATTAACAAAATTAAAAAGAAACATGTCAAAAGTTTCTAAATTCATATTAGAAAATATTCAAAAAAAAGTTATATTCTATTCTAATTTAATTTATCTTTTTATAATAAAAATTATAAAATAATATATATTATAAATTAAAATACTATATTATATTTTACTTATAGTAATTTTTTACTGCTTAATGAAAATATAGCAAGTCAAATTGTACGGTCCAATAAATTTTAAA
>VDFB02047230.1:120398600-120491625 GCA_007258455.2 Sequoia sempervirens
GGCTATGTGGACCTAATTTTAGTGTTGTAAAGTGTATTTAATCACACTCACATTGAATTTTGTGTCCCAATCCCTATTTGACATTTACATCATCACTAATAGGCCCTAATTAACCCATATTGTGCATCTTGAGGTTCAAATTGATCAAACACTCAACAAACTTGCATTTTAAACCTTATTTCCTTATTCCTTGGCTTTTTAGTTGTTGGAATGGCCCCTATGGGACCCATTCGCCATGCATGGTGAATCAATCCCATCTAGGTGGGAATCATTCGCCATGTGTGGCGAATGAGTCCTATCTGGCCCCATTTTGACCTTTGAGCAGGAAATAAAGTGAAATTTGAGTTGATTTTGCATTATGTCGGCCTATGATGAGGTATTAACAAGATACTAAGGCAAAATTTCTATAAATAAGTGTTTTTATCCTCATTTTACATCTAACAACTTATTTTTACATCTCTCATCATTAATTCATATTCTATCTTCTCATCCAAGTCAAGCAAGCTAGGGTTTCTTCATTAGAAGTCATCAAGTTAGCTTTCTAAAGCATTCAAGGGTTGAATCTTCATGTATTGCTATAGAATTTCAAGATAAATCATCATGGAAAGGTAATAAATTCAATTTTTCATGTTTCATTACTTCCTTTCATCATTTTGGTTTAATTATCTAAACGAGGTTTGACCAAGGAAAACCCCCATACACTAACATCCAACATATCTCTCTTTTGTCTTGTTTGTATGTAGATTTAGGACTCTTTGAAGCTTGGAAATCATTGGAGATAAAGATGTTAATTAATTCAAGTAATCTCTTCATCATTTAAGTCAAAGAATCAACAAAAAGTCATTTTCATGCCGGAATTTGACAATTTCCAAAGCAAACACTTGTAGAAGACAGAAGTGCAGATCTAGACCTGCAGAATCAAGTCTTGAATATGTAGATTCCTACAGGAGGAATTATTTTCCATGCATGGATATTTAGTCCCACCTATAGGCCTAAAAATTTATTTTCTCATAATTCAACTCTCAGTAGTCTAAAACCTATTTCTGAAAGTTTTCACCACAAGCAAGACTAATTCACCATCTATGGTGAATCAATCCTAGTATCAATTAATAGTGATTTTAGGGACATTCCAAAACCTTCCAGTAACATCAATCTACCTCTAGGTGCACTCTGTTTAGTTTCATCAATTTTTGTTTTCATTTGTCTAAGTTTCTAGTTCATATTTACAATCAACACTGTGTTTTTCAATATCTTGTATTAGATTAGTTTACATTCATTTATTTTCACTTGTAATCATTCCAACACATCCACACACACTTCACATCAATTTATCATCCATCCTTACATTAATCTTGAGTGAAACATTGTGCATTTTGAACCCTATTCCTTCTCTTTTAGGTGAAAGATCCTAGAAGGGCAAGTGTCCAATAAGGTACCAAAATCTATGTTTCATTTTGGTGAACCTGTTGTTTGAATCCCCTCTTTTCTGATTTTGGAGTCCATTGATAATCATAGATTAGCTTACATTGCATTATGCATTAGTTAGCTTTGCATTCAAGGGTTTCATTTTTGCATGTGTAAAAAGTGCATAATAGGTTGCCTTTTGCATCTTTAATCATTGAAAAGTTATAAAAAATTTCATTTTTCATTTAGACCTACATCATAGCATTATGAAAACATAAAAATTAGTCAAAAAATTTTGAACATTTTGAAAAAAGTCCATACTATGACTCATTCATCACCCTAGGCGAATCAGTCCATTCGAACCCCTGAAACAACATTGTCCTAAACTCAGACATTTATTTTTAGGCTTCTATTTGGTGCCTTAACTTGTATATATCAGTTAATTACATTTTTTTGGCATGCATTTTACTAGATCTCACTTAAAATATCTCATTTCATGCATTATTCCATTTTTCATTTACATTGTTCATGTCATTTTTTGATTGGTGCATAGTGTAATTAGAACATTACCTTGTTTCATATCTGAAAATTGCATTTCCTACATTGCACTTTATTTACTTTCTCATGCTACTATGTGTTCTCTTCAAGCATTCAATGTTTCTAGCATAGAAAGTGGCTTGTATGATTGTATTTTTCATGAGTTACATAATCTAGCATAGCCAATTAAAACATTTGATAAGAATTTTGCATATCCTCCTAGTACCTATCAAATTTGCAAGAATATAATGACACAAGAGGATGCAAGTGTATACAATCATGACACTCCTTGTGCTTCTCCCAATACCTCTCTTATTAGCGACGAAGGTATTTTGGTGAAAGGAGCTACAAGCACTATGAGCCTTGATTTTCCCTCTCCTCTTCAACCTTGGAAGACATTAGAAAAAAAGAGGATGAATTACTAAATACCACCTCACCTAATCCCCATAACCATGACAATCAAACTTTTATATCTCCTAATATCCTTTGATCTTGGGGGCTTGTGCAACCTCCTTGATCTTTTTCATTCTTTTTCATCTACATCTGTACATGTGGATCTCTCTTGAATGTCTACTTTAGTGAGTTTCAAGCAAGTTCATCCTGGCCCAAGCTAAATGTGTTGTAGAAAAAAGGACCCTTTGCTTGACATGGGATTAACTCATGATAATATGGACTTAATGAGGCCTTGATTTAAGTGTTGTGAGGCATTTTATGCCTCCAGACTAGGTCTTGTACCCTTGCAGATTGAATAACATGCATTTAACGTCTTGTAAAGGAGTTGTAAAGTCTTGTAAAGGAATTTCTTGCTTTTTTAGACTTAATTAATCTAATTCTCCCTAATTCAACATTATAAAATATATTTAAATACATCCTCACATAAATCTAGAAGATTCTTAATGTAAACTTAATGAGAAACTAGTGTTGTAATGTGTCTTGCACATTCACATTGATTTTTTGCTTTTCTAGGGTAGGTGGACCTAAATTTAGTGTTTTAAAGTGCATTTAATTGCACTTTCACATTGATTAATGTGTCCCAAGCCCTGTTTTACATTTACATCATCACTAATAGGCCCTAATTAACCCATATTGTGCATCCTGAGGTTCAAATTGATCAAACACCTAACAATCTTATATTTTAAACCTTGTTTCCTTATTCATTGGGTTCTTAGCTATTGGAATGGCCCTTGTGGGACCCATTCACCATGCATGGTGATGCAATCCCATCCAAGTGTGACCCATTCTCCATGTGTGGCGAATGAGTTCTATTTGGCCCCATTTTGACCTTTGAGCAAGAAATAAAGTGAAATTTGAGTTGATTTTGCATTATGTCAGCTTTACATGAGGTATTGATGGGATACTAAGGCATAATTGTCTATAAATAAGTGTTTTTATCCTTATTTTACATCTAAGAACTCATTCTTACATCTCTCATCATTAATTCATATTCTATCTTCTCATCCAAGTCAAGCAAGCTAGGGTTTGCTCATTACAAGTCATCAAGTTAGCTTTCTAAAGCATTCAAGGGTTGAATCTTCATGTATTGCTATAGAATTTCAAGATAAATCATCATGTAAAGGTAATCAATTCCATTTTTCATGTTTCATTACTTCCTTTCATCATTTTGGTTTAATTACCTAAACGAGGTTTGACAAAGGAAAACCCCCATACACTAACACCCAATATATCTCTCTTTTGTCTTATTTGTATGCAGATTTAGGAATCTTTGAAGCTTGGAAATCATTGAAGATCAAGTTTTAAAGTCATTCAAGTCAAAGAATCAACAAAAATTCATTTTCACATGCCTGAATCTAACAATTTCCAAAGCGAACACCTGTAGAAGACAAAAGTGCAAATCTAGACCTACACAATCAAGTCTTGACATTGCAGATTCCTGCAAGAGGACTAATTCTTCATACATGGTGAATTAGTCCCACCTATAGGCCTGAAAACTAATTTTCTCATAATTCAACTCTTAGTAGTCAGAAACCTGTTTCTAAAAGTTTTCACCAAAAGCAGGACTGACTCACCATCTGTGGTGAATCAGTCCTAGTATCAATTAGTAGTGATTTTCGAGACATTCCAAAACCTTCCAATAACATCAATCTACCTCCAAGTGCACTCTATTCAGTTTCATAAAAAAAAAAAATTCATTTGTCTAAGTTTCTAGTTCATATTTGCAATCAACACTGCATTTTCCAACATCTTACATTAGATTAGTTTACATTCATTTATTTGAATTTGTAAGAATTTCAACACATCCACACACACTTCACATAAATTCCCCATCCATCCTTACATTAATCTTGAGTGAAACATTATGCATTTTGAACCCTATTCCTTCTCTTCTAGGTGAAAAATCCTAGAAGGGTAAGCGTCCAATAGGGTACCAAAATCTTTGTTTCAACAAGCCTTCTAGATTAATGTGATAATGTGATTAAATACATTTTATAATGTTGAATTAAGGGAAAATGGGTTCATTAAGTCTAGAGAGGCATGATAGTCTTTTACAACACCTTTACAAGAATATGATGAATGTATTTTATTGAGCTCGCAAGGATCCAAGACCTAGTGTGGATGTGAAAAACACCTCACAACACAAAATCAAGGCCTCATTAAGTCCAATTTTTCATCAATTAATCCCAAATCAAGCAAGAAAAAAGGAATATTTTTTCCATGTCCACAGTGTTCTAGCACACTCTTGTTATAGGCTCAGTGTGGCCGAGCCTTAGGGTCAGCACACCAAGCCATAATATGAGTGCATTATAATGTGCTCATGTTATGAGCTATCAGAACTTTTTTTAAAATTTGGCCACAAATTTTCCCCCCATCTTTTTTCACCTGCCCACTTGTGCATCCACCATAGGAACAATGTTCTTGTATTTTTCCTTAATGGAATTATCTTTCACCTGAGATTCTCTAAATTTTCTTTCCTTTGGAAGATCTTCTAAAGTATTCAAGAAAGCTTTCTGGATCATAGGTGTTTTAAGCAATTTTGATAAAGAAAGGTTGATTTTTACCTTTTTGATTTCTTTGGCTAAATAATTAGTCAAAGTTTTTTTATCAATAGAATCTACCTTTTCATTTTGTGAAATATTTGATGAATTATAATAAGAGGTCACCTTAGGTAACCCTGGATTATTGCTTGATTTATCATTTGGTAGAGTGTTAAAGTTGTTAAGTGGAATTGATGTGGTCAACAACTCATTAAATTCATTTCCACCATTTGTGTTACTTCCTAGGTTATAACTATGTCCTTTCTAATATTGTTGAAAATAATGAATTTTCTCAACTTCATCCTAAGGTTTATTTTCATCTTGACAAGGAAACATAAATGTTTCTAAATTCATGGTTGAACCATCTCCTTCATATTCATGAGTATGACTCCTGACAACAACAGGTGATTCAACACATTCATAACTTTCAAGGACCAAATAGAATCATAACCTACTAGAACTAGTTCATTTCCCTTAGGAGGATGAGATTAACACTATTTGTTGTAGTGTGTAGCAACCAGAAAATATCTAAGGAAGAACTTTTTAAACTGTGGACAATCCACTTCACAATGAATATTTTTATTATGAATTCTTCACCAATTGTTCATTGCAAGGTCATCTAAATTCACCTTTGACATGGATCTATCATCAAAAGGATTAGTGTTATCTAAAGTTGTGGATATTCCTCCATTATTCAATTGTGTATTCCAAGGTCTAGGTGATCTTGGAGTGCTGTATGCTTGACTTTTTGAACTTTGATTGTTATTTTGAGAATAAAAGTTTGATTCCTTAATTGTGTAACCTCTTTGGTTAACCTTTTGAGCTAGGTTGTGATTTCTCTAATTTCTTCCTTATCATTTGGAATTTTAACATTTTAACTTTCTTGAGTTTGTGAGAAGAAATATTTTCCATTAGGATGTAGCTCTGTGACAACTGGACTAAGGTGAGGGACTAAATATTGACTATTTCTTGGTTGAAAGAAAGTATTATGAGGAAACATCCCATTTTGGACCACTGAAGAAAAAGCATTAGAAGTCATTGGATGATTTGAAGAGACTCCATTCATAGTAAGGACGGGATAATTGTTTGATCCATTTTTCCCATTTGCAAACAATCCACTTTCGAGGTGTTTCATTTCTAAATTTACACTTATGGCTTCAGCATAGGCTTCTGGTAGAGTAGTGGGAGGATTTTCCCTTCACTTCATAAACATAGCAATTAAAGGATCTACTATCATATAATAAACCATAATGGAAAAAAATTATCCACTGGATAAGGTGCTTGTAACCTAGAATAAGCCTTCTAGAACCTATTATCAAAAGCAGTTATAGGTTCTCCCTCAAACCTTTTAGCGAACTGGTGATACAACAAGGCAAGATCAACCATTCTAAATCTGGCCAAAAATTGACTTTCCATATCTTACCATGATCTAACCGAGTTACCAGGTAGGTTGATATACCACTGGTAAACTTCATCACTTAAAGTATACAAAAACAAACCACACACAACATCTTCATGTTGAATCCTTACTCTAAAACATCGGTCCTTAAAGATACTGATATGTTCTTCTACATCTTTGTGAAGAAAATACTTAGGACACAATTTATTAGGATATTTTGATAAATCATTATATACAAAAAATTGGATCCATGACTCTACGTTAAATAAATTCATCACTATGGGAGGCAGTAGTTGTATAACAATAGTAGGATTTTGTGAATTTGCACTTACACTTCTAGACTTTTGAGCTCTAGATGATGTTCATCCACTAAGCTTGACTAAAGTCACATGAGGATCACCAAATCGAGATCTAGTGACTCTACAGAAATTCAATTTCAAACCTAAAAAAACCAAAAGAACAATAAAGGGGCCCTCCTAGCACAAGTTCTTGTTGGTGATTATGTTAGTCGTAACAAAAGCACAGATAAAATCCTTATAGGAAAAATATGAAGAATCTATCTTTACTTGAAATACTAAACCAGGGCAACATGAAAGTCTGAGTAAAAGGAAAAAGTTGACTTAGTTTAATCCCAAGGCTCCAATAGTCAGGTATTAACCATACTAGGTTCGCTTCAGTGTATGATGTGATATTGTTGTTAATCTCAAGGGATATATGGTTGTCTCTAGTTTCTTTATTAATCATAAGCATCACATAAAATCTTTTTAATCCAATCATAAAACAATTTCATGAAATCAACAAATTTGCAATAATATTTCATGAATATCAAACAATTTTTCTTTCACTTAAGTAGATTTAGCTTTAAGCATTCAACAATTTCATAGAAATGAAAGATTTTCAATAATATTTCCATTCATTCATCTCTTTTTTTAGAACATTTTCTGAAATTTAACATCTAATCTATAATAAAGCATCAAAAATACTAAAAATAAAATTGCTCCTAGGTATTGCCCACGCATGCCCCAAGATTTAATCAAATCAAAGAAACCACACTATACTTCACTAGATTGCTTCACAAGCCAGGCATAGAATGATGTGATCTTTTAAAGAGAGGGGTTTTAGTTTGGACACATAGTAGATTCTATATGCACCCTTAAACAATGCACCATATAGTCTTGTTCGGTTGAATGAACAAACCAACTACAAAAATACATGAGCTAGGTAGCTTTCAAATTTGATTCGATATTGATTAAGTTCTATGTGCATACAAGTTTTTAATCTAGAATGATTCAGAAAATAGGAAAAAAGAACAAAACTTAGAGAATTTTTGGCTCTTCTGACATCCACAAATTCTAAACTTAAAATAAAAGTAAAGCAGTAAACGACCTTTTATAGGAACAAGGCCTCAAGAGTTTAAACTTAAAAATATCAAGAGAATCATAAATAGAAAATAAAAATGTAGCATGTGGCACATGCCAGTTGTCATTAGAATATTCTAGACAAAGTCAAAGCTTTGACTCCTTTAGCAGCAACAACCATCAACTTCAAACTCTGGTATGTAATGCTCTACACAAAACAAGGCTAGATCAACATTCCTTAGAATACTTGACATGAAACTTCTACTAGGACTGGGAACAACTTGCAAAACTAACTTCAACAATATATCTTTATAACACTTTTGGTATCTGATATCTGGTACTTCCTTATATCATCTCAAGTTCTGATTTTGGGAACCCTTCTTCACCTTTCTTAAGTTGATATTCTCAGAAAGAATTTAATATATGATGCATGTGTTCTTTTCAAATTACTTGGATTTCCTTCCAATTGTACTTGAGCCTAGTGTAGTCCTATGATGTCTGGAGGATGTTTGCATTGCTCTGCATTTTCTTTGTTTCACACCTAACTATAGTGTTTGTGCAATGTATGATTTCATCAATGACTTCTCAGTTTGACACCTAAATAGGGTCTTTATTTATGCTTTCAATCCATTTCTTAAAAAAAATTGCTTCTTTACCCTCTTTTCCTAGTTTCTAGGGATCACCTGAAGTGTTACCATCTTGTCATGCTAACACTTCAATGAAATCTTGATCTTTATGAATCAATTTACTACACTTCTCGGTGACCTTTTCAAATCCTTCTATACATTGTACCAAGGTGTTACCTTCCCAACTTAATTGTTTCTTCCATTTTTCACATAATGGTACTTCTTGTTTTCAAATTATCTTTTCTCTTATCAATTCCTGGACATCTATTTCAATGAGAGTTTCTACATTTCACCACTCAACATCAACCTATTCTTGGTGAAATCTACATTCTCCTTCCAATCTTCTAGATTTTTTAAACCAACAGTGTGCTTCCTTGTACTTCCCAATTGCATATGTAATGATTTCTTCTCCTTTCCTTACCCAATACTCAATCTATTCTTCAAATACATTCATCTTGTGGAAAATTGTTGTGATAGAATCCACCTTTTCCTATGACATGAGTACTGGATTCTAAGGAAATTCATCATGTGCTTGACCAGATTGGGTTAATGATTTTACAAAATTCTTTAGGCTAGCAATCTGTTCTTTCAACTCTCTTTTCTTCTATTTACTTTTTTGTACCCTGGAGACAATTGTATCCAAATTCATCTTCATTTCTTCTAATTCTTGCATCCAAGATGAGTGTCCAACATTGATGCTTGCTATTTTAATATACTCCTTAGGTTTTATTTCATGTTTGTTTTTATCTACTACCAGAGCAGCTATATGGAGTGTTTTTCCTCCCTCTACATTATTCTACATGACATGTTTCATTTTATCTCTTCACCTAGGCTTAGGAGTCTCCACTTCTTGCATTAAAATTTTAAGATCTAGAGGTACTAACTCCACTTCCAATGGGTAAGCTAATTCTCTGATTAACAAATCAAGTGCACCTTCATTGTACTCTACCTCTGTAACATTTCTCTATTCTTGGTTTTTAGTATGCTTAAGAACTTATTCCCTTACATTTTCAACTTCATTTGTTACATCCCCTAAAATCAGAGCATCTTCAGTATTCTCTGGCATAGATTTTGGATTACCAGGATTCATTATTGTCTCTTTAGTTTAAAAACTTGTGTTTTCCTATCTAGCTAGGTGTTCAGTATCAGTTCCTAGGACATCACCTTCTTCATATCCTATCACATCAAGATTTTCTTCATCTCTGACTCTATCACCTGAAGTTTGTGAAGGTTCTTTATTTTCAATTTCAACCTGGTCCTCCTTTGACCTTTTAGAAACCTGTGGTTGTTCAATATCATTTTGATCATTCCCTAATGAAGGTTATGAATCAAAGGTATCTTCAATAACAATATCATCAGTAGGAATCTATCCTGTAGTCTCCCATGTTTCTATTTCAAGAACTTCAAGATTCCCTTCCTTTGAAGTGAGTGTTCCTCTTATGAATTCTTCTTCTTCAACATTCATAGGAATTGACCCTGTATCTGGAATCTCTTCCACCACTGGCTATACCATTGGAATATCTTTAGATTTCTTTTCTTTTACTCATTCCCACAGGGCGCCCGATTTATCCATTTGTTCCTTAATTTGAGCTCCATTTAGCTTAGAAACTTCATCTAAAACCGCATGAGTTTTTCCTAGTGTCAATTTTACAATAGCCATATTAAATGAAGGGGGAGAAGTAAATAATGTTGCAACTCTCTAAGATGCATACCTTGTCTGTGTACCAGTATTCTCTATCATCCCTGCCTCTTCATCAATCATAGACTAGGTATTTTGTTTTGTTGTGGAAGAA
This sequence comes from Sequoia sempervirens, assembly GCA_007258455.2. Lineage (NCBI taxonomy): Eukaryota > Viridiplantae > Streptophyta > Pinopsida > Cupressales > Cupressaceae > Sequoia > Sequoia sempervirens. The sequence goes on from VDFB02047230.1 coordinate 120,408,711, forward strand.
GCCACTTTTGGCTTCACTTTTGTTTGAACCTTACTTGGTTCAGTCTCTTTATCTTAACTAGCTAGTTTTTAATGAAACTCCAAGTGGCTTGGAGCCTTAGGGGTTCTTTCTTCAATATGTATAGCAACAGTTGCTTTACTAGCATTTCTCTTTTTCTTAGCAAGTTCCCCATGCTCAGGCTTATTTTCTTCTCTTTGTTTCTTTCTTGTATCTAGCGAGTATGTGGGCCTTATTCCTTATTTTCTTACACCTTTACAAAAATTATTTATCCAATGTTGAGTCTACAATAGAATTGGTTCAAAGAATTCCTCAATAGATACTATTTCTCTACTTTTGTAATTTGGGTCTGAAATAGGTTCATCATAGGCTCTGTTTTCATTATAAGTTTGATTCAACACTTCACCATCATCTTCCTCCAATTGATTTGAAATATCATAAATCTTGAGAATTCACACATATTTTAATGACAACCTTTCATATTTTATTTTTCTTACTTTATGCTTGTCATCACAATTGAGCTAGTAGTCTTCTAAATGTTGAACATGAGCATGTTTACAAGCTATATTCTTGGTAATATTCCCTTTTGGGTCATAATTATTTCTTCAGAGTTGAAAGTAATCCAAATTGTATATCTTTAACTCCTCTTCACACAGACTGTCTACTTTAACTAGATTGCATTTGTAGTTCCCTATTACAATGAAATTTAAGGGAAACCTTCTTATGAGCCACACTATAAAGAGCTTGGGATGGCTTCAACTATCTTACCAATTCCAATAACACTATTTTATCTATAGGGTACCTAGGAAACATGAAAGGATATCCTTCAAAGCCTTCCACCCTAATGTAGGTGAAAGTGGTAAACTGAATGTACCAGCCTCCAACCTATTTAACAACACTTTGTGCTTCCAAAGACAATCTTTTGGCTTTGTTGCCTTCCATTATTCTAAGTAGATTCATGGAAAACACATCATTAACTCTCTGATAATGCTCCATGTATTCATGAATAGTAATTTGGGGTAAATGAGCATTTATCAAACTATTTCCTACTTCTTTTCCCAAATTACCAATTCTTTTCAACCTTTTCTTATTTTCCCTTAAGGCGTAGGAGTAGATCACGTATGAAAACATAGAAAAACATCTTGACTTTGGAAATTCCTTTATCTAATCACACAATCTGTTGCTAGTAAATCCTCCCCAATGCATTTGCATAGGTCCTTCCATTAATTTGGCTATGATTACAAACATCCATGGTTTGAATTTTCTAGCATCTCTTAATCTAGCTATCCTGCTTAGCATCTAGTTATAATATCTTGAACATCTGGGTTGAACATAGACCTTAGAATTGGATTTTTCTACTTTGTAATTTCCTCCTGACACCATTGGCTACTCATAATTTTCCTATTCTTTTTTTAGCACTCAAGTAGGTCTTAGTTTTCACCTTCATATCTATAGGGTACATCTGGGTAAATTTAAGAAGCCCAAATGTATATATAATTCCTTTCTTGGAGAGATCTAAATAAGTTCTTCCCTCCTTCTCAACAACTCATTTTTTTAGGTTGTAGTAGTTTAAACATTCCATAATCAGTTCAGGCACCTCCATTGCTCATGGAAACCCTCCTACTAAAAGTAACCCACTTGTTATAACATTCTTTGTACATTGAGAGGAATTTTCTTTCCATGGTTGTGCGAGGAATTCAACATTAGAGGACCATCCCATATGAGTATCACTAGCTATCCCACCAATTGGTACAACTTGTGAAGTGCAATATCTAAATTCATTTTCTGGTCTTGTTTCAGACGTACTCATTTTTTCCTGCATGTTTTACATTTTAAATGTGTCTTGTGTGTGAGTTAGGGTTAAATTTAACCAATTATCTTTAAAAATTTATAAAATTTTCAATTCATCATTTGGTTTAATCAAAATAATCAAAATTTTAGTTATTAAGGGAAATACCATTTTCTCGATACTTTCATGCGTAAAAATAATTGACAAAATTTATGTTATTTGAGACATACCTAGTTTTTTGATCTGATGACAATCTTTTCAGAATGCAACCTTGAAACCCTTAGTAGCTATGTTCTTAGTTTCTCAAAATTTACCTTTCCTCATGCACTACAATATCAGTCTCATTCATTCAATGTCCTTTGCAAATTTGTAGTATGACACGAAGTAGAGTATTATAAAAGCAACTACATGCTCAAGTTGGTGCCAAGTACATGTGTGATGTATTTTTCCACCTTCATTAATTACCTATTCAAATGTATTAATTTATTGAATAAATATGCAATCATGGTGACTTAGGGTTCAAATTACAAACACCTAGGTTTTCGTGCGAGCTCACTACTAGAGGAAAATACGGTGCAAAAAGCTTACGTGGAACTCTTGTGTCACTTTAATTTTTATGAGGTAAGGCCTTTAAGATACGTGATCATTTACGATCATCGGGATTTAAAATTTTTGGTACTGAACCTTGGAAAGATTGTTTCGGAATCGGGACAGTTACTTATAAGCTTTAAAAAAAACTGGGAGCAAAGAGAGGAACCAGGAACCGGGTCCAAACAAAATCAAAAGTGATTCAAACATTTTATAACAGAACCTTCAGTTTTCTACCTCTAGCTAAAGAAAAATAAAAGTAACCATCAGACTAACTGATGAAGGAAAGAATGCAACCACCGAGATTGATAACCTCTGGGTGACGACTTACCAAGTGGGACTAGGACCAATCAAAGATACAACATCTTTGACACAACCACAAAAACTCCAAGATTTTAGTTTCCGGTAAACTGTTAAAACTTTGTGAAGAGAATGAAACACCAAATCTAGGAAATGAGACTTGCAATTTTACCAACCCTCCCAAAACAACACCAAAGCAAGCAAAAGCAAGAGGAAAGAAAAAAGAAAAAGGGGTCCACATTTTTCCAAGGAGCAAAATGGGGCGTGTTGTGAGACCACACAACAATAGGGCATAGATTCCCTAGCTCGCCCACCCTTTCCATCAACAGATGCCATCCTAAAAACCAATTATCAATATGAGAAATTTTATTATACATTAATTTCATAAAAAATATATCACAAAATTAATACATATTAATTGATAAATCTTATTTATTTGTAATGAATAATAAATAACTTAATCCTCTTAATAAAAAATATATATTTAGAAAATAATTAAAAAATAAAATATATTCAAACCCTTTTCTAACAAATAATATTTCCATAATAAAATAGAAGTAAAATTTTATTTAGGAATTAAAAATTAGAATTTACTCTTTTACCTTTAAAAAAATTTGAAAAATATACAAATTATAGAAAGTAAAAATTATTTTATTTTTGAGCCCACATTGGTAGCAGAGTTGGCTTGGGAAGTGGGTTTTCTCCCAATTGGTCTTGGGTTCAATTCCACTCCAGGGTTTAAGAGGTGGGACTTCTTGTGGGTGGCAGCTCTCACCCACAGGGAACTAGCTCTCTCACCCCAACTTGGGCTATTGGGTTGTTGGGCTAGGTCATGGGGACAACCTTGTCATATACATAAATATATTTTATTTATTTAGAAAATTTACAGATGATAGAAAGTAAAAATTAAATGCACATACTTACTTGTATTCGGTTGTTGGGCTAGGTTGCAAGGACACCCTTGTCTTATACAAAAAAATATATTTATTTAGAAATTTTCAAATGATAGAAAGTAAAAATTAAATGCACATGCTTACTTGTATTGTTTTTCTTGATTATCACTTAAAATTTTCCTGAATTAATTATTGCACCTTCTCTTAATTCGTAAAAAATTTTAATTAATTTTTTTCTCAAATAATTGTTGCACCTTCTCATAATTGGTAAACTTTATTAATTGTTGTGTCTTTGTCAATTGGTAATTTTTGGTGAATGTGTAATTATTTTCTCCTTTCTTCTTCCTCTATCCATTTATATAAATATTTTTGGGTGACACCGATTAGTTTTTCTATTAATTTATATTTGTTGGCTATTGATTGTTTCATATACCTTTCTATTTCCTTTATTAACACACTCACATTCTACTTGGTATTGCCACTGTAGGTTATGCCTCTCGACCTAATTTATCCCCAACCTTAAATTTATTGAAACCTATTCTTATTCCTAACTATAATTCAATCTTAGCTCTAATTCTAACCCTTATTTAACCCTAACCCAAATTGAACAATAACATTGACCTTGATTGAAGACTAAATGAATCTTGGCACTTAAAGCCTATCACTAACTTTAACACTAACTATTACCCTAATTCAACTCTAACCCTAACTGAAACCTATTCCTAATATTAACCATTACTTTAATACAACCTTAAACCTAACTTTGAACCCTAATTAAACCTTGGCACTTGAACCCTAACCCTAATCGTAACACTAAACCTTACCCTAATTCAACATTTATCTTAATTGAATTGCACACCTAATTGAACCCTAATCTTAACATTAAACCTTACCCTAATTCAACCCTAACCTTGACTCTAATTGAATCCTAATTGAGTCCCAACCTAATTAAACCTTAATCCTGACCTTGACCCTAACCCAATTTGAATCTCAACCCTAACCCAAAATCATAAACTTTACCATATAACCCTAACTCTTATTGAACCCTAACTATAACTGATAAGTGAACTCTTACCCTAATCAAACCCTAACCCTAATTGAACCCTTACTTTGATTGTAAATTTAACTTTACCCCTAACACTAACCATAGTTATAAAGGTAATTCTAACTCTACTTCTTACCCTAATTCTAATCCTAACATTAACCTTCACCCTAACCCTATCTCTAAACATTATTTTAATGATTTTTAAATTATAGTAAGAAGAATTAGGATTAAAATTATAATATTATTAATAATTATAACATTAATATTATAATTAATTATTTCAATTATATCTCTAGGGTAATAGTACAAAGTTGTGTCACACTCTCGACCAACTTATTGGCACAATTGAATTTAATTATTTTTAACTCAAAATCAATTTTGGTCAAACATATGATCTAGTAAGATTCATTATAGCTATGTTAGATATTTCCATAAATTTTCTAACAAAACTTGTTGGCTAAATGCATATGTAGCACCACTTTAAGACCAATTTACCAAAAAAAATTAAATTGTTTGAAAAACTTGAGGTTTGAATAACACCTACTCATGTCAATAACATTTATTTTAAAATATAAAAATACCCTTTTGTAAATTAATAAGTGTAGTTTTCTAAAATATATATACTGTAATAGTTTAATTTTTTTTATATTCTATAACACCCCGCCACGATCCCCTAGAGGAAAACACACTATAACACCTAAAAATAGAAGAAGAAAAAAATTATCAAGTCCTCAAAGGTTCTGAGGTTACGTTACTAGAATCCCATTAACAAAACTAGAATGAAAGTAAATCACCAAAATAAATAAACAACATCCATATTAATCCAATTAACTAACATATGCAATAACATCATTTGCATTATCCATTACATAAGAGAATTCAACAATTAAATACATCATTATATCTTTACATCTTGAACAACAATGTTTCCTTATAAACTAGTGAGGAGAGTACATCAGGAGAATAATACATGATACAATTGAATTTTAGTACAATAAAAATACATGAAGATACTCCACATGAACTCAAACAAGTGCAAAAGTCTTCATATCTAGGAGAAGTCACCATGTACATGAACAAAGGGAGGGAACCCAATGGAGTGCAAAGAACGTTCCACCCAACCATGTAGAACCTTAAGGTCCACCCCTTGTGCTAGGAGATAATGATAAGTTCCCACTACTAAATAATACAAGAAGATAGTAGCATGGCATAGAAGGGCTAACATGACTCCAACATACAAAAGTAACAAACAACACATAAAGAAACAACAGCTTCTAGTGGTACTAGTAAAACAAGGGGAAAAGTAAACAAGGAAAACAAGGTTGCTATAGGGAGGAGTTTCATCACATAAATTTTTATGGGTTACCCTAGCATAAGCTTCCTGGGCTATCAGACCCCCATCCTAGGTTACCCTGGCTTCCTCTACCAGCCGCCTGACCCCCATACAAACTATGCGAGATCAACATACCTTCTAGTCAAACCAAGTAGTTGATCTTTCCATTGTAGGCCTTCCCACTCATCTCAACCCTAACAAGAACTTGAGCCATGAGTGAGGCATTAAATTGATTATTGTAAACTACCCAACCCCGTAATTTATTTTAGGTTATCAGTGATTAAGAAACTCTCAATGACTTACCGTAGTGACCCTTTGTGTGTTGGACCCCCATTGAGAGACACTCCCACTAATAGCAATAAAAGACTCAACAGTCCACTTAACTGGGTAAGCCAACTTGCACAACATATAAAGCCACTTGTAATATCACATAAAGTGAGGTGTGCACCAACTCACACAAGTCTCCATAGATAACCATACCACAGTGCAATGATAGAACCCACATAATCTTAAATCAAGTATAGAGTCAAATGTTCACAAAGAACCAACATAAAAAGTAAATCATAATCAAGAAAACTCATTTTCCCCAACCTTTGGAAGACTTCCCAACCAATAAACACAAAAAGGGACTCCCATAAAGAACATTCACAACCAACATTATAGCTTCCAAGAAATTAAAACTTTAAGACATAACTCTCAATAACTAAAGTTTAAGAAATCATCAAACCAACTATTACACAAAATACGAGTACAATCAACCAAGCATAATTAATTTCAAATTCCTTTAAATCAATCTCTTAACTTATACAACAACTCAAGGCAATAAGAAACACAAAATTCTAGTATGGAATTACAAACAACCATCAAAAGAATTCAACATTTTATCAAATATAGGTGAACCGATATCTCTTATTTAATTTTGTCCTAATTACTCACCCACATAATCATTTAATTATGAAACCAGAAATAATCTTTTACTCTAATCATAATGTATACATATGTAATTATATATAAGTAGGCTTATAATGCTAATAGAATGTTATTTTCACAGTGACAGATTATAATGTAGAGATATAACTATGTACAAGCATAATTGTATTTACATACATACATACATACATATATATATATATATAATTATGTATATATGTTTATTTTAACAAAAAGAAAAATTATTTATAGAAGACTATAACACAACTAAATTCTTACATGTATAACATACATTTATCTAACAATATACATATATACTTCGAATCACCGTGCTATTGAAATCACAATGAAATCCTAATCCCATGAATACATATCTTGTAAACTAACTACATATTATTTTTTAAAGAATATGGATAGGTATACATTTAGTTAACAAAAATAACTAACTCAATACCCAAGAACATAATATATATGCATAACTATCTATCCATCTTTACATATTACAATGATGGTGAAGTCTATATACCTTGAAGTTATCTTCTCTATTGTTAACTATCAAGGCAAAAAAATGGCAATGCACTATTTGAAAAAATGACTCAAAGCGATGTGGCCTCATGCACAATGATGACAGGATATGCACAAGATGGATTCATTGAAAATACCTTCAAATTTTTAAGGGAATGCAGCTGGCAGCATAATTCCAGTTCCCCAACATTTTCTAGAATGGGAGCTTTGGAACAAGGTATGAGCATCGTATAAGACATAAGAAATGAAATTATGTTGTCAAATGTTGTAGTCACAGGTACCTTGGTAGGTATGTATGCAAAATGTGGATGTATAGAACATGCATGTGAACTATTTGACAGAAAGCCTCAAATAAATGTGATACGATTGTAGGACAAAGGGTCCAAAAATGCAACTAGGGTTAGCCCAAAGTATACATTGATGTTGCATACTCATTTAACAATGATGATGAAGACAAGGAAGTGAAACAAAACCAAAGGTTGAGGTAAATGGAGGACAATCAAGCGTCTCCAAGGCAACCTTAAGATCTTATAATTAGGATATGACTAAGGAAGAGCAATGTTGACAACAACAAGTAGAACTTGCAAGGCAAAAAGTGAGGAAACTACAAGAAGATTGGCTACAGAGGGCATTGGTATAAGAGATGGACATGGCTCTTCCAAGCCATCAACTGAGATGGTTTCCTATAAAAATGTGGTTGATATCCCATTCATGTAGCCACCATCGAGAGTGTTACAAGCCAACAAGATGGAGGGAATTCTTATATAAGGATAATTTTCAATGTTCCAAGTATTAGCATTAATGCCAACTACATGCCAAAATTGAAATTCCCTAACATTATTTATGTTAAGGAAATTTCCTTTAGATCCAAGGATTCAAAGCACATCAACCATGCAAAACAAATGATTAAATCCCACAGTCAATCTATAGCAATGAAAGAGTCTAAAAAAGGCAGAGAGAGCAATGAAAGAGTCTAAAAAAGGCAGAGAGAGTTATGTTGGTGACTTAGGAGAAACTTCAGCTTCTAAAAAACAAAGCCAATTAGGCTGGTCAACTTAGACACAACTTACACACAGCCTATCCTTTTGTAGTAAGATATTATAAACATAGTTTGATTCAATGGAATATAGAACCAAAAAACCGTGATGGAAGATTATGTTAAACTTCTAGATAGGGGATATCTTATAGATAAGTGCATTCATAATTACCCAAGTGCTATGACAAAGACAAGGCATGCAATTAAGAGATATATTCAAATGTTAGAGCTTGAGTTGAAGCACGTATACATCGCACAGGCTAGGGATCATACTAAATGTTAATAGCAGAAGAACCACAATATTCCATCAAAATTCCAATAACTATGAAGATGTCGGTAGCTGATTCCAAAGACTTAACAAACACAAATTTCACATGACTAGTGTCGGGGAATGAATTAATGGTATATAACTTGCAGATAAGATCCATAGATAAGAGATAAATGCAATGAGACTAGGCGTAAATCAGAAGGCTACTCATAAATTTATGAAATTTTTAAGTATATAAGTTTAAACACAAAGAAGTATATTATAAATCGGCTGCCACATAATTTGAGAGACCACCGCACTTGTAGAGAGAATAAGGCAGATACAATGTGAAAACAATGATAAATAAGGGATTATGCACAATGACTAGAGTCAAAAGAGTTTGAGAAAATCGCATGCAATGGTTGGAATGAATAACAATAGTCTAACAACTAAAATGGAAGTTGGTCTGGCCATCAAAGCTCAAGGAGAATAAAACTAGCATTGAAGGATGAAATGCTTAATTAAATACCATTTCATGATTGAAAAACACGTTCAGAAATATGGTATCAACATGCAAGAAAACTACAAAAGAATATGAATCTGTCCATGTAAAGAAATGACTTAAGGATGGATTATCTATTGATGGGAGCAAGACAGGGTGGCACCACTTAATTCTTTTCAAGAACTTCAAACAAAGCATAATAAAAACTCTAAAGGATGACTAGTAATATTTTACAGAATATACATAATATTTTGTAGATTTAATCCAAGGAGTTCATTAAGGAATCTTCCTAATAAAATATTTCAAGCAAGTGTAATCAGAGGTGCAACTTAGAGAATAGAGAAACCTAATTAGTTGGGTTGGAATTTGATGCAGAGGTCACTTTTTCAAATTTGCAGCTACAAAATTCTTTAGTATTTCCCATCACTCAAGCCCCAAATCCAACTTTTCAAGATCTAGAACCGAAATTTCAAAAAACCAAAGAAAACAACTTCCAAAAAAAGAACAAGAAACACCCATAAAAACCTCCAAAGAAAATTAGTTTCTCCAAAAATATTCCAAAAGCCCCTCCTCAATTAACTTCCACTACCTTAATAATTACTCTATTCTTAATTGCATTTCACCTCCCAAACTTAATTAATTAATTTTCTTTTATATTTTTCCCACTACACAGAATTTATTCCACTTATTATTTTTATAATTTTTAAATCATATCTTATGACTTGCACACAAATGATTTGAATAATTAAATATTAATTATTAATTTAATTCTTTATTTCCCACTTGTTTGCATATTATCGCAATTTAATATATTTATTTAAATAACCCATTTTAAACCATAAAGTTTAATTTATTAAAATCAAATAAGGACTTTAATAAATTTTATTTAAATAATACTTCTATCATATAAAAGCTTCTATTTTAATTATCTTTGTGTCTATTAATTTCAATAATCTTTTATTTTAATATAATAATCAAACAAAAGCACTAATCAAGTAAAAATCAACCCAATTTAATCAAATACACCAGAAACCATCAAGGTCAAACACAGAGGGGCATTACATCTTCCCCCCCAAGATCCAACTTACTCCTAGAAGTTGCAAGGTTAATAAAAAATACAAAAATACAAGCAATGTATCAAATTATCCAGCAAGCCAAAAGTCAACAAATACCTGACCGGGTACAAACAAAACTTCAAACAACACGGATTGACATAATACATATCCTGCCTGAGGATGATGAAAAGGGTGGGGGAACCTTAAGTTATCTTCATTCAACATTTTCCATTGGGTTTTAAGGCATGCTTAGACCTAACAATTCAGGTGGAGTCAATGCCTAGTACCTACACCTTGCATCAAGCAAACTATCGAACAATATATATATATATTAAACAATCAAGCACACCATGAGAGGAATTTATAGCATAGTAGGGTACTCGAAAACGAGTGATGCTACACTATCCCTCCCACCAAAACACTTCAAATAATCATCCACATTGAAACAAATAAAACCATCATCAATGCTAATCTATTACATCAAAATACTATTCTACCACAAAACATAGTAAAATTATGCACACAAGGCACACATTTTCGTTAAACACTCATCATTTTCACACAAGAAATTCCATTTTATTCATTAGTAGATGTTATATCTCATAACATATGTGGCACAAGATCACAATTTTATGCCTTTTCAGAAACAAAAAGCACAATTCATCATGTCACAAACACAAAATTTCAGATTAACACACATTCCTCACATACAGACACAAATTCACATCACCAGAAAACACATCACAAGGCTATACAAAGGTCCATAATGCATCCCTCATAGGCAGAATATCGATGAATTGCACAAGTTACACTGAGGATCCTATCCTTTCCATCAATTCTCTACATCATTGGACAAACACCACCTAAGGACAATTCTTGGGTTGATAAGCAAGGATGACCATAAAGGGAAATCATAACCTCAAGGGTAAGAGCAACCAAGTTAATGTAACAAGCTCATATGAATCCAGAGTGCCTTGTGTATGAACCTAGGTGCGGATACCATGTGTAACACCCCACCATGAAACTCTAGAGGACAACACACTATAACACCTAAAAATGGAACAATTTTTTTTTATCAAGTCCTCAAAGGTTCTAAGGTTATGTTACTAGAATCCCATTAATGAAACTAGCATGAAAGTAAATCACCGCAATAAATAAATATCATCCATATTAATCTAATTAACTAACATATGTAATAACATCATTTACATTATCCATTACATAAGAGAATTCAATAATTAAATACATCATTATATCTTTACATCTTGAACAACAATGTTTCCTCATAAATTAGTGATTAGAGTACATCAGGAGAATAATACACAATACAATTGAATTGTAGTACAATACAAATACATGAAGATACTCCACATGAACTGGAACAAGTTCATGCATCTTCATATTTAGGAGAAGTCACCATGTACACAAACAAAGTGAGGGAATCCAATGGAGTACAAATCATGTTCCACCCAACCATGTGGAACCCTAAGGTCCAACCCTCATGCTAGGAGATAACGATAAGGTCCCACCACTAAAGTAGACAAGAAGATAGTAGCACAACACATAAAGGCTAACATGACTCCAACATACAAAAGTAACAAACAAGACAAAGAAACAATCACTTCAAAAGGTACAAGTATAACAAGGGGAAAATTAAACAAGGAAAACAAGGTTTCTATAGGAAGGAGTTTCATCACATAATTTTCTATGAGTTACCCTAGCATAACCTTCCTAGGCTACTAGACCCCCATCCTGGGTTACCCTGGCTGCCTCTATCGGTCGTAGGACCCCGATACAAACTATACGGGATCAACATACCTTCCAAATAGACCAGACAATTGATCTTTCCATTCCAAGCCTTCCCACTCATCTCAACCCTAAACAAGCACTTGAGCCATGAGTGAAGCATTATCTTGATTATTGTAAACTACCCAACTCCCTAATTTATTTTAGGTTATCATTCATTAATAAACTCTCAATGACTCACCCTAGTGCCCCTTTGTGTGCCAGACCCCCATTGAGAGCCACTCCCCCTACTAGCAACAAAAGACTCAACAATCCACTTAACTAGGTAATCCAACTTACACAACATATAAAGCCACATGTAATATCACATAAAGTGAGGCATGCATCAACCTGTACAAAGTCTCCAAAGATAACCGTACCATAGTGCAAGGCTAGAACCCACATAATCTTAAATCAAGTATTGAGTTAAATGTTAACAAAGAACCAACATGAAAAGTAAATCATAAAGAAAACTCTTTTTCCCCAACCTCTAGAAGACTTCCCAACCAATAAACACAAAAAGGGACTCCCATAAAGAACATTCACAACCAACATCCTAGCTTCCAAGAAATTAAAACTTTAAGACATAACTCTAAATAACTAAATTTTAAGAAATCATCAAATCAACTATTACACAAAATACGAGTATAATCAACCAAGCATCATTAATTTCATTCCCTTAAATCAATCTCTTACCTTATACAACAACTCAAGGAAATAATAAACATGGAATTTTACTATGGAATTAAAAACAACCATCAAAAGAATTTAACATTTTATCTAATATAGGTGAACCAATATCTCTTATTTAATTTTGTCCTAATTACTTACCCACATAATCATTTAATTATGAAAGCAGAAATAATATTATACTATAATCATAATGTATACACATGTAATTATATATAAGTAGACTTATAATGTTAACAGAATGTTATTTTCACAACTATAGATTATAATGTAAATATAATTATATACAAGCATAATTGTATTACATACATATATATAATTATGTATATATGTTTATATTAACAAAACAAAAATATCTTTATAAAAGACTATAACACAACAACTAAATTTTGACATGTATAACATACCTTTATCTAACATTATACATATATACTTTGAATCTCCATCCTATTGCAATCACAATGAAATCCTAATCCCATGACTACAAATATTGTAATCTAAGTACATATTATGTTTTAAAGAATACAGATAGGTATACATTTTGTTAATACAAATAACTAACTCAATACCCAAGCACATAATATATATGCATAACTATCTATTTGTCTTTACAAATTACAATGATGGTGAAGACTATATACCTTGAAGTTATCTTCTCTATTTTTAACTATCAAGGCAAAAACATGGCAACACACTGTCTGACAAAATGACTCAGAGCTATGTGGCCGCATGTACAATGATGGCAGGATATGCACAAGATGGATTCATTGAAAATACCTTTGAAACTTCAAGGGAATGCAGCTAACAGCATAATTCTAGTTCCCCAACATTTTCCAGAATGGGAGATTTGGAACAGGGTATGAGCATCTTATAAGAATTAAGAAATGAAATTATGTTGTCAAATGTTGCAGTCACAACTGCTCTAGTAGGTATGCATGTAGAATGTGGATGTACAGACAACGCATGCGAATTGTTTGACAGAAAGCCTCAAAGAAATGTGATATGATTGTAGGATAAAGGGCCCGAAAATGCAATTGGGGTTAGCCTAAAGTATACATTTATGTTGCATACTCATTTAACAATGATAATGAAGATGAGGAAGTGAAAAAAAACCCAAGGATAAGGTAAATGAAGAAGAATAAGGCATCTCCAAGTAAACCCTATGATTTGATAATTGGGAGATGACTAAGGAAGAGCAACATCGACAACAATAAGCAGAACTTGCAAGGAAAAATAATGAGGAGACTACAAGAAGATTGGCTACAGGGGGAATTGGTAGAGGAGATGGACATGGCTCTTCCAATCCATCCACTAAGATGGATTCCTACAAAAATGCGGTTGATATGGGTATGTGCAGGATCATCATGGAAAAAGAGGCCCTTAAGGAGTGAAAAATTCAGAAAAATCAGAGTTAGGAAACTTGATGTAAAAATTTGTAGCAAATTGAATGTAGTTTCTAAACTTCTAGGTTTTTTTTTAAAAAATCTATTTGGTGAAAATTTAAAATTTTAATACAATAGTACTTAAATTTTAGGGAAAAAGAAAGTAGGTGTTTTCTAACCACCCTAATCACAATAAAATGATGATATTTTCTTATAAGATTTTAGATATAAATAGAGGAATCATGTTCGGATGTGACACATTTTTTTGTAATTTTTTCCAAGTAGTTAATTAATTATGAATTTTTTATTACAACTTTTAAAAAATATAAAAAATTGTATGTCTAACCACCTTAACTTGGTCAAAACTTCATGAAATTCATTTTTTTTTTTAATCCTATAGTATGCAAAGAATAGAATGTGACGCATGTTTCAAATTCAAAAAATGTGATACTATTTGAAAGGTATAGATGTTTTTCAATCAACCTATCAATCAAGACTTTAGTCATAATTCAAATAGAAAATGAATAATAATTATTTATTAAATTCAAAGTAAAGCATAATTTATATTGGTGGAAATCTAAGAATCTACTTTAAAATCACTTTTTGTTTCATCAATTTTGGGTTAAAAAAAAGTCATCAGCCACATAGCCTACACATACCCATCATATTGCCACTTTTTGGCCCATTGTGATCCTGCACATGCCCATATCCCAGTTTTGAGAGAGCTCATGATTCAAGTTGATACAAAAAATGATGTTTTTCTGGTACCCATATATGGAATCATGGTTCCATTTAATGTAGCCACCATCAAGAGTGTTACAAGCCAACAAGATGAAGGGAATTCTTATATAAGGATAATTTTCAATGTTTTAGGTATTGACTGTAATGCCAACTACATGCCAACATTGTAATTCCCTAACATTATTTATGTTAAGGAAATTTCCTTTAGATCTAAGGATTCAAAGTACATCAACCATGTGGAACAAATGATTAAATCCCACAGTCGATCTATAGCAATGAAAGAGTTTGAAAAAGGTAGAGAGATATATGTTGGTGACTCAAGAGTAACTTCAATTTCTAAAAACAAAGCCAATTAGGTTGGCCGACTTAGACACAGTTTACACATGGCTTATACTTTTGCAGTAAGATGTTATATACATAGTTCGATTCAATGGAATATAGAACCACAAAACTGTGATGGGAGATTAAGTGGAACTTCTAGATAGGGTATATCTTATAGATAAGTGCATTCATAATTACCCAGGTGCTATGACAAAGACAAGGCATGCAATTAAGAGATAGATTCAAATGTTAGAGTTCGAGTGGAAGCAAGCATGCATCACATGGGCTAGGGATCATACTAAATGTTAACAACAAAAGAACCACATTATTCCATCAAAATTCCAATACCTATGAAGAGGTCAGCAGTTGATTCCAAAGAATTAATAGACACAAATTTCATATGAATAGTGTCATAGAATGAATTAATGGTATATAACTTGTAGATAAGATCCATAGATAAGAGATAAATGTGATGAACACTTGGCATAAATTAGAAGGCTACTCATAAATTTAGGAAAAATTTAAGTATAAGTTTAAACACAAGGAATTATATTGTAAATCGGCTGCCACATAATTTGAGAGACCACCGCACTGTTGAATCTCAGTTGTTTTTACAATTTGTCCTTGATGACAAAATCTCTTTCAGTTTATGATATGTTTCAAAATGGTTCTCCTTGCATATCACTGGCTTTGGTTGTTTCTCTTTTAGGCTTACTCATATCGGTGTGAGAATGGCAGGGTCTCCCCGATCCACTTTGAAATGTCTAAGTTTCCTATCGGCAAGACATTTAAGATGTCATGGTCATTGAATTTATCATACAGGCTACTTTCGGCATGACATTCCCATTGTCTTGGCGACCAGCACAAGAAAGGTTAATTCGACAAGACTTGTCTTTGGTTTCGGTGACAAAACAGTGTTCTCTATCGGCATATGTAATACCGTCAGGATAAGGTCTTATCGATTTCATTAAGTCTCCCCGACCCATTTTAGAATAAGCATTATCGGCATGAGTTTGGCCGTTGGGTTGAGGTCATAGCGAAAAGGTTATGTCTCCCCAACTAATGCATGTGGAAGTCTATCGACAGGAGTGGTGTTTTCAGTATGTAGTCTCACCGAAGACATAGTGTCTCACTGATTGTGCACCAAAAGGTCTTATCGAAAAAGGTTGTGGCTTCATTGAAATGTCACAGCGAATGTTCAATGTCACACTGACCGCTGTTGGAAAATTTCCTTCGGCAGGACTTTCTGGAAGTCTCGGTGAACAAGTGTGAATTTGGGGTGTTTCAGTATGACTGAAACGATCTACAAGATGTCTCCCCAGTAGTTTGAAGTTACAGTGACATATATAGGATGGATGGACTCGTTAGCAAGAAAAACCATGTGTCTCAACGACCAATGTGTATCAAGTGGGCTTTCGGTATAACGAAGTATATCTACAAGAGGTCTCCCCAACTTTGATATGTCTCACTGATGGAACACAAAAAGGACTTTTGTTGACATAGGATCTGACTTGTCTCAGCGACACAGAAGATGGTTGGTGACTTTCAGTATGACTCAAACTTTTTACGAGAGGTCTCCCCGATGACAGTATGCTATAGCGACACTCATAAGGTAGAAGGGTGCATTGGTGGGAGAATCATAATGTTATAGTGATGCACATAAGGAAAAAGGTTTCTGTCAGTGTGAGAACATTAATGTCTTGGCGATCCAGGATGAGCTCGGGATGTTTTGGCAAAACAAGGGGCAGTCTATATAGTGTCTCCCTAACTATGTACTGTCTTGGTGACTTGGAAATGTCAAAGGTCTTCGACATAGGTATTCAATTGTCATGGTGACATGTTTGATCAAGTGACTCTCGGAAAAACTTTGTGAAGTCTACAAGAGGTCTCTTCGATATTGTTTAGTCATAGCGATAGTGGATGAATCTAAAGGAGATCTCAGTGAGAGACTTGTTGATGTCTCAGTGAATGAATAATACTCTAAGGAAGCCTATCGATGAGAAATGATGTATTCACTATGTGTTCTTCCCGACTCTGATGGGTTATGGTGAAAGCGCTAACTAAGAGGAATGTCTGGCGGTGCAATTTCCTTCAGCAGAACTATCTGGTTGTCTCAGCGAATAGTTAACAAAGACTCAAAACACTGTGGTGATCATCATGGATTAGCATCAAATCTCAGAACAGTTACATAACAGGATATTCATTGAGTTTTTCTTTTTGAGTTGTTGCATTTTTGGATGATTTTGCAACTCTCTGGATAAGCATTACTATTGATTTTTATCTTCATCAACAGACTGTCATTATTCAGCCTCATATTCAAAAATTAGCAAGAGAATCTGAGAATCTTCTGAAAAACATTTTTTGAAGATTTCTTCAATAGACATACTTGAAATGTAAATAAATACCTATGTTGAAAACTATAAAAGAACTCTGATTGTAATCCAGGAATACTGTTCTCTAGCTATGTCAAAAATGTATTAGGTAGATAAGGAAAACAGAGAGTTATGAGCTTGACTGAAAATAGAGAGATCCTCTGAGATATTTTTGTTTGTTCAAATGTATAATTTAAGGGGTTGGTGCTCCTTGAGATAGACATCTCTAAATGAGGGGTTGGTGCTCCTTGAGTGGGTGCTCAAAAATTAGCCTATAAGGCATTGTGAACTTTTGTTTAAATGATTAAGCCCGAAAGGCATTTTGGGAGTGGTTTTTATACCCCAGGAGGGTTTTCCACAAGGTAAAATCTTGAGTCTTCTTGTTCTTTTGAGTTCCCTTTGCTTTACTATGTTGTTGATTATTTCAGTTCACTGTTTGGTTATTACTTTTCTCAATTCAGTTTATGAATGATTACATTCAACTCATGAATGCATTAATCAGAATATATTGAGATAATATTTGAGCTATGGTTTTTGAATTTGTTAAAAAATTGGTCAAGTCTATTAAGACACTGATTCGCCTCCCCTCTCAGTGTCATTTTAACTCCAACACGCACTTGTAGAGAGAATAAGGAAAATACAATGTGAAATCAATGATAAATAAGGGATTATACACAATGACTAGAGTCATAGAATTTTAACAAATCGCATGCAATGGATGGAATGAATAACAATAGTCTAACAACTAAAATGGAAGCCGATCTGGCCATCAAAGCTCAAGGAGAATAAAACTAGCATCAAAGGATGAAATTCTTAATTAAATGTCATTTCATGATTGAAAAACACATTCAGAAATATGGTATCAACATGCAAGAAAACTACAGAAGAATATGACTCTTTCCAGGTAAAGAAATGACTTAAGGATGAATTATCTATTGATGGGAGAATGACAGGGTGACACCACTTAATTCTTTTCAAGAAGTTCAAACAAATAATAAATGAAAACTATGAAGCATGACTAGTCATATTTTACAGAATATACACAATATTTTGTAGAGTTAATCCAAGGATTTCATTCAAGAATTTTTCAAGCAAGTGTAATCAGACGTGCAACTAAGAGAACAAAGGAACCTAATTAGTTGGGCTGGAATTTGATGTAGAGTTCATTTTTCCAAACTTGTAGAGCTACAAAATCCTTTAGTATTTCCCAGCACTACAAGCCCCAGATCCAACTTTCCAAGATTTAGAATCAAACTTTCCAGAACCAAAGAAAACAACTTCCAGAACAAGAACAAGAAACTCCCATAAAAACCCCCAAAGAAAAATTAGTTTCTCCAAAAATATTCCAAAAGCCCCTCCTCAATTAACTTCCACTACCTTAATAATTACTCCATCTGTAACTGCATTCCACCTTCCAAAGTTAATTAATTAATTTTCTTTTATATTTTTCCCACTATCCACAATTTATTCTACTTATTATTTTTTATAATTTTTAAATCATATCTTATGATTTGCACACAAACAATTCAAATAATTAAATATTAATTATTAATTTAATTCTTGATTTCCCACTTGTTTGCATATTATTGTAATTTATTATATTTATTTAAATAGCCCCTTTTAAACCATAAATTTTAATTTATTAAAATCAAATAAGGACTTTAATAAATTTTATTTTGGATAAATATTTAATATAAAGTTGGCATCAAATGGAAACAACTGTTTTTTAATTTAGGTAAATTTTAATATTTATTTAAAAATATATACTTATCAAAATTGAAGAAAAATATATCCGTGCACTAAAGTTTCAAGTTATAAATACACACAAAATATTATTCTAGAAAATTCATTAATGTGCATTGTAGCATGGTTGATGATTCAGAGGCTTCATTCAACCATATTAAAGACCTTATTCAACATGATTCAGAGGCTTCATTCAACTATATTAAAGACCTTATTCAATAGATAACTTGTACACAATAATATAATATCCATTTCTTTATGAATTGGTTGCCAAACCTTTTTGGTCTTAGTTATGGAATTTAAATTGTATATTTTGTGTCAGGTTAATCCAGTTTCACTATGGGGAAATTTCCTGCAATGATAATTCACTATGCAAAAAATTAATTACATGAATTTTTGGAGGTTAAAATTTTGTGGCAATGAATTGTTGGTGCGGTGAACTTTTCCACAATGAAATCGGTGAATTGTTGATGTGTTGAAGAGTATTCCCCTTACAATCTAAAACTCACAAAAATAATAGATAATGGCACAAACAAAATGCAAGAAGGAAAACAAATATTTTCTATTATCACTAAAATGAAATGAAATTACAACATGATATTTTCCATCACATGGGCTTTCTGATTACATAAATCTACAAATCTGCAAATTGGAGCACTATCTACTCTGCTCTAGCCTCCTCTCTCTAGTCCCCCTTTACATCCTTTATTTAGAAGGTGTAACCGCCTTGGCCTCCTCTCAATAGTCCCCCTTTACATCCTTTATTTGGAAGGTGTAACTGCCTTAGAATCTTCTGGAAAGTGTAACCACCCTAAAATCTTCTAAAAAGTGTAACTTCTTCAAGAAGATATTTTGAAATTTTAGGAAGATATTTTGAAATTTTAATAATTTTGGTATTACAACTTCACAGGGTCATAACTTTTGATCTGACCGTCAAATTTTCTAATATAATACCTTTTTGGGAAGGTCTCGAGAAATCTTGTGCAAGACAGATTGTTTTTGTTTTTCACCAATTTTCAGGCCCATCTGGAGCCTCTGAGTGCCTCAAAATTGACCCTAAAGAGTTTTCTAGGATTTTCAAAAATTAAAATTTTAATATCTCTCAAATGACAAATGAGTGCTTTCTTCACCATTGGCTTCAATTTACCATTCTTGAGGTCTGTGTAAGATTTTATGACCAAGAATACATAAATGAAAACTTACTAAAATAGTAACCCTACCAAATTTAGCCCTTATTGAAAAGAAATAACAATTTTTTTTGGTGATGCAAGTGAATTTTCCTAACCAATTTACATTGTTCACATCTATTGCATCTAATCAGATCCATACCCGAGCTTGGACTTAACTGATCAGAAGGAAGGATAAGCAATTTGGTAATTATTTTGATAGAGGGGCTGCTCCGAGCCCACAACTTGGTTACAATCAGAATCCTCACTTGAATTTGTACTGCGCCTTAGGCACCCCAACTCTGCGTTGGCCATGGCCAATTGCATTTTTAAATCTAGTATTTGTTTCTCCAGACATGAGATGAGACCTACACAGCCATACACGGGATTTCTGACTCTAGCATTTGCTTCGTATACTAAGCTGCCAACTGCATCCGCTCTTAAAGGTCCCGGAATTTCCTGCATATCATTCAACATCAATAAATCAGATTTATCAATTATAAATGCAATTTTTACACAACAAAGAAAATCCTGCAGTATTCTGAGACATGAAAACACACTTCTTGAACAATTAGGCCTACATTGTATACTGATTGTTTTACACAAAAAAATGCGTGGCAATGATTGTCCCGACCCTAAACAAGGGTACCATAAATTTGATAAATTACTGTTTCTCTCCCTATTTGATTACAGAATTAATATTTCTATTCCTTAGAATCACCATTATCTTATACATCTGAACCTGCACCCAAAGAAATCATAAATGGGATTTTTAACAGTTTACACATTACTCCATGAAATGTACTAAACTATCAAGGTTATCAATTGAATTTTGAAAAATTAAAATGCAAAATTGAAATTTAATCAAAATCTGTCATTTAAACCTCCAAAAACCTTTCATTTAGATGCTTAACTGTTATGCACCATAATGTGAAAATTTTAGTCAACTATTTAAATTTTGTGAATTATGTATAGTATCATTGATAACAGAGATAAAATTTTATAACCATAATCTTAATCAATCAAGCTATATGGCCACACTCAATCTATGAAATAAAACATCAAAATTTCTCTATGTTTTTCTTTCTGAACCCACCCAAAAAAATTACAAATGGGCTTTTTAACAGTTTACACAGAATACGCCATGAAATCTACTAAACTACAAGCTTATTGATTGAATTTTGAAAAACTAAAATGTTAAATTGAAATTTAATCAAAATTAGTCATTTAAACTTTTAAATTTTTTCTTTCACCACTTTATTTTATTTTATCTGTAGGTCTTGTATTTGTAGATAGCATACATACTATCGTATTCCTAATTTCAAGATACAACTTCTATAAATTTCAGATATCTGTGATTCTCAGATCTTGTATTTGTTTCTCTTTTTAACAGCTAACATACATAGTATTGTAAATGCTTCCTACAACTGCACCACCCATTTAAAAATACTCCTAATAATTCAACTTCCTTAAAAAAAACTCAAGCATACATATTATCGTGCATGCTTCCTACAAGAAACTCAGCCCCCTAACTAAAATTTCATTGTTGAACTTCCGTTATCTTATTACGAGGTGGGCAACGCTCAGTTGAATATAGTAAGCCAGCTGTGCAGGTAGCCTTAGGAGGCAACACATAATCATGCATCTTGAAAGAATCACATAATCATGCATCTTGAAGCCTCTGAAAACTGGCAATCGTCAGAATTTGTTACATTATCTCTCCTTCGTACGGGTTACTGTAAGTCATGTAAGTCATGTTATGCCATTCAACTGTACAAGAATCTTTCTTTCCCTCTTAGAAAGAATCTTTCATTCATTCATGCATTAACTCACAACTTCTGAAAACTGGCAATCGTTAGAATGTTATTTTTTCTTTGTATATTTCATTTCAAATAATAAGTCATGTAGGGGAGAGATGTTCATAGTGGAGAAGGGCTCAATAGTGGGGATATAAATGGGGCGCATAATGGAGTACCTTAATATTCAATTGCAAAACACTTTTTATCCATGAAATACACAAACTGACTAATCATATGATGTCACATTAGTGCACCAATAAAACATGACTTTGTGCACCATGTCTCACTTTTTTTTTTTTCTTGTGAGTTGCCTGTTGTACAAAATTAAAGTGATTTGAAATTTTCACATAAGATTTTCAGAAACGTGAAGTTAGGGTGCTCCATTATGGGTCCCACTCCCCTACTGTACAAAAATCTTTCTTAGCTTGAAAGAATCTTTCTTTCTTTCTCTTATGCATCTTTGTGCTCCATTATGGCCCCACTCCCAGAGCTTAAATTTGACGGTCGATCCTACCTGTCAAGCAATTTTTTGGTTACAGTCATTTATTTGAAGTTGCCTTTCAAATATTAAAGGTTCTCTATTTTAAGAAAAATATATGTAGATTGAAAAAACATATATAGGAATAATAACATAGAAATTTTGACAGTTTAACTAAAATTTTGCCTTTCAAGTGATAGTCTTCCTAAAATTTTAATTGTATTTTACAACTAAAATGACTAAATATGACCATACGACCATCAAATTTAACCTTTGCCCACTCCCTACTGTACAAGAATCTTTCTTATCTTAAAGAATCTTTCTTTATTTCTTTCCCTTATGCATCTTGAGAGAATCTTTCATGTATCTTGAGAAAACTCAGTCATGTTACTGTAAGTCTGTTGTTAAGTCTCTGAAAACTGACTCAATTATAACATCTCTAATGCACTTCATAGTCGGCGGTCCCTTCTGTCGGAATCAAATGCATGCTGTACCCGGGCATTTGAATCAGATTTTAAATCTTCGTTATAAGATTTAAACCAAAGCTATAAGCAAAAGGAGAGAAAATTCATCTAAAAACTGGTAAAATACCTGAAGTATTTTGCTAACGTTACTAGCTCCAAAGATCTTATGCACGCAGGCAAACTTGTGCGGCTCGTCTGCAGGAAAATAAGGAGCAAAAATACAGTCCTTTGTACAACGTCTACGCAGAAGCTTACATGATGCGCATGGTGAACATCCCGTATGTTTGCTTCCTCCCATTCCATGCACATAAAGCGCATAAAGTTCGCCCACTTCCCCGAAACAAGATATATATACAACCTCCAGATTCAGGCTGAGGTCTGTGCTACAGAAAAATCGCTCAAAATAGAACAGTTCAATCACATCTAATCTCTTAAACGCGCAGACAAGAAAAATTGACAGCTTGGAACTAAAAGAATTCATCTGATCAAAGATTTCAACTTAATGCATGATCATATATATATATATATGCAGCTGACGGTCTATTTCATTTAAAACCGACCTAGTTTTTTTCAAATTTTTAGATGTTTAAAAAACATTCAGCCACTCGCTTCGTTGACCTCTTGAAGTATTTTCTGAATTTAGTATTATTTAAGCTGTGTAAAATACCTCCTACTTATCAATTAGCATAGTAGAACAGATACTGAACTGTTCCTTTCCAGACTTCATAGTCAGTTACTTTGTGTACGTGTGAAACAAATGAATCAATTGCAAGCAAATAAAACCAATTGCATGAACGGTGTTCTTTTGAAATGGTCTAGATTTTTAGTACGGACAGATTACTGCCTGGTTTTATATACTGACTTGAGTTTCGACTACTTAAGTTTAGATGTCGTCTAATAAACTTTCAGAAACTTTTTGTGGATAGGAATGAATACGAGTGTTTTCTGAGATTGAAGATCTAATTTTATAATCGAAGATCTAATTTTAATTTAATTAAATTTTAATAAATTGAGATTGAAATAAATATTGATTTAAGTGATTGTGATAAGTAATTGAAATGTTCAAAGTGGAATAAAGATGATATTTTAATTCTAAATGAACTTCATTTCTTAATTTCTCATGTTTATAAAGTGTTGCTTAGATTTTGGAGTGTAATTTTATTCTATTTATCTTATATTTTTTAATAAAGTGGTAATGATGCAATTTTATTTATCATTTTTTTATATTAAATATTTTAAAATGGTTATATAAATTAATTATATTTTATAATTGAAAGTTTAATTTAATTGAATTAAATTTTAATAAATTAAGATTGAAATAAACATTGATTTAAGTGATTGCAATAGGTAGTTGAAATGTCTAGAGTGGAATAAAGATGATATTTGGTTTATTGTGTGATGTTGATTTTAATTTTATTTATTGACTAAGATGTTATAATATGTCACAAGATTCAATTCCTATACATGTTCAGCACTAATAAAACGTTGAAAAAAATTCATGATTGAATTTGTCTTATAGAAATTTAGATTTTTTAAATATAAGCAATAAGTTTAAAACTTTAATTTAAATATATATTTTTTTAATTTTTATATATAATAAATAAAACTTCTTAGGAATAAAATAATATTATATTAAATCTAAATAATTATGCCAGGAGGCATAGCATCCAAATCCATATCCATTCTTAAATATAATATTATATTAAATCTAAATAATTATGTCGAAAGGCATACTACAATGGCATTCAAATCCATATCCACTCTTAAATCTTATCTTCTTATCTTTTAAAAAAAAACAAATGTAGTCAATATTTTTTTTTACGAAAGCTCTCAGTTTTGTTTGAGATTCTGCTTTTTTAATTTTTTAAATATTTTCAATAAAACTTAAATATTATTTTAAAATGGTTACAATTTAAAATACCATTCAATTACAGTTAGGATTAGAGTTTTGATTAAAGAAAAAATGATGAAATTTTAGGATTAGTGTTTTGATTTTATTTAATTCATTTGTATTATGATTTTTTTAAATGCATTTTTTAAGTATAATTTTATTTTATAATTATACTAAAAGAAAAAAAAAGAAGAATAGAAATTTTGATTTTATAGATACATAAAATGATGGTCAATAGGTAATGGATAAATATTTTAAAATTAAAAGGAAAATTGATTAAAATTAGATTAGGAAATTGTAAATAAACTCAAAAAATTGGAGATTTGCGTGAAATCATGCAAATCTTAGTTTTTTTTTTTGAAATCAACTTTAAAACTAGAACCAATTGTTAAAAATGGTAAAGACTATTTCAATATATTCTTTAATAATTAAAAAACAACTGCCCAACGTGGAGTTTAGAAGGGAAACTAAAAAAACACTAAAATCTTCACTATCCAATAATGAATGAAAAACTAAAAGAAAAGGAGAGTTATCTAATTAAAAGAGGGGTCATTTTCTTAGTTGAGCATAAAAATACTTCCTTATCAAAGGAAAATTGGCCACTAAAATTGAGAAGACAAAAGATGACAAGTTGAGAAGAGTTACTAGAAGGGATGTAGTTGAGGTTTGTGTGGGAATTCTCGCACTCAAAAGGAATCCAGCTCTGAAGATGCTAAGAACTAGTAAGTGCATTTTCTTCATGTTGTTGTGTGTAAATCAATTTCATTTGGAAAGATTATGTAAGATTTTTGTTCTTATATGTGAATTCTGAATTTAAAAAAAAAAAACTTTAATCCTATGGCATGCAACCATGAATATTGCCATCCAAGATTTTAAATCATTTCTCCTTATTTCTATCAACAAACTTGACTCCTTCAGAACCATCACCTGACCTATCCTATCTAAAATTTAAATTCATATAGGCTATACAATAATGGATTCCATGCAGAACTATTCATGTTTAGTTGGAAAGAGTTTTAAGTAAATCTAAGTATTGTACATCTCATTCTTTCTTTCTTTTAAACAAAAAATTACAATATTGATTGAATGTTTGTTGTACAAGTGATGCTAGTAATACTACTAATACATATGAAAGTCATAATGATGTTGTAGACAACACCAAATTTTATTTTTCTCTATTGCATTCTCTTTAGAATATCAATAACTTACAATTTGATGAGATGCTTAGACAAGGTTTGTTGAATTATTTTTTCTTTGATGTGCAATGCCAAGCAAGGAGAGTTCATGATAAACTTGATCAAGCCTATGATGTAGACAATGAGAATGGAGAACAACATCAACACAAACGTCCTCATCTCACTGCATGAGCATACATAGCTCATCTAAAAACCTCATTTCATCTTAAATAAGATGTGCATGTTGAGAAGGATAACTCTCGGTGTATTTTACATATTTTACTATTTAATATATGTATTCTAGTTTATAATGAATTTAAAATTTTAATTTATATATGTAAATATGTTAATTTTAAAATAAAACAATATTTGTTAAATTTAATAGATTAATAATATAAAATTTTGTGAGGGTTTGATCATTTGAATGTCTTTCATTTGATGAGTTATGAAAAATATAAATTGTCAAAAAGTTAATTTATGATTTTTTATAGAAAATATTCTATATTAAAACTTAAATGTGAAAAGAAATATAATTTTTTATTTTTAAACTAATGTCATCAATCAATTTTCCTTTGCTATTATTCTTATTGTAATTTACAAGCATGCAACATCATGCAACATCTAAAATAGGTTATAGTAAATCATGAGCATAAAATAATAAATGGATAAATGAAAATTTATGTTTTTGATAAGGGTAAAACAGGTTTTATAGGGACCCGAAACCACCACGTTTACAACAAAAGAGTAAGGACAAAAAGTCCAATAGAAAAAATAGGCTACTCAAAAGAAAAAATTGGAAAAATCAGTAGCCACCTGCAAAAGACCAAGAGGGTCAAACAAAAAACCAGCTGAAAAGCCAACAAAAAGACTAGCCGCAACTAACCCAGAGTCTTTAGAATAGACTCAGTTTCAACCTCATGGTTCTGCATGTCCTGAACACCCTTCTTGAAGGTTTGAATCATCTTCGGCATAGGAGGAGCCTTCCCCTTCAAATTTTCCCTAGTCCTCTTAGAAATACCAACATCCTCATCCTAGTTTTCATCATTGCCTCTTCCAGATCAACCAACAAAGACCCCTGTTAAGTTTTATCCAATTTTTCTGTCATGGAATTAATGATGATGGCATTGTGTCTTTCCATCTTGTTGTTCTACTCAGCTATAGTTTTAACAATATTTTTCATTTTATCTAGCTCAATTTCAACCCTTCTATCCATGCCCACTTGGTTTTGGGTTTCTTTACTGGCACCATGATCTTTTTGCTTCGCCTCATTCTTTCCAAGCGCAGTAACCTTGACACTCATTTCTTCCAGTTTACTTTGAAGGGCCCAGTTTTTTATTTTTAGCTCATTGATTTCATAAAAGATCCATTTCAAAATCCCGAAATGGTTAACAACATTATTCCTAGCTAAACCCAAGACATCCATAGTGGGTTCCCTTTCAGGGTTGAAGCAATTTTTAGTAGGGTCAGGGGTAACAGGGGAACCAATTCTAGCATATCTGTCCACCGATGGGGCAGGAAAAGAAGAAGTATTGTTAGCACCAGAGTCCTCAGTCTTAAGAGAGTTTTCAGAGTACGACACAAGGTTTTTACCCGATAGCGTCTTACCAACACTTATGGTTTTAAGGGTAGGACTTCCTGGCTTAGGCGTAGAGTAGGCTTTCACAGAATGGGGGTTAAGGCTTTTCTTACCAATTTGGACAGAGGAAGGACTAAGGACCATCCTAACCGAGCTCAAATTAGGTAAATTCCATGAGCAGTTAGGTTCAGTATCATCCTCCTCAGAATCAAGAGGGGCATCCAAATTAGCAAGGGCTGGCATATTTTGGTAATGTTCAACAATTAACCTAATCAAACTAGTGTGCAAAATAGGAAATATTTTTGGATTTTTCTTGTCGTCATCCAGACTTTTTCTCAAAGAACAGAGAAGATAGTAGGGAAAAGAAACCCTAACCTTGTAATAGAAATGGTTGAGCAGGGAAAAGTGATAACCGTAGACCCTGGTGAAGCGACCATCCACAATAATGTATTCCATGATAACCTGGAGAACTTTCCTCTAGAGAGCTTTTATGGTATCGACTTTGTAGTAGATGTTAGAAATTTTCACCAGTTTCATTTTTTCCTTCTCTTTCTTTAGAAATCTAATGACAGCTTCATTAGAGAAAACCCTGTCCCTAAAAAATTTGTGTCCATTAGTGGACATTCTAGTCACTTCAGCTATAAGGTTTTCATCAAGCTCCACTTTCCTACCAAAAAGGGTAAGTTCCCCATTATTCCAATTCTTCTCAAAATGCTCAGTAGCCTCCTAATTCGACCCATGGAGTTTTTCCAGAAAAGGGAGTAAACCCCCACTTTTTACTTTTTTCCATGCTTTGGTATTTCTAGTATGCATCTCAAAGCTGTCCAGCTCAACTCTTTTCCTGTCTCCACCCATTTTGGCAAGCACAGTGGGGCAAACAATGATGAAATATTTACTTGAAATGGTCCTACCAAATCTAAGAGCCCACAAAGCATGCCAGGCAACCTTGCAGATTAAGCAACTAAGCTCGGTCCCATACAATATGATGATTATGATGTAATTACCCTGTCCTATTATCATTAATGAGGTGACACACTTCTTGCCCATGTGACACATCATAGTTCAGTAAGGCCCGGACGTTAACGCCTAATTCACTAATATTTAGCCAAGTGCACTATCCTTTGCTTCTAACCCCTTTATTCACAAAAAATTCCACCACAGCATTGACTTCTCTATAGGCATGTGAAATCTTTATATTATCAAACTTGGCTAAAGTTGTGATAGCATCATCAATCCAAGACTTAATATTCTACAAGGGGGGACCTACCTAAAAGACTATCTATAATATTTTTGGAATCCCCTTCAAGCCAAAGGTTTTTAAAATTTAGACTATGGGCCAAATTTATAATATGAAAAGCTCTAGCAGCCTCAGCCAGGTGATTGGTTTGAGATCCAAGAGGGGTGGCAGTCACATGTAGAAAGTTACCAAAGGAATCTCTTATGACTCTGCTGCAACCCGCCACCCCAGGATTACCTTTAGCCGCTCCATCGAAGTTGGCTTTGACCCATCCATTAGGCGGAAAAGACCAGCAAGCACCCTCTCTATTCTTCTTAGCTTCTTTATGGACACTAGGTAAATCAAGACTTATATTCCATTCCTTAGCAACCATAAGATCATAGGACGAGTGAGCCACTTTCTCGGAGTTGCTAACCTTCTGGGAAATAGCATTGACATTTTCTTTTAGAAATTTGATTATTTTATCAAAAACAATATCCACCGGTGCTTCTTTATCTCTATAAATTTTGTTGCTTTGTTCTTTCCAAATACCCCAAGCAACATGAGGGAAAGAGAAATCCCACAAGTTTCGAAGAACAGGATTGTGAGTCTGGTCTTTCCATTGAGAGAAGAAATCTTCAATAGACAAGGGAAAAACCCAAGATAGTTGCCAGAAACGGATGATTTTTTTCCAAATTGAAGCAGCAAAAGGACAGTGAAGAAATAGGTGACTCACTAACTCTACCTCCATCTTGCAAAGAAAACATCTATTTGGTATTTGAAATCCATGCTTGTAGAGGTTATCAACCATGAGCACCTAATTTTGGAGAAGGATCCAAAAAAAGATGTTGATTTTAGGGACCAGATGTTTGAACCAAGCCTTCAAGCAGAAGGGGGGAGAAGCCTGGAAAGAAGTAAGCCTGGAAAAAGTAGATGAAATAGAATAATTTCTTAAGGGATCATCACTCCAAACAAGATGATCTTCCATCTAATTAGGGTAGAGTTTGATAGCCAGCAAAGAAGATTGAATAGAAGCAAGAGCCTGACTGACAAGGCACAGATCCACCCAACTTCCATCCACACGATAGTCTTTCACATATGAACCAAAAAGAGCTTTGCAATTCTCAACCCATCCGCTAAAGGAATCAATTTTTATAAGGGGCTTGTTAAACAGCCATCTATCCTCCCAGAATCTTGTTAGGTTTCTGCTTCTAACCTTCCAACCCACTCCAGATTCAATAACTTTTCTTCCATTAATCAAATTATTCCAGCAGGTTGAGCCTTTGGGAAGAAGATGGGATTCCTTTAAAATTATAAAGGATCTATTACCCTCCAAATATTTTCTTGCAAGGATATCATTCCATTCCCCTAAGGACGAAAATATTCTCCAAATTTGTTTAGGTAGAAGAATCTTGTTAACCATTCTAATTTTTCTAAGACCTAAACCTCTAGCCTTTTTCAATTTGCACACTAGATCCCATCCTATTAGAGGCACTCTTTTTTTCTTCAACACCCAACCAAAGAAATATTTTTTGAATTTTTTCAATAGCATCTGCAAACTTAGCAGGGATTTTGAAGAGGCTTAGAGCATAAATCAAAAAATTCTAAAGAGTAGCTTTGAGGAGTTGAAGTTTACCCACTTGGCTTAACAGAGCTCCTTTCCAGCTAGCAAGCTTCTTACTGAACCTCTCAACCAAAGAAATCCAAAAGGATTCCAAGGGTTTAAGGCTTAAGTGTAAGCCAAGATAGGTGGCAGGCAAGGACTCCACCCTGCAACCAAGGATTCTAGCAATTTTATTATGTCTATGAACAAGAGTGTTGAAGAAGAAAAGAGAGCTTTTCTGTTTATTAATCATCTGTCCTGACACCCTCCCATACTCATCTAGCAGAGATTTCAAAGTTTTTCCTTCTTAGATAGAAGATTTTCCCAAGAGCATGGTATCATCAACAAATTGTTGATGAGAATAAATTAGATTGCTTGAGGACAGTTTGAGACCAAGAAGCAATCTATTATTGATTAGCCTTTTCAAATTCCTATAGAGACTTTCAGCCATAATAGTGAATAAAATAGGAGAAATCGGATCTCCTTGTCTTAGACCTCTGGTGCTTTGGAAGAGAGTCGTAGAAGAACCATTAACCATTATGGATATAGAAGCAGTAGACACAAGCTATTCCACCATTTGAAGAACCCTGTTGCAAAACCCAAACGCCTTTAAAATTTTAAACAAGAATTTCTAGTCAATTATGTCATAGGCTTTTGAGATATCAAGCTTTAACAGAAAGCCTTCAATCTTAGATTCAATGAAGCAATGGATATTCTCATGCACTGTGACAATAGAATCAAGGATCTGTCAGCTAGGAATAAATCCATTCTGTTGAGGTGAAATCGAAGTGGGCAAGAGAATTAATAGTCTAGAAGTCAAAACCTTCGAGATGATTTTATAGATCGAGTTGTAGAGGCTTATGGGTTTGAAAGCCTCAAAGTTCACCGCTTCAGGCTTCTTAGGGATTAGAACCAGAAAAGCGGCATTCAACTCTTTTAGGAGACTTCTGGATCCAAAAAAAATTTAACAGCATTCACCACATCTTCTCTGACAATCTTCCAAAAATGTTGGAAGAAAAACATAGGGAACCCATTAGGACTTGGAGCTTTACTCCCTTCAAAGGAGAAAACAACCTTCTTAACTTCCTCATTGGTAGGAATAGCAGATAGGATAGAGTTATTTTCCTGATTAATCACAGTAGGTATAGCCTCTAATAAATGATCCTGATCATTTTGGTTATTTTCATCATTTTGAAAAAGAAGATTTTTAAAGAATAAAACAACATGCTTTCTGATGTTCTCCTCCTCCTCCTCATACCTAGTCCCATCCACTTCAATTTGAGAAATTCTATTGACAACCTTGTTTTTTGAGGTTGACAAATGAAAGTACCTAGTATTTTTATCACCTGCAGATAACCATAAAGCTCTAGATCTTTGTCTCCAAAACTCCTCCTCTTTTCCAATGATATCATGCATCTTAATAAGGATCTCATTCTCTTTTTCCTTAATATAATTAAAATATCCTTCCTTCTGGATTTTGTTTTGAATCTCCCCTAGATCCATCTGAAGATCAGATTTAATCCTGAAAATGTTCCCAAATGACTCTTTTTTCCATTTTTTAAGGTTGGACTTAACTTTCCTTAATTTTTTAGCCACTCTAAACATAGTTGTACCAGAGATACTTATATTCCACCATTTCCTAAATTCTTCTTTAAAAGAAGGATGAGAAAGCCATAGTTTTTCAACTCTAAACGAGGTATTTTTCTTCTTCTTTAAAGGCTCCACAACAAAACTAATAGGGAACTGGTCAGATCCAATCCTAGAGAGGGCTTTAAGAGAATAGTAATAATTAAAGAACCAGTGATTAGAGATTAAAGATCTATCTAATCTAACCTAGATAAGGTATGTACCCTTTCTGTGATTCGACCAGGTAAGGGGAGCTCCTTGCAAATCTAGATCAATTAGCATCTGGTTGTTGATGAAGCTCTAAAGATCCTCTTTACTCTTCGCATTGATCTAGGAACCTCCAAATTTCTCTTCATTCAATAAGGGTGTATTAAAGTATCCCATGACAACCCAAGATTCTCTGTCAAAAATCTTCCTAAAGGTAGCCAACTCCATCCAGAAGAATTTTCTGAGACCTTTTCCATTGGGGGCATAGATATTTGATTGAATCCAGCTGAAATTATCCCTAATATGGGTGAACCTAGTAGCAATATGATTCGTTCCTTCAAAAATCAGATCCCCTTTGATTATATGACTATTCCAGAAGGTAACAATACCTCCTGAAGCACCATTCGAGTTGTTTCCATGTGAAATACAATGCGAAAACAAATTAATCTTTTCCACTTTTTCCTTTGACATTTTAGTTTCCTAAATAAGAAGAATATCAGGCTTGTGATCTCTAACAAAATTGCGTAGAACATCCTGCTTGTGGGGATTATTAAGTCCCCTGATATTCCAAGACATGATCTTCATGAGTTACCAGGGGAGTTGAGGCACTCCGGGATGGTTTTTTGAAAACCATCTACAATATCCTAAAACCTATTATGCTCTATTGTCCATTTAATAGACTTTTTCCCTTGAGAGTTCTTTGTTGCTCCATAGTCTTCCTTTGCTTTTGATCTGGTTGAAATGCCACTTGGGGTTTTCCATTGTTTGTTTTTTTTTCTTTTTCTTAGATAAAACCTCTTCTTTGTCAGTCTCTTCTTGACTATATGTCCCTTTACTTGACTCCCATTCCTTATCAGTAAAGAAGTCTTTGCTCCCAGGGTAATGCCTCCATGATGCAATTCAAATGAAAGGTTGAATAATTGCTAAAAAGTTCAGCATAATGGTCCCGATTATTGAAGGAGTCCTTAACAAGTTCCAAGGAATTAGGATCCGTAAAGGGATTAACACCCGAAGGAAGAAAGCCTTCAGAGGAAGGGAGAAGAAGAGGGATGTTCAGCTCCAAGGACAACCCTTGGATAGGAATATCCTCCAAGCCAGGGTTCCCATCTATTTTTTCAACTAGACTCAGCTCTTGGGATAAGGGGCTAACATCTGGACTCTACTTTTTAGCACCAACCATCTGATCCTCACTAACTTCATTTTCCTTAGTTGTTATGGTATTCTCAAAATCCTTATGCTAGAGTTCTTGTGGAACCTCACCATTATTACCCATATCCCCATCAGCCTTATTTGAAGTGTTTTGAACATTAGACTCTTTATTCTCAAGGCTTTCTCCTTCTGATTTCTTTCACCATACATATTTCAAAGAACCAACTGGTTTCTCTTTCTCTTTGGTGGCATTTAATAAACATTTCTTAGCCCAATGACCAAATTTTCTACATTTGAAACAAGCAAAAGGGATAGTTTCAACCTCTATGTCATGTGACCAGGAACCCAACTTCGACTGAATCTCAATTGATGAGGGGAGGTTAGAATTCTAAGAGACCCCTACGCATATTCTTGCAAATACCAATCTCTTTCTAGCAGCTGTCATAGAATCAATAGAAAAGAGCTCACCAAAGGAGCTCGCAATACCATAAAAGACATCCTCGTTCCAATATTCCAGGGGACGGCCCAGGAGTCTAACCCATACTAGGACATTCTCAAAAATAGAGTCTGTGAGGTCCAGATTAGAAGACCATTTCTTTAGAGCCAGGGATGATTTCCTTCTAACCCATGGACCACCACTTCTAACTACTAAGATATCCTCTCTACAAGTGAACTCAAACGTGAAAAATCCCTTTGGGAGAGCTGCTACTGAAAATTTTCCATTAGTTCTCCATTTGTTTTTAACAAACTCCCTGACCACTTCAATGTTTGGTCTAGGGCCCATAAATTTCCCCACCAAGGTTCTTTCCATTAAAGCAATATTATGATCAATTAACAGATCTGGCATAGAAATTGCAAACTTACCTTTTTCAGGGTTAGAGATATTTTGCACCGGAGGGAAAGATGACTTTTCATTTGGTTTTACCCCAAACAAAGAGGTCCAAGGTTTGCGATTGCCTCCAATTTCGCCAATGGTCTCCACCATGCCTTTGGATTTTTCATTTTTTTGATTGGCTGGAGAGCCCACAGGATTAGCCGCCAGTATATCCTTTCCTCCCATATCCACCAAGATATTGTTTCCAGAATCTGCATCATCCAGAATAGCCTCACCTTGCTTCTTACTCAATCCCAATGCATGTTCTGCCTTTGATTTCTCAAATCCTGCCCCGCCTCCATTTCCAACGCTTGAATTTGATTATTTTTATTTTAAACTGTATTTTACAACTTTGAAACTTATTAGATTGTATAAATTACTCATGTATGTATGAGTGGATGCTTAGGCAAGGACTTGCAATTGATAGATAAACTCAAGGAAGAAGTGAATAAACAAAAAAAATAGGAAAGGTACAACCTTGTTCAACATAATAAATTAGAGATGATTATTATATTAACCTAACATGTTTAAATACATCTATAGAAAAAGAATATAGTCCAAAGATAAATTCTAAGGATAGGGACAACATAGACAATGCAAATAGTGTGCAAATTTCATGGAGTAACAAAAAAATAAGAACCCTAAGCTAAGAATTTTGATTCTACATAGTTAACCTACAAGCAGAAGAAAGTTAAATCTAAGAAAAAAATCTTCAAGCTCCCCAATTACGTGTAAAACACACAAATGTTGTAACTCATATTTTGAAAAAAATAAAAATTCTTGTTGTGTTATTAGTCATATATATATATATATATATAATTACGTAAAATTAGAAAACAATGAAAATTAGTAATAAATCTAAAAATCTTAAATTTACTCATTTCTAAGTTCATATTAAAAATAAAACTTGTTAAAAATATTATAAAAGTTAAAAAAAATTATATTCTATTTTGAAAATATTTTGAATTAAAATATATTTTTATAATAAATATTATAAATCATATATTAATATAAAGCAATGATAATAAAAATGTGAAAATTTTAAATTTATTGTTAAAAATATTTTTAAAATTAGAAAGAATTTTATATTCCATCTTTAAAAGATTCTAAACTAATTTATATTTTTATAATAAACATTATAAAATTATATATAATATGCCTATAATAATTTTTTACGATTTAATAATTATTGAAAGTGTGATATATACAATTATATAAAAATATAGCAAGTCAACTTATACAATCCAATAATTTTTAAAGTTGTAATATACAAAAAATGCAAAAATGGTCAAATAAACCATCAATGCAAAAACGGTCAAATAAACCATCAAATTCCAACTGGAGGAATGGGTAGCCCCCCATAAACTTTTCATTAACTAAATTTTTTTTAGACTGTACTAAATATTTAATTCTTTTTAGACTACAAGAATTGGGTAAACTTTTGTTAACTAAATATTTTTTAGTAAACATTTGTTAACTAGATATTTTTTGCAAGAATTGGGTAGTCAGCCCATTATAAACTATAATATGTTTTTTCTAGATTGTAGCAATCGTGCACTTGGTATACTTTTTTCATGTAATTGGTGACACCAGCACAATAAACTATAGTGCACTTGGTAAACTTTTTCACTTGCTTGGTGATGCTAGTGCGACATGCTAGCACATCGTACCATGGAGATGGTGGAGAGACTAGACTTCATGACCTCTTTCCTCCAATAGGATGCTTTAGCTAATCGAGCTATGCCCGCTACCTCTATAAACTAAATATTTTAAAATATTAAATTTTCATTTATTAAAAAAAATAAAATAATATAAGATTTAAATATATGAAATGTGAAAATTTTGATAAAATTATAATGTGAATGAATTTAAAATAATATTTATAAAGTTTATTACTAAAAATTTAGAATGCATATATAGAATTTTATAAAAGACCAAAAACTTAAATTAAAATAAAAATCCTAAAAATTGTTGTTGATGTCGTACAAGTCTACAGATGTCAAATGGTAGTTGTGTGAGTGATAAGTCTGAATTCAAAGTCAACTACTAGAAGTTTATAACTATGACCTCTGTTGTGCTCACTACTTAGCTCTCGATGGTGACCTATTATTGTGTTCTTCTACGAATCTATAGGATTTTTTTTTATAAAAAAAAATTAATGGTCACTGAATTTTGAATTTCATGGTCAAAAGTCAGTGAACCTTTTGACTTAGGTTATAATTATGTGATCCAAAATCAATTCACACAAGATTGTTCTCATTGATCAAATAATTAGACAATTCATCGTTGCTTGCATGATAAGAGTCAATTGAGAGAAGGTGAGTGAGGTAGACTATTATCTTTACATGAAAGGAGTGAATGGATGATAGGCCAAATAGTGACAATAGAGGAAACTATGAGTGCAAGATCATGATGGGAAAATAATTACAATGGAAGAAAAGATGAGTGAAAGTGTTAGTCACAAGTGTGAGACTCTTTTTAAGGATTAGAATTGGGCTTGGTAAGCCAAAATAAAACAAACATCCTTTTCTTTTTTCAAACTCCCTTGATGGAGGAACATCCGAGTCCATGATGCGTCACCAAAAAAAAATATAATTTCAAAAAAATGGATAAAGTTTCATGAAAGAGGAAAAATATCAAAAAGACAAGGGAAATAAAAGCAGAGAATAACGAATGGACACTGGAAGACAAAGAGACCAACAAGGAGATAGAGCCATTTAAAATTAACAAAGAACGCCAGAAGAGGGGCGAAGCAGCCAAAGAAGACAGGGAAGCCGTGGTGGAAAGAATGTAAATGCAAAACCCTCCTTTGCTGGCGCCATGAAATGATTTAGATTCTGAACACCTTTGCATACGCAAGTTAAGATAAAGGCAGGTTGGAGAGCATGAAGGGGCGCAAGTCAAGAGGCCAGGCAAAGACTTGAATAATAACGTCTTTGCAGTTATTATTCAAAACTAGCAGTTAAGTGTGTATGCGTTCTCCCATTCAATTTTAAAGCACATGCAGACGTATGCCTCCAATGACTTTTTAATACTAGGTAGTATTATATCTCGTAAAGCATCTGAACTCAAATGTGGAAAACCGTGCAAGTTATTAAGAGCAACATGTGGGCGGCCTTGATACGTAGTTTATTTAATCTTTATTTCGGTTTGAAAAACAAATCATTTATTTTGACCACCTCCCCATTGATGTGAAGTTAAATTCTTAATGCATGTTATAAACAATATTTTTTTCCACCGTCTTTATTGAAAGCCATTAAACATTCATTAGTATTTTCAAAATCTCTTTATTTTTTATTCTTATTTTACCCGCCCTGGTCACATGCAACGTAGACCTAGCACACATGCATTCACATGGCTTCTATGATGGGTTATTCCATAACTTAGAAAGAGTTTGCTGGTTTAAGGGTTTTGCCCTCTTTTCTTCTTTTTCATTAAATTAGTTTTTAAACATCGTGTTTCTATAAAAGTTGGTATTTAACAAGTATCTTATATGATTACTAGTTATTGTTTTTTAATAGTTCAGATCTAATAATTCATTTTTGTAATTTTTTATCTTGGTTTTGTAAGAGTTTGGTATAGAACATTCTATACTATGTATAATTTGATTATGGAGACAGCCACTTAAGATTGAGGAGTTTCAACGAAAGCACAAAAGAGACCTAACATGAGAGAATAATTATATACTATTAAAAGATGCAAATGCACAATATACATGAATATGATTAAATTAAAATGGAGCATGTTGTGGAAATGGAAATGTAAAACCCACAAACCAAATAATATTGCAACACAAGTTAGTTGCAAAGAAATAATGAAGATTATAAAATGAAATAACAAATAATAAGCAAAACACATATTTACATGGTAAAACCTTGAAAATATGCCAAGGAAATATCCGCGGGGCAAAGTATTGGTATTCTTATTGCTCAAAGAAACTAAACATGTACTGCTCTTCAATCACAATTCATTACAATAATTTTTTCCTTCAAGGCAACAAGATATATATAATATTTTCAACCTGTGTCAAACTAAAAACAACTAGCTTTATTTTTATTGTTTTATTTTTTTTGTTTCTAAATCTTTATCTTTTCCAAAGATAAGATTTTTCTTTATTTCTATTTTTGTTGTGATATCCAACAATCTCCACCTTGACAACAATTTACCTAATATTTTTCCATGCTCATTCATCACCTTTTTTGCAAACCAAGAGAAGCCAAAATCCACTTCAGCTTCTCTAGCTGTATTGGTTTTGTAAACATGTCTACACAATTTGCTAGTGTATGAACTTTCTCAAGAGCTACTCCACCTCCATCAATAACATGTCTTACAAAATGATATTTAATCACAATATGCTTCATCCTACTGTGATAAGCTGGATTTTTAATTAAATGTATAACACTTTGACTATCACAAAATACAATCACCTTGTTCTGCACTTTTCCAAATTCACCCAAAAGACCCTTCAATCAAATTGCCTATTTGCATGCATGTGAGATAACCATATACTCTACCTCAGTAGTGGGTAAATCAATTGTTTCTTAAATCTTTGAAATCCAACAAATAGGTCCTCCTGCAAGAGTAAAGACATAACCTAATGTAGATCTCCTTTTGTCCAAATCACTTGCAAAATCTAAATCAACATAACCACAAACTGAACCATTACAACCATCAAAGGTGATAAGGTGATACATAATCCCTTGTGCCTCTAAGATACTGAAGTGCCTATTTCACTACTTCTATGCTCTTTACCTAGATTTTCCATGTATCTATTGACAACACCAACTGCATGTGAAATATCTGGTTTTGTACCATACATACATCACATTACGTTAAACTTAGGCTTGAAATGAGAAGTTAAAGGGATATTTATACGTTTCACATTCATCATACTGAATCTTATGAGGATCTTCTCCACATACTTTTGTTGCTCTGAGATCCTTCATATCAAAAGTGCTAGCCATCTAATCTTTTAACTTGTTGATCTCAACTATGCTTTTTCTTGCAACAAGCATATCATTGAAACATATAGTACCAAGATCATGAATAAACCATTTTTCAAACTTTTAAAGCAAACACAATGGTCATACTTACTCCTTGTGAAATTTTGTCTCACCATGAAGGAATCAAACTTCTTGTACTATTGCTTGGGAGGTTTCTTCAAGCCATACAATGACCTTTTGAGTTTGCAAATAAATTTCTTGTTACAATCTTGAACAAACCCTTTTGGTTGTTCCATATATATCTCTTCATCCAAATTCCCATATAAAAATGTTGTTTTAACATATAATTGCTCCAACTCAAGATCAACTAAAGCAACAAGTGCTAAAACAACCCAAATAGAAACTAGCTTAACAACTGGTGAAAAAAATTCATGGAAACCAATAACTTCCTTTTGAGAATACCCTTTTGCTACTAGTTTTACTTTGTACCTTTCAAATTTATCATCAACACCCTTCTTCAATTTGAAGACCCATTTGCAACCAGCTTTCCTACCCTTGGGGAGTTCTACTAGGTCCCATGTTTTATTCTTCTCCAAGGCATCAATTTCTTCTTTTATTGCTATTTTCCATTGAGCATTTTCAACACCATCCATTGCTTCCTGATAACAACTAGGTTCCCCATCATTAGAAATCAAAGCAACATCTATGAAACATAATCATTATACCTTTTGGATGGATTTTAGATCTGTGTAGATCTCCTTAGATCTAGTTGTGAAATTTTCATATTTTCTTGTAGATTTTTTGTATCCTCATCTTCTTCTTTAGAAGCTTCTTCTTGCTCCTTGTTTTCTATAGATGGATGAGTTTTCAATTAAATTTGTTGATGTTGAGGTACTTGTTCCTATTTCAAATCAACTCCTACAATATATGATTTTATGAGAGGAGATTCATCAAATACTACATCTCTGCTAATAATGACTTTGTGGGTAGTAGGATCCCACAATATATATCCCTTAATTCCATCACCATAACCAAGAAAGATATGTTTCTTGGATTTGGAATCTAATTTAGAACGTTGATCTTTTGAAATGAAAACATATGCATCACAACTAGAAATTTTTAGATTTGAATAATCACAAGAATGACCTATCCATGCCTCTTCAAGAATTTTACAACCTATTACAATTGATGGTGACTGATTTACCAAATAACAAGTTGTAAATACTACTTATGCCCACAACTCTTGCTTTAACTACCAATTATTGAGCATGCAACTTGATCTCTCTAGAAGAGTCCTATTCATGTGTTGAACAACACCATTTTGCTAAGGCTCATGTAAATAGTGGTTTTATTCCTTTTGATCCTATGTTCCTTACAATAATTATCAAATTCCAAATATGTGAACTTGCCTCCATTATCTATTCTTAAACACTTGATTGATTTTCCAATTCTCTTTTCAACCAAAAATCTAGATTGCTTAAATACACTAAATACATCAGCTTTTCTTTTAAGAATATAGACCCACACCTTTCTAGAATAGTCATCTATAAATATCACAAAATATGATGATCCTCCAAAAGAAAATGTATGGGATGTCCCCAAAACATTTGAATGAATATAATCTAGAACACCCTTACTTGTATGACTACCTGCTTTCAACTTTCTGTCTAGATTGCTTCCCATAAACACAATGCTTGCAGAAATTCAAATTCAAAAATTAGCTTACGATTACTCCCTTAGGTACCATAGATTTGGAAGTAACTTACGATTTAACATTACCTTCAACCCTTTCTTGCTTGTATGACCCATCGTTGATGCCATAAATGAGTAGTTTCATTTTCTTCTCATATACCACTATTGCTTCATTTATTACAGTACTCCCTTCTAGCTTGTAAAGGTTTCTATTATTTGTAGCCTTCATGACCACCAAAACTCCCTTGGAGACTTTCATTGATCCACCTTGACTTGTAAATTTATAACCTCTAGAATCCTTGAAAATCCCAAGAAAATTAAATTATTTTTGAGTTTTGGCACATCTTACCTCTATTAATGTCCTCACAATACCATAAAAAAATTTAATCTTAATTCTCCCAATTCCAATAGTCTTACAAGAAACATTATTTCCCATAAGAATAACACTGCCATTAATAGTTTGGTAGAAAGAAAACCAATTCTTATGTGGACACATGTGATTAGAAGCATCAAAAACTAATAGCCATTCCTCATGATATTATAAAGAATTAAAAATAGATAAAACTTCATCAACTGTATACAACATGTTGGATGTGATTGCAAAGAGATTCAAAGGTTGGAAATGTCATAGTAAATGATTAGTTTACTTTGATCTACGGGGTATGAGTATGGAATGGATCACATGACTTGAGAAGAATTAGAAATAACATTTCATGAACCAATACTTCTTTGGGATGATCCATTAAAGACTGTGTTGGAATAATCAATTATTCATAGATAAAAACGTGAAGTAAAGAATAAAAATGGTCATTAAGTTAAGATACAACTTCCATAATTTGTGTATCTCAATGGCTTGTATTTGTTTTTCGTCCTAATTTCAAGAAACAACTTCCATCATTTTTTCCAGATCTTGTATTTGTTTTTCTATATCAAAAGTCGGCATACATACTATCGTACATATGCTTCCTAATTTCAAGATACAATTTTCATGCAACTCGGTACCCTAGCTAAAATTTCATTTTTCGAACTTCCGTTATCTAATTACAAGGTGCAATGGTTATGGTACGCCAGCGGTGGCAGTAGCCCCTTTTTCTGGCTACTTTTTCTTCGGCAACAACAGAGTGGCCATTCTATTGTAAGTCATGTTAAGCCTCTGAAAACTGCACTAAAAGGCAATTGGCAGAATTGTTGCATTATCTCTCCTCCCTACATCTTACAACTTTTTAAACTCTTCCCTAAATTTTGACCAAATGTATATATTCCAGACTCAAATCTTCGTTCTAAGATTTAAACTAAAGCTATAAGCAAAGCAGAGAAAATTCATCAAAAAACTGAAATTTTGACCAAATGTATATATTCCTGACTCAAATCTTCGTTCTAAGATTTAAACTAAAGCTATAAGCAAAGCAGAGAAAATTCATCTAAAAACTGGTAAAATACCTGAAGTATTTTGCTGACGTTACTAGCTCCAAAGATCAACTGGTAAAGTATTTTGCTGACGTTACTATCTCCAAAGACCTTATGCACGCAGGCAATTTTGTGCGGCTCGTTTGCAGGAAAATAAGGAGCAAAAATCACTCCTTTGCACAACGTCTAC
Source organism: Sequoia sempervirens (assembly GCA_007258455.2). Classification (NCBI taxonomy): domain Eukaryota; kingdom Viridiplantae; phylum Streptophyta; class Pinopsida; order Cupressales; family Cupressaceae; genus Sequoia; species Sequoia sempervirens. Next base: position 120,451,441 of record VDFB02047230.1, read on the forward strand.
GCAGAAGCTTACACGATGCGCATGGTGAACTCCCCGTATGTTTGCTTCCTCCCATTCGAAGCGCATAAAGTTCATAAAGTTCACTCACTTCCCCGAAACAAAATATATAGAGAACCTGCGCAGATTCAAGGCGAGGTCTTTGCTCCAGAAAAATAGCTGAATTTGTACCATCAGAATCCTCACTTGAATTTGTACTGCGCCTTAGGCACCCCATCTCTGCATTGGCCATGGTCAATTGCATTCTTAAATCTACTATTGTTTCTGCAGACATGAGATGAAACCTACACAACCATACACAGGATTTCTGACTCTAGCATTTTCTTCATATGCTAAGCTGCCAACTGCATCCGTTCTTGAATCTACTGGAATTTCCTGCATATCATTAAACGTCAAATAATCAGATTTATCAATTATAAATGCAATTTTTACACAACAAAGAAAATCCTGTAGTATTCTGAGACATGAAAACACACACTTTTTGAACAATTAGGCCTACATTGTATACTGATTGTTTTACACAAAAAATGCATGACAATGATTGTCCAGACTCTAAACAAAGGTACCATAAATTTGATAAACTACAGTTTCTCTCCCCATTTGATTACAAAATTAATATTTGTATTCCTTAGAATCACCACTATCTTATACATCTGGACCACCCATAAAAATCATAAATGGGTTTTTCAACAGTTTACACATTACTCCATTAAATGTACTAAACTATCAAGCTTATCAATTGAATTTTGAAAAATTAAAATTTCAAATTGAAATTTAATCAAAATCAGTCATTTAAACCTTCAAAAATCTTTCATTTAGATGCTTTAACTGCTCTGCCACCTTAATGTGAAAGTTTTAGTCAACTATGTAAAATTTTGGGAATAATATACAGTATCATTGCTAACAGAGATGGAAATTTTATAACCATAATCTTAATCAATCAAGCTATATGGCCATGCTCTATCTACGAAATAGAACACCAAAATTTCTCTAAGTTTTTCTTTTTGAACCACCCAAAAAAATCATAAATGAGCTTTTTAACAGTTTACACAGAATACGCCATGAAATGTACTAAACTATCAAGCTTATCAATTGAATTTTGAAAAACTAAAATGCCAAATTGAAATTTAATCAAAATAAGTCATTTAAACCTCCAAAACTCATTCATTTAGATGCTTAACTGCTCTGCCACCATAATGTCAAAGTTTTAGTCAACTATGTAAATTTTGTGAATTATATACATCATCATTCATAAGAGAGATGGAAATTTTATAACCATAACCTTAATCAATGAGGCTATATGACCATACTCTATCTACGAAATAGAACATCAAAATTTCTGTAAGTTTTTCTTTCCCTACTTTATTTCATACTCCACGTCTTGTATTTGTTTTTTCTCTTAATTGTTAGAATACATATGCTATCATACATGCTTTTGTTTTTTCTCTTTTAACAGTTAACATACATACTATTGTACATGCTTCTTATTTCAAGATACAACTTTTATAAATTTAGATATTTCATTTTATCTATGGATCTCAAGATTATATATTTGTTTTTCTCTTTTAACAGTTAACATACATAGTATTGTACATGCTTCCTAGTTTCAAAATACAACTTCCATAAATTTTAGATATTTCATTTTATCTATAGATCTCGAGGTCATGTATTTGTTTTCTCTTTTAATATTTAGCATACATACTATTGTACATGCTTCGTAGTTTCAAGATACAACTTCCATAAATTTTAGATATTTCATTTTATTTGTGGATCTTGAGGTCATGTATTTGCTTTTCTTATCCTACATGATTCCTAGTTTCAAGATACAACTTCCATAAATTTCAGATATTTCATTTTATTTGTGGATCTTGAGGTCATGTATTTACTTTTCTTATCATACTTGCTTCCTACATTCAAGATACAACTGCACTATAAAATTTATGAGACCACCCATTTAAAAATACTCCTATTAGTTCAGCTTCCTACAAGAAACTCAATACCCTAGCTAAAATTTTGTTGTTGAACTTCAATAGGTGTGCAACACCTGGGTACCAAAAAATTGGGCAGTGAGATAAAAGAAAAGAAGATCTAGGCGAGAACCTGGGTACCAAAAAATTGGACAGTGAGAAAAGAGTCAATAAGAGAAGATAGAAAGATGCAACAACAAGTTAAGAAAAAAAGCCTCAAAAAGAAACCCTAGACGAGAACCCGGATAAAAAAAATTGGACAGTGAGAAAAAAGTCAATAAGAGAAGATAGAAAGATGCAATAAAGAGATAAGAAAAAAAAGCCTAAAAAGAAAGACAAGATGAAAATCAATAAGATAGGACAAGATGCATAGAGAAATGGTATAAAAATGCAGCAACAAGATAAAGAAAGAACACCTCAAAAAGAAAGACAAGATAAAAGTCAATTTGATAGAAAAATGGAAAGTTAGTTAAAGATATTAAGCTTGTAATACAGCAGTGGCTTGAGGAAGGATACCAGTAGGCCAGCGGTGCAGGTAGCCTCGGGAGGCAACACATGGTCATGCTTCCTCCACATAATCATGCTCCCTTATGCGCGCAGGCAAACTTGTGCGGCTCGTCTGCAGGAAAATAAGGAGCAAAAACACAATCCTTTGCACAACGTCTACGCAGAAGCTTACATGATGTGCAAGGTGAACTTCCCGTATGTTTGCTTCCTCCCATTCCAAGCGCATAAAATTCACTTCCCCGAAACAAGATATATATACAACCTGCACAGATTCAGGGCGAGGTCTATGCTTCAGAAAAGTAGCTCAAAACAGAACAATCACATCTAATCTCTTAAACGCCCAGAGAAGAAATATTACCAGCGCGCTTGCATGATCCTACATGTATATCTGAAGCCGACGGTCTATCATTTAAAACCGGCCTACATTTTATCAATTATTTAAGCTGTGAAAATACATAGTTGAACAGATACTTAACTGTGAAAAGACATAGTTGAACAGATAGTTAACTGTTCATTTCCATACTTCTTAGTTAGTTAAGACTTTGTGTATGTGCGAAAACAACTAAAAATAATTGCATGAGTTGTGTACGTGTGAAAACAAATAAAAACAATTGGATGAGTGATGAGGCTGTTCTTTGAAATGGTCTGGAGTCTGAGTCCTGACAGATTAATGCCTAGTTTTTATATACTGACTTAGCTTTCGATGCCACCTAATAAACTCCGAGTGCCTTTTTTTGTAGACAATGATTTTCTTGAGTTGAGGAAAAAAACATTGATCTTTTTCTTCTTGATTAGATTTTGGAGTGTAATTTTATTCTATTTATCTTATAATTTTTAATAAAAATTATAATAAAGTAGTATGATGTAATTTTGTTTATATTTTTTTTATAAAATATAATTTATATATTAAATATTTTTAAATGATAATATAAAAAAAAAAAATTATAATTGAGGGTTTAATTTTAATTGAATTAAATTTTAATAAATTGAGATTGAAATAAACATTGATTTAAGTGATTGAGATAGATAAATTGAAATGTTCAAAGTGGAATAAATGTTATTTGATTTATTATGTGATGTTGATTTTAATTTCATTTATTGACTGAGATGTTATAATCTATGTTACAAGATTCAATTGATGTACATGTTCAACACCAATAAAAAAATTGAAAAAAAAATCATGATTGAATTTGTCTTCTAGATTTAATTATTTTTAAATATAAGCAATAAGTTTAAAACTTTAATTTAAATATTTAAATTTGTCATTTTTATATATAATAAATAAAACTTATTAAAAATTAAATAATATTATATTAAATCTAAATAATTTATAATGAATCTAAAATTTTAATTTATATATGTATATCTATTATACTTGTTAAATTTAATTTTAATATTTGGATTTGTTAAATTTTATATATTAATAATATATATAGTCACCCCCTACAAAATTTTGTTAAATTTTATATATTAATAATATAAATTCTAAACTAAATATTTTTAATTTTTTTTAGAGTGTAGGTAGTCGCCTCGTTAAACATTTTTTACATGACCTCTATTGTGTTTACTGCTTATCCCTCCATCGTGACCTATTATTATCTCCTTGTACAAATTTCTAAGAATTTTCTTTTTATAAAAAAATTAATGGTCACTGAATTTTAGATTTCATGGTGAACTTTGTGAATTTGGTTATAATTATGTGATTTGAAATCAATTCGCACAAGATTGTTCTCATTGGTCAAATAATTAGATAGTTCATTGTTGATAGGAGTCAATTGAGTGAAGGTGAGTAAGGTAGAATATTCTATTTACATGAAAGGAGTGCATGGGTGATAGGTCAAATAGTGACAATGGAGGAAAATATGTGCAAGATCACGATGGGCCAAATAATGCCAATGGAGGAAAAGCTGAGTGAAAGTTTTAGTCATAAGTGTGAAACTCTTTTTTAGGATTTGAATTGGGCTTGGTAAGTCAAAAGAAACAAAAAAATCCTTTTCTTTTTCCAAACTCCCTTAATGTAGGAGCATCCTAGTCCATGCACAATCCTACATCACCCAAAAAAAATTTATTTTAAAAAATTCGGTAAGGTTTCTTGAAAGCATTTTTATGGGATAAAGTTAAAAGTTGATGTTAATATGATGATATTGTTAAGGTTATTGCATATTATTATTATTCCTTTCAAATGGGATGTTATGGATTTTGCTTTATGATATAGTGTTTACTCCCAATGGAGAGATGCTACTATTGATGTTAATCATTTTAGAGAGAATAAAAAAGGTAAATAATATTGGGTGGAGATTAAAAAAAAAGGAAAAGAATAAAAAAGACAAAGGAAATAAAAGCATAGAATAACAAATGGACATTAGAAGACAAAGATACCAACGAGCAGATAAAACCATTTAAAATTAACAAAGAATGCCAGAAGAGGGGGGAAGTGGCCAAAGAAGATAGGGGAGTTGTCTAGGAAAGAATAGAAATGTAAAACCATCCCTTGCTAGCACCATGAATGATCCAAGTGGATCCAAAATACATTAAAAAAATTCACAATCTCAAAATTCATCAAAATCAGCATCAATTGATAGAGCTCGCTGACACAATCCTGACACAATATGAATGGGCCCAAAAGGAGTTTGTATGCAGAAGTTATGCCCAGTCAAAGGTTTAGTCAAACAAGTGAATTAGGCATTCAAAAAGGTAAAAAAATTATCATCTCAAAATGAAACAAAAATGATGCCAAGTTGTGGTGCTCGTCATGTTGATTCTAAAACTATATTCGATTTCAAAAACAGAGCTCGTATGTGAAAGTTACGGCTGGTCAAAATTTTGACTCTAGTCAACTGATGATGTCGACAAATGTACAATCAACATGATGATGTGGCATATTATGTGGCAAGAGTGGTGAATTGGCATAAATATATATTAAACCATAATTATTAAACAAAAAAAAATGTATGGTTTAAAAAAACAAATTTAAACAAGAGCTGCAGAGCAGCGAAGTTCCTGCCAAATTGTGCAAGAATAGTCATGTTTTTATTTGTTGTGTCTACTATGTTTTAGTAACAATGTTGATATTATAACAACTTAATAGTAATCTTGAAATTTTTCAAATGGTGACATGTAATACTGTAAACAATATCCAAAAATAAGACAAGTTGTTACAAATAAGAAACATGTATTGTCCTTTCAAAAGTAACAATCTATGTATTCAAATCAAATACAATGAACAACCTGCATTGCTTATTATGAAATATAACGAACAACCACATAACTATATTTCCAACAAGATGCAACATACAACACTTATTAATAGATGTTAGGATATCTTAACCCAAAGAACCTATCATAACCATGTAATCAAATTATGTGTGCCATAAGGATCACCACTTTGAATGGCCTTTAGGTGGACAAAAATTGAAGAGGAAGAGAGAATTCTCATCATTGACTTTCAAGAAGTTGAACACTATTGAATTTTGTTCAAAATCTTGTGATTATCCATTTTCTCATAGAAACTACATTTCAATGTTGATTTTGAAAATGGTTTGAGACAACACAAAACCCAAGGTGTTGGTGTCTACATTCCAAAAAGGATTTAGGTTTCCATTATAATTAAAGCTTTAGTCAAGATAATGGTGAAGGTTTGTGTACTACATGGAGGAAATAGAGGTTCAAATCTAGAGTAGAGTACATGCACCCTAGATGAACAATATTCAAGTTAAATTGAAAAACATGCCCTTGCAGGCTACCACAAGTGAGGTCTCATACATGATATTGGTGTCTTACTTGTCACTGGCTTAAAAATTATCCTTATTTTTCTTTATGCCCCATAATTCAAACCAAGATAACTACCTAATAGAGATAGTTGTCAAGGTGGGTTTTAATATGGAACTTGGATAGTAGCTGATTCCCAATTGTTTGAAATGTGGAGAGAGGATTTCCATTATACAAATTTAAATCAAGGTAGATTCTCATTCTGAATGGAATTTTGAATATGGCAATGCATTCACATGTCAATATGGTGTTTATGAATGTTCTTAGATGTGTATGCATGATGAGAACCTACGTATAGATCTAAGAGTGTGGATGTAGACCTAGAAAAAATGTTATTAAAGTTTATAGAAACTTTGGGATGTAGGAGGGCCTAGATACAACAATTTTGATTTTTAATTACCCTCATGTATGTTTTCCAAGCCATCATTCTCTCTAAATACTTAAGGGACTAATTTAACTTCAGGAGACCTAGGGTGCCATCCCACCAAATCTAAATTTAGATCAACCATGATATCCCTGTGTGGATAGGACTTGCGGGTTTTTTCCACTCAACGAGATTGAATTTGAGAAGCATTCTATTGTGAAAGGTATGTCATCTACCATTTTTATTATCCTAACTAGAGGTGTTTGGAAAATGGCATCTCTTAGTGGATAGGATCCCTGTGTGGATAAGACTTGCATGCTTTTTCTACTCATTGAGATTGAATTTGAGAAGCCTTCTATTGTGAAAGATTATGTCATCTGTCATTTTTTATTATCCTAACTAGAGGTGTTTATAAGATGGCATCTATTAGTTGCTAGAATCTTCAATTGTCTAGGACAATCTACCTGATTACTTCCTTCTTCTGATATTCTCTTCATACAAGCAGTATGAAACATCAAGAAAATTCATTCATAGATGGATACAATAGTATAACCATAGAAGTATGACATACCATAAAAATTCAAGTTTAACCAACACTCTTTCAACATCCAGTTTGCTTTTAGTCATCAACATTAAGATAGAACTTCTGACACCATTAAGAGAGATAAATGTTTTGACCAAATTTGTATTACATCTACTACAATAGTGGTGTACCATGTGAAAACTCTAGGTGTTAATAATAGTAATATCTAACCCCTTTTATAGATTATGCCATTCACCTGACAATATTTTTAGATTATGACATTCTCAATGGAGATTAGGCAATCTATTGATAGACGTAATCAAGGATACTTATAAGCATGATATAATGATTTTGCTCCAAATGAGAACAATGGCATGGGTACATTAGGTCACATCATCATTTGTGACATGCTCATCTAGGACTACATCGAAAACAAATTCATGCTTCTCTACATATGCTGTCAAGTCCATCTAAAGGAAATAATTTGTTTTAGTCATAATACAACATTGTGGTCTCTAAGCTCAATGCTACTATAATTGCTTTCAAAATCTAGGGAAAACTAAGTTTCTCAAATTCACTATGTTATCCAATAGATATAAATTTTTGAAACAATTTAAGGATGATCATGCTTGAGTTGTCAAAAGATAATATTTTGATAAGATTATAATCTTACATGATGTTATAGATTAAGAAGCATAATTGTACTTGTTGTGTAGCCAAAAAAAGTTGAGGATGAGGTAGTTTATTGTTTATAGTTTAGAATGAACGTGTGGATGAAAGGAATTGAGAGGAATAGAAATAGTTTGTTCAAGTAAACATAGTTACAAACAATTTGCATAGTTTGTCAAGTTTTCCTAATTGATAAGTAGGTATCTACTTGAATATTAACTTATAAGGTTAAAAGGAATTGAGATGAATATGCATAGCTAGTTATGCTTTCCTACTTAACAAGTAGAGGACTCAATTTAAAAAAACATAAAACAAATATTTCTCAAAAATATATATTTGACTCAAATATTAAAATGCATATGTTTAATTTTTATGTTCTTTGAAAATTAAATTTTTTTTTGAAGATAGTTTTTTTCCTAAAATAATTTTGTGGCTCAAACCCATATTCTTATGAAAAGATCTTAAGGAAATTATGTTTTTCTTATAAAAAAAAAATCTAATAATTAAAATATTTTTTCTTTATATTATTTCCTCTAAATTATTTTACTCAATCAATTTATTTACAATTTTTAAAATCATATACGTTTCATTACTTCAATAAATTAAAGTTTAATATTTTATGATAATATTTTTATTCAAATATTAATATAAAAAAGGAATCATGTCAATTTTAATTTATATAGTTATAAATATATATATTATTTATTTTAATTCAATATAAATATTTAAAATATATATTTACAGCGTGCATAAATCCATGGAGAGGCCAATGGCCTTGTTACTTTAAAAAAATTAATAAAATTTTAATTTTATTATTAATTAATATTTTTTTTTAAAAAAAAAATTATAATATAATATAAAATATATATATTTGTCTTTACAAATATTTAAATTTATTATATATTATATATATATATTAAAATATTTAATATGAACATTTAAATTGGATATGAAAATTTAAACTTGGCTAAAACTAAACATTTTTTTTAATTTAAATGAGAAGAAAAAAATCTTTAAATTTAGACTATTTATTTAATTAATATAATAAAGTTATTTATTTCCTTATTAATTATTAATTAGTTAACATTTTTTACAATATATAGTAATTAATATAAGTTGTAAATAGAAGGTGAATTATTTCTAAAACAAATATGATAGAATTTGTGATTGATTTAAATGATTAAATAGATATTGGTGGATTTTTTTTTAGAATCTAGATCAATGGAAGCTGGAAATTTTCTCTAATATAGTAATAAACGGTTGCCTATGGTTATTTAAAAGGATCAAATTAAATTAACATTTAATTTCAAAGTAGTATATTAGTATATGCTTTGTTACTATTATTTAAATTTATTAATATTAATTTAAATTTGATTTAAAAGTAATTATGTTAATTTTAAAGTTGATTTTTAAAATTAATAAATATTTTATAAAAGTAATTAGTATTTATTCTAAATAATTATTGTAGTCTTAATTCATTTATTTTATGACAAGAAGAGGTGATTAGTATTAATTTATTTAAATTATAATATAAAAATAATTTACAAGGTATTCATTTATTTTTAAATAATAATTAATTAATTTATATTAAAAAGTAAAATTTTTGAGTAATTGGTATTAATATTTTGAAAGAATTAGCTCAATTAAATTTATGCTACAAATCAATTTAGTATTAAAGGTAATTAAAAATAGTTGAATTTTGATGTTATATTGATTAATTAGTTAGCATTTGTTATTCAAAGTTTAAATTTTATTAATTATTATTATTATTTTAATAATGCAAAGGAAAATAGTAAATAAATGTTACGTACCCAATGTGAGGGGTAATTAGTAAGTAATTTAATGAAAAGTAATTTATTGTTATAGTGTAAATTAATAAAAAGTAATTTATGGTTATAGTGTAATTTAATTTTCAAAATAGTTAGTATGGTTTACCTCATTTTGAATTATTGTAAATAAACAATCTAAGTTTAAAAAAACTCGTAAAAATTAGTTAAGATTCCGAAATGGAAGTAATGGAAGTAATGGAAGCGCATTTATCGAGTGAAATTTTTCTACCAATTAGATTGAAGAGAATTGAATTTTGAAATATGTTTTGTTATATAATTGGCAAGTATACATTGATAATAGATAAAAACAAATTTAAGATTTGGTGGTGCCTATAGTTCCCTCATAGGAACTAAAAAGAGAGAGGATTTGGTGGGATTTTATCCCTTAAAATCCTCTTGCCTTCCCCATAAAACAAGGAGAAAAATAAAACCTTGTAAACTTATATTTCAACAAATTAACCCTTTTAACCACCTTTCTCATATTTCAACAAATTATGATATTTTAAGGAGCTTAAAATAATTGGTTACATATTTTTATGATTTAAAAGGGGGGTTTAAAGTATTTCAAGGATTATCTTGTATTGCTCAAATTATAAGAGCCATTATTTCTAAAAAGGGGTTAGCATTACTTGAACAGATTTTGAAATATTTTGGAGATTTTTATGTAATTAAGGGGAATTGGTTGGAATTTTTACCTATAAATGGGAGATATGCAATATTTGCAAAATAATATGGTTAAAGTCATATTAGCAAATAAATTTGTATAAAAAGGGGTCTTATTTTCTTGTAAAGGAAGTAGAATTTTTTTGAAGAGAAATTATTGGGGGAAGTTCATTTTGGGAGAAATAATTATTTGGAGGAGAATATTGTAAGCACAAATGCCTTGTGAGTGTCTTCAAGTGTTGAGAGGAGATTGTGAGAAATTTTATGCAGGTTTTGGAGCTTGGATATTGTAACAAGGAAAATTTATTGCTTGGCAACATTAATAAAGTGGTCCTACTTGAGAAGCAGACCCGGAGACATAGTCCTGATTGGATGAACTTCGTTATCAACCTGCATGATCTATCTTCTTCTCTTTTTTTTTATAATTCTCTTTATTATTTATTTCTTGAGTTTCTAATTACGATATTTAAGTAATTAGTTTAAGTTTTATTAATTTTGGATAAGAACAAGTGAAAGCTAATTTTTGTAATTTCAACGGTTAAGATTCATAACCATGTAATTATGTTGGATCAGGGTAAAATCTATCGTTAGGAGTAAAGTGAAAATTATTTGTAGCTCTTTAATTACATATCAAGTTGGTATCAGAGCAGTTTAACAAGAAAATTGCAAGTGGTGAATGTTAACTAGGTTGAAATTGAGGCAAGGATAAGGTGCACTTACCGAGTTCAATCTAGAGATTGGAAAATGAAGGATTTTTCCACAATCAAAGATGGCAGTTGAAAAAAGTTCTACAGATCTTGATGAGAAAGATTTCCAGAAAGCTTTTCTTGAGATGAGGTCAATGCCGGAAGTTATTTTCCAAGAGAGGCAAGAACGAAAGAAGAGAAAGGAAGATAAGGACAAAAAGAAGAGGGAAGTTGAATCCTCTTCAAAAGATGACAAAGGTAAAGGAGTAGGAGGTGGTGGTGACCCTCTTGAGCCTCCATCCCTATCCTCTTCATCTTCTTCATCCTCTTCTTCTTTGTCTAATTCTTCTAAAAAGAAACAACCTGTGCAAGCTAATGCACCTTTGTTAAAACTAGATGTTAAAGTTGATTTGCCAGTCTATAATGAAGAACTAGATGCAGATAAACTAGATAATTAGATTAAGCAAATTCAAGCCTATTGTAGAGTTCAAAAATTTTCTAAGGATTCTCAAAAAATCCAATTAGCTACTCTTCACCTAGGAGGCATAGCTTTAATTTGGTGGGAGAGTAGAACACAAGAGGATCTAAGTCGTTATGGAAAAATTATTTCTTCTTGGTTTGAGTTTATATTTGCATTAAAGAAATAGTTCTATCCATTAGGACATATACAAAAAGTTGTAATGAATTGGCAATCATTAAAGCAAGAAAAAGGACAAAGTGTACTAGATTATACACAGGAGTTTAGGAAGAGGGCTTTAATTTTTGGCATTCCATTATATACACAAGAAAATTTGTTAAAGTATATAGGTGGATTACACAAAAATTTGAGGCACACAATACTTATATTTAATCCAACTAACCTTGATGAAGTTAGTGTGCAAGCTATCCATTTGGAAACAAGCTCAAGGAATAGCCATGAAAATCTGTTGATGAACTCAAGTAAGCAGAAAGGAAGCAAGAAAGGGAAAGAGAAATCATAGCGAACAACTATTGTAAAGAAAGAGGACGAAAAGCTTTATTATTCACATTTCAAGAAGAAAGGGCACAAAGATGCAAAATGTTGGAAACAGCATCCCGATTAAAATCCAAAGTGGTTCAAGGATCGAAAGAGTAAGTAGAAGACCACAATTATCGTGTAGGATCTTGGATCCAATTTTGATGACGAAACCAAGATCTCAGTTGTGGGCATCAAAGGTAATTTTCCTTTTTTTAGTACTAGTACCTACACTTCTTCATCAAAGGGTAATGAAGTATCGGTTGAAAGTAAGAGGAATGAATTGTTTCATATAAGGGCTATTGCAAAACAAAGCAAAAATGATACACTCATAGATAGTGGATCACAACTAAATTTAATCTCTAACAAGATGTTAAGCAATTGAGATAAAAACAACACCTCATCCAAAGCCATATCCACTGGGTTCGGTGAATGATAATGTGTGGTTACATGTGTCACAACAATGTGAACTCTGGTTTTCAATCACATCCAAGTTTGTAGATGAGGTAGAGTTAGATGTAATTTCGCTTCACATCTATGGGTTGGTTTTGTGATCCAAGAGGATCTAGAAGAACCTAAAATTTTCATAGTCTCAAAATCTCTCAAAAATCATGTCATTGTGTAGAGCTCGCCAACACAAACCCAATGCAACTTGAACGAGCTCAAAAGGAGTCTATATGCAAAAGTTCCAAGCAGTCAAAGTTCTGGTAAATCGGTAAATTAGAGGGCTCAAAAAAAGGGAAAATAATTTGAAGTCGTCAAAGGTGGTAAAATGTGGTGTCATTGCAAAGAGCTCGCTGAGAGCTTTCCAATGCAACTCGTTACATAAAAAACAGAGTCCATTTGCACAAGATACAAGCGGTCAAAGTTGGCAACATACGTTGACCAGTCAATGCCTCATCATCACTCCAATCAGCACAATGACCAATCAGCCCTTGGCACTTGGTGTCATCTCACCTCTCCATGTGGTAGGACATTATTGGAAAAAGGTGGCATAAATATGGATTAAACTATATTGTTAAAAAAAAACACGTATGGTTTAAAAATTAAAAGATTTTTTATGATTTCAAGGAGGATTTGGTGGTATTTTATCCCTTAAGATACTCTTGCCTTCCCCATAGAACAAGGAGAAAAATAAAACCCTCAAACTTATATTTCAATAAATTAACCCCTTTAACCACCTTTCTCATATTTCAACAAATTATGATATTTTAAGGAGCTTAAAATAATTGGTTACATATTTTTATGATTTAAAAGGGGGGTTTAGAATATTCAAGGATTATTTTGTAAGGCTCAAATTATAAGAGCCATTATTTTTAAAATGGGTTAGGATTACTTGAACGGATTTTGAAATATTTTGGAGATTTTTATGAAATTAGGGAGAATTGGTTGGAATTTTTACTTGTAAACGAGAGATATGCAATATTTGCAAAATAATATGGTTAAAGCCATATTAGCAAATAAATTTGTATAAAATGGATCTTATTTTCTTGTAAAGGGGGTAGAATTTTCTTGAAGAGAAATTATTGAAGCAAGTCTACTTGGAGAAATAATTCCAATGTGAGAATTTTGGAGGAGAAAAATTACAAGGTGTTATTATACACCAAAAATTGTAAAGTGAGAGATTGTGAGGAATTTGATGCAGGTTTTTGAAGCTTGGAAATTATAACAAGGCAATATCATTGCTTGGAAAAATTAATAAAGCGGACCCAACATTGAGAAGCGGACTTGGAGATGTAGTCCTCATTGGACAAACTCCGTTATCAACCTATGTGTGATCCTTATGTCTCTTGTCTTATTATTCTCCTCTCTTCTGTCTAATTTTCTCTCTAGTTTAAATTCAGTATTTGAATTTTTAATTACTTATTTTAGAAATTAGTTAATATAATTAATTAGTGTAAAAGTGTACCTCCTTTGTAATTTCAACAATTAGACAACATAGTCATGCAATTTTGTCTAGATCGGGAAAATTTTGTAATTAGGATTTAAGTGAAATAATTTGTAACTTTCTAATTATAGATTAAATTGGTATCAGATCCCATTTTGTAGGAAATTGAAGAAGTGAATGCTAACCAAGTTGAAATTGAAGCAAGGAGAATGTGCACTAGAATAATTCAATCCATAGATTGGAAAACGAAGGACTTTTCCACAACAAAGATGGTAGCTAAACAAATTTCTACAAAGCTTGATGAGAAAGATTTCCAGAAAGCTTTTCTTGAGATGAAGTCAACGGTGGAATGTCTTTTCGAAGAGAGGCAAGAACGAAAGAAGAGAAAGGAAGACAAGGATAGAAAGAAGAGGAAAGTTGAATCCTCTTCAAAATATGATAAAGGTAAAGGAGTAGGAGGTGGTAGTGACCCTCCTGAACCTCCATCCCCATCTTCTTCTTCATCATCTTCTTCTTCTTTGTCTAACTCTTCTAAGAAGAAACAACCTATGTAAGCTAATACACCTTTGTTAAAAATTGATGTTAAATTTGAGTTTCCTATGTATAACAATGAATTGGATGAAAAAAAATTGGATAACTGGCTTAAGCATATCAAAGTGTATTGCAGGGTTCAACAGATCTTGGATGATTCATCCAAAATCCTGCTAGCTACTCTTAGAATGGGAGGCACCGCATTGGTTTAGTGGGATTCAAGATGATCTTGCTATGCACGGTAAAAGCATTTCATCTTGGTATGAACTTATTTCTTCTTTAAAGAAATAGTTTTATCCTTTGGGTTATATGCAACAAGTTGTTATGGAGTGGAAAAATTTGAGACAGGGTAAAGGACAAACTATGCAGGAGTATACACAGTTGTTTAGGAAGAAAGAACTTACTCTTGGCATTCCTCTTTATACACAAAAAACTTTATTAAACTATATAGGTGGTTTGCATTCACATTTGAATCATACAATCTTGATGTTTAATCCATCTAACTTTGATGAAGTGTGTGTACAAGCAACCCATATTAAATCAGGTGGAAGGAACATAAGTTTCAATTCAAAGAAGGATTTTTTTCCTCCAACTAAAGGCAATAAGAAGGGTAAGGAGAGGAAAAAAGCTACTATGAAGAAAGAGGAAAGTGAAAATCCTACTTGTTTGCATTGTCAAAAGAAAGGGCAAAAAGATGCAAAGTGTTGGAAACTGCATCCAGAGTTGAAACCCAAGTGGTTTAAAGAGTCTAAAGGAAAGCAAAAGACTGTAGCTATCATGTAGGATCTTGGATCTGGTTCTGATGATGAAACCAAGATCTCAGTTGTGTGTATCAAAGGTAAAACTCCTATTGCCAGTACTAGTTCACATGCTTCTTCTCTAAGTTGTAATGAAGTACATGTTGAAAGTAAGAGGAATGAATTGTTTCATATAAGGGTCATTGCAAAACAAAGCAAGATTGATACAATGATAGATAGTGGGTCCCAAGTTAATCTAATTTCAGAAAAAATTGTTAAGCAGTTGGGATTGAAAACAAAGCCACATAAGAAACCTTATCCATTATGTTGGGTGTGCAATGATAAAAAATTGTGAGTAAGTAAGCAATGCAATTTAAGATTTGCAATAACATCTAAGTTTATAGATGAGGTTGAGTTTGATGTGGTTCCACTTGATATCTGTGGAATTGTGTTGGGTAGCCCGTACTTATATGATAGAAAAGAAATCTTCTACAAGGAACATAATCAGTGTCACTTGTTTAAGGAAGGAATTGAATACATTGTGCATTCTCATCCAATTAAGACTGATAAGTTTTTTGTGACAACGGGACATTTGAAAAGGGTAGTTAATGCAAGCAATAATTTGGCACTTATGTCTATTCCACAAGAAGTGTCATTGCATAAAAGAATATCTGATTCTACGGTTATTACAGTTATGAAAGACAAGTATGATGTTGATACATTCTTTTTCTCATCCACAAATTCAGTTTTGTTAAATTCAGCCTTCTACTTTTCCGCAGTGTATGGTTGGTAGCAACAACATTGAATGTGGATGTGTATATGGCTAATGTACTTAATAATATCAATGCATTTTTTATTTTTGTTATGATGAGTAAGATGTATAGGTTCCAAAAAGGAAGGATATATGATACTAGGCAAGTGGGGCAACATTTCCCTAGCTCAATTTATACATAAATAGACCTTTTGGAGGTCCAAAAGCTTCTCAATGGGGAGGAATGATCCAAGAGGATCTAGAAGAACCTGAAATTCTCACAGTCTCAAAATCTCTCAAAACTGGTGTCATTGTGTAGAGCCCACTAACACGAACCCGACACAACTCAAACGAGCTCAAAAGGAGTTTGTATGCAAAAGTTGCTAGCAGTCAAAGTTCTAGTCAACCAAAAAATTAGAGGGCTCAAAAAAAGGGAAAATAATTTGAAGTCATCGAAGGTGGTCAAATGGGGTTTCATCGCAAAGAACTCATTGAGAGCTTTCCAATGCAACTCGTTTCATCAAAAATAGAATCCATTTGCACAAGATACAAGCGGTCAAAGTTGGCAACATATGTTGACCAGTCAATGCCTCATCATCAGTCCAGTTAGCACAATGGCCAATCAGCTCTTGGAACTCAGTGTCATCTCACCTCTCCACATGGTAGGCCATTATTGGAAAAAGGTGGCATAAATATGGATTAAACCATATTGTTAAAAGAAAACACATATGGTTTAAAAATTAAAAGATTTTTATGATTTCAAGGAGGACTTGGTGGGATTTTATCCCTTAAAATCCTCTTGCCTTCCCCATATAACAAGGAGAAAAATAAAACCCATAAACTTATATTTCAACAAATTAACCCCTTTAACCACCTTTCTCATATTTCAACGAATTATGATATTTTAAGGAGCTTCAAATAATTGGTTACATATTTTTTATGATTTAAAAGGGGGGTTTATAATATTTCAAGGATTATCTTGTAAGGCTCAAATTATAAGAGCCATTATTTTTAAAAGGGGTTAGGATTACTTGAATGGATTTTCAAATATTTTGGAGATTTTTATGTAATTAGGGAGAATTGGTTGGAATTTTTACTTGCAAACGAAAGATATGCAATATTTGCAAAATAATATGGTTAAAGCCATATTAGCAAATAAATTTGTATAAAAATGGATCTTATTTTCTTGTAAAGGGGGTAGAATTTTCTTGAAGAGAAATTATTGAAGCAAGTCTACTTGGAGAAATAATTCCAATGTGAGAATTTTGGAGGAGAAAAATTACAAGGTGTTATTATACACCAAACATTGTAAAGTGAGAGAGATTGTGAGGAATTTGATGCAGGTTTTTCAAGCTTGAAAATTATAACAAGGAATTATCATTTCTTGGAAAAATTAATAAAGTGGTCCCAACATTGAGAAGTGGACCTGGAGATGTAGTCCTCATTAGATGAACTCCGTTATCAACCTATGTGTGATCCTTCTGTCTCTTGTCTTATTATTCTCCTCTCTTCTGTATAATTTTCTCTCTAGTTTAAATTTAGTATTTGAATTTCTAATTACTTATTTTAGTAATTAGTTAATTTAATTAATTAGTATACAAGTGTACCTCTTTTGTAATTTCAACAGTTAGACAACATAGTCACACAATTTTGTCTAGATCAGAATTTTTTTGTAATTAGGAGATAAGTGCAATAATTTGTAACTTTCTAATTATAGATTATTTTGGGAAGTCCTTATTTGTATGATAGGAAGGCCATTTTATACAAGGAACATAACATATATCATTTGCTTAAAGATGGAATAGAATACATGGTGAAAGCTCATCACATGAAGAATGACAAATCTGTTGTAAACACAAGGCATTTGAAGATGATTGTAAATGCAAGCAATAAATTGACCCTTATGTCTATAACAGCTAGTGGTACTAAGAATGATGATGCTAATCATTATAAGATGTCATAGATAGCACAATGTGAGGATCAATTGCAAGCACATTTAAGCCTTCAGCCAAAGGTGGTAAAAGAGGGTTTGAATGCTTCATTTTCTAATAATGTTCTTATTCAGGAGATCCAAAATGTTGATACTTTCTTTTTCACATCATTATATTTAGTATTGTTGCTTATTATTTTATTACCTAGTTCTATGTGGATATTGGATGTGACAATGAATATTGATGAATATAAAGTTTAAGGAATGATTGATTGTATCAGCAATACTATCTCATTTATCATCTTGGTTGTAATGGGACAAATGTTCAAAATTTTAGCAAGGTGGGCAGGTGATATTAGGCAAGTGAGGAAAAAATTCCCTCACTTCAATTGTACATAAAAAATAGACCTTTTGGTGGTTCAAAAGCTTCTCAATGGGGAGGAATGATCCAAGTGGATCCAGAATACCTAAAAATTTCATAGTCTCAGAATTCATCCAAATTAGCATCAATTGATAGAGCTCACTAACATGATCATGTTGAAACTTGAAAGGGCCCAAAAGGAGTTTGTATGCAGAAGTTATGCTCAGTCAAAGGTTTGGTCAAACAAGTGAATTAGGTGTTCAAAAAGGTAAAAAACTTGATTGTCTTAAAATGAAACAAAAATGATGCCAAGTTGTAGTGCTCATCATGTTGATTCTAAAACTATATTTGGTTTCAAAAACAAAGCTTGTATATGAAAGTTACGGCTAGTCAAAGGTTGGTCAAAAGTTTGACTCTAGTCAATTGATAATGTCAGAAAATGTAAAATCAACATGATGATGTGGCAGGAGTGGTGAGTTGGCATAAATGTACATTAAGCCATAATTATTAAAGAAAAAAAACACGTATGGTTTAAAAATTAAAAGATTTTTATGATTTCAAGGAGGACTTGGTGGGATTTTATCCCTTAAAACCTCTTGCCTTCCCCATAAAACAAGGAGAAAAATATAACCCGTAAACTTATATTTCAACAAATTAACCCCTTTAACCACCTTTCTCATATTTCAATGAATTATGATATTTTCAGGAGCTTAAAATAATTGGTTACATATTTTTATGATTTAAAAGGGGGGTTTAGAATATTTCAAGGATTATCTTGTAAGGCTCAAATTATAAGAGCCATTATTTCTAAAAAGGGGTTAGGATTACTTGAACGGATTTTGAAATATTTTGGAGATTTTTTATGTAATTAAGAGGAATTGGTTGGAATTTTTACTTGTAAACGAGAGATATGCAATATTTTCAAAATAATATGGTTAAGCCATATTAGCAAATAAATTTGTATGAAAAGGGGTCTTATTTTCTTGTAAATGAAGTAGAATTTTCTTGAAGAGAAATTATTGGGGAAAATTCATTTTGGCAGAAATAATTCTTTGGAAGAGAATATTTTAAGCACGAAGGCCTTTTGGGTATCTTCAAGTGTTGAGAGGAGATTGTGAGAAATTTTATGCAGGTTTTGGAGCTTGGATATTGTAACAAGGCAATTCAATTGCTTGACAACATTAATAAAGCGGTCCTACTTGAGAAGCGTACCCAGAGACATAGTCATGATTAGACGAACTCCATTATCAACCTACGTGTTCTGATCTTCTATCTTATTCTTCTATCTTCTATCTATCATTGTCTCCATTTCTTTTCATTTTTCAATTCAAAATTTGATTTCTAATTACAACATTATAGTAGTTAGATAATATTTTCAAGTTTTGTAATGTTTATTGAACTAGTTTTACATTTTCAATGGTTAAGAAGCATAATCATGCAATACTACCTAGATTGGGAAAAAATGTAATTCGAATCAATTTACAAGTTAATTTTGAAAACTCTAATTAGAGATCAATGAAACGATTTATAATCTGAAACAAAGAAAACACCTCTGCATTCTTACGTAGGTTAGGATCAAGGTAGATTCGAGAGCGTGAAGTGGCACAAGTCAAGAGGCTAGACAGATAATTCAATAATAATGTCTTGAATATGGAAGTAGGTTGAATATTATAGCAGGTGGTGCACTGCATAGAAAGGGAAGAGAAATTGAAATGTAGCCAGAAAGGAATCAATGGAAATCACCATATAATATAGTCAATAATTGAGGATGAAGCCGCCTACAAGGAATATTCGGTGTTTGTATAGTTATGCAACAAGAGACTTCCAATGGGACATAAAAAATTTGATTCAACCTACATTATGAGGTGGGAAGAAGTATAAAATAGTTTCCTATAAGGTGGAGACAAAAGGAGGAATAAGTCATTCAAAGAAAGCAAAGAAAAAAAGTGGGCTTCAAAATACTACACAACGATGTAAGGAATGTTTGGTGTGGATCCTAATCAGTCTCTGAGTGGGAGATTGTTGGTATGTGGTGACTGATCCTACAAATATTGTACACTTATAATGTATCGTGGGGTTCGGGGCATCGCCCCAATTTTTTTTTTTTTGGTTAACATGTTAAGGTTTTTTCGTTGACATGTCAAGGTTTTTTCATTGACATGTCAAGTTATTTTTCTCGTTGAAACGTTAAGGTTTTCTCATTAACACATCAAATGAAAAATGACCTTGTAAAACCCCAATTCTAGAAGGTTCCAAAAAGCTTGTTATAAGTGGTTGGGATGTATGTTGTGGTAGTGTGTTCATGAGATTGTAATAAATTTTCTACTAGATAATAAAATCATTGGGTGGTTGAGTTTTTGTAGATGTAGCCCATATTGGGTGAACCACGTTAAATTTCTTTGTTGATCTATTTTGTGTTATTCTTCATTGTTATTTTTGTGTTGTTTAATCTACATATAATTGTTAATGTTTATTTCTTCAATCTACTTGAACCCTAACAAGGAAGAGATGGGTCAAATGGTTAAAGAAATTTCTAGAAGAAGATAAAAAAGAGTGGCACA
This sequence comes from Sequoia sempervirens, assembly GCA_007258455.2. Lineage (NCBI taxonomy): Eukaryota > Viridiplantae > Streptophyta > Pinopsida > Cupressales > Cupressaceae > Sequoia > Sequoia sempervirens. Next base: position 120,472,167 of record VDFB02047230.1, read on the forward strand.
TATGCATAGATGAGAAATTAAGAAATGTGTGCAAGACAAAGGGAAAGATGGTGTTGTGAATGGATGCTGAGGAGAATCAAAATTCAATGACTAAGTGAGCATGAGAGTAGGGATGATAGAGGTTGTGATTGTTTTAGAATGAAAGTATGTTATGATCAGCAGTTGATGGCAGAATAGGCCAGGATGAGTTTGATAAGAGACATGAGGGAGTGGAGGTAATTCAACATTGAGTATGTGGAATTGACAAAGGAAGGTGAAGAGGGATATTTAATGTGTAAGCAAGATTGTTAGACATTATGTCTGAGAATTTGTAATTGTTCTTTTTCATGAAATCATAAATAAATTTATTTGAATTTCTTTCAATTTTGAGTATCTTGTTGTGCAATTGAAAATCAATTAAATTGACACATGTAATTTGTTGATTTTGAATGATATTGACTACAGAGTTGGTGAAATTTGGAACTTTGTGGGTTGAGTTGTTTTCTTCTTCATCAATTAGTATCAAAGCCAAAAGTTCTCAACATGTAGATAAAGCATCGCTTGTGAGGTAGTTCACACCAGGACCTATAGGTGGAGAGGGAAGTGAGCAAAGGTTTTGGAGGCACAAGTAGATCACTGAACATGAGGTAAGTTGTGATGGCACCTATGGATTGAGGAAGCATGAGTGAAGCTCAAAAGTATCATAATAGGTGTGCAAAGTATTGAATGGTTGAGGGGTGGAAAGCATGGAGTTGGAAGCATGAGTGAGAAGCTCAAAAGTATCATTGCAGGTGTGTGGAGTCTTGAACAGTTGAGAGTGGAAGGTGCAAGTGCAAAGGAAAGTGTTATGATAGATTACAATATATGAAGTGGAATCTTTGTGACATCGAGGCATGATTGCAATGTGGAGGTTGCAAGGGTGAGTTGCAATGAAGACATGCCAAAGTAGGGTATGGAGAGAACAAGAGGAAGAGTATTTGGCAGAGGAGGTTAGGCTATCAGCGATGGATTTCATTGGAGATTGTTCACAATATTGAAAGTTGGTTATATCACCTAACTCTACCTTTGTGATCCCATGATCACAAATTTCTTACTCAGTATGTTTGACATAGGAGCATTTGAGTCCATGCACAATCCTACATCACCCAAAATATTTGTTATTTTAAAAAAATTGGTAAGGTTTCATGAAAGAATTTTTATAGGTTGATGTTAATATGATGATATTCTTAAGGTTATTGCATATTATTATTTCTTTCAAATTGGGATGTTATGTATTTTTCCTTATGATATAGTGTTTACTCCCAATGGAGAGATGTTATTATTGATATGATATAGTGTTTACTCACAATGGAGAGATGTTATTATTGATATTAGTGATTTTAGGGAGAATAAGAAAAATAATATTGGGGAGAGATAAATGAAAGGAGAAAAATTAAAAAGGTAAATGAAATAAAAGTAGAGAATAAAAAATGGACACTAGATCTTGACAAAGAGACCAACGAGGAGATAAAGCCATTTAAATTAACACAGAATGCCAAAAGAGAGGGGAGAAGCAACTAAAAAGGATAGGGGATCCATGGAGGAAAGAATGGGAATGCAAAACCCCCCCTTGCTAGCACCATGAAATGATTTAGAGTCTCAAACAAAGCAAACACCTTTGTATTCTTACACAAGTTAAGATCAAGGCAGGTTCAAGGGCGTGAAGGGGTGCAAGTCAAAAGGCCAGGAAAAGACTTAAATAATAGCATCTTGAAAATGGAACTAGGTCAAATGGTATAGCAGGCAGCGTGTTGCATAGAAAGGGAAGAGAAATTGAAAACCCAACCAAAAAGGAATCAATGGAAATCACCATATAACATAGTCAGGAATCAAGGATGAAGCTGTGGGTACAAGGAATATCAGGTGTTTGTAAAGTTACACAGCAAGATACTTCCAATGGGCCACAAAACATATAAGTCAGCCTACCTTATGAGGTGGGAAGAAGCATAAAATGGTTTCCTATAAGGTGGAGACAAAAGGAGGAATAATTCATTTGGAGAAAGCAAGAAAAAAAAGTGGGCTTCAAATGACTGCACAGTAGCGAAAGGAAGAGAGGGGTTTGTAAGAATTGGCTATGAAGGTAGCCACCCAAGATCTAGAGGCCTAATAGAAAGCACAAGCATAAGAGAGATAGAAACAATACGACAAGAATAGACTGTATTCTTATCAATGAATGAAAATATGATATGTTGGATAAAAGTACATAGGAGACCCCTTGGTTATATAGCCAAGGTGAGAACATAGAAGGGCATAAGATTATGACAAGTGTTGTAACCTTATGACATGAGACAACTATGAAAAGACACCTAAAGTGGAAATGTGATAATGTGATAATCACCACAAAAGGTGGAAGTGATAAAGTAATGACATGTCAAGTCTACCAAAAGTGGAAAATCTCCAACAACCTCCTATGTGGTCCCTAAGTAAACTTAACTAAGGTGTAATAATGACCTAGGATAAGGTAAAACACTTTTAATTACATCAACAGCCCCCCTTAAGTGCAACTTAGGGAGAATGTACACAAATGCAAACAATGCAAGATGGGTCTCGGCTACTAGGCCATGTTAGGTACCCATGTACAAATGCAATTTAATCTCTCATAAAGCAGAGAAAGGAAGAAAACCACATGGGAAAAAACTCCCCCCAAAAGAGAGATGAAACACAAACATGCTCTAGGAAGGACAAAACCTCGTGTGAGGAAAAAGTCCCCCCATAAGAGAGAAAGAAGAAGTTTGTGCAACCCCCCCTCAACGGAGAGTCACTACTCAAAGGCCACAATGTCAAGAGTCCCCAAATCTCAATTGAAGAAGGAGAAAAAGAAGAACAATGTAAAGACTGATGTAGAGTAGACCAAGGATGATGACGAGTCCTCCAAATGTTCCAAAAGAAATGTCAAACTGTGACAAGCACTGATAGAAAGAATCAGGTACAACTGCAAAAGATGCCACATAACTGGTGACTGAGTTGAATCTATCAACTCAAGAGTAACTGTAGAATCTATCAATGAAGAATTGTATATGAATCCACACTGCAAGAGGAATAAGGTCAGAACCAAGAAGAAAATTGCATGAGCATCAATTGAATTCCCATCAATAGCAGATTGGTACAATCTATGTCTCACTAGAGCCATGCACCAATGTCTCTGGATGTAGAACCAAACTTTTGAAGATAGGTAGAGTGCTTCCAAAATAGGAGTGTCTATATGGTGACTATTCCATCTCACCGAAATACATGGGTAACCAGCCACTGCATTCACTGAGTACATATAGGAACTAACACTAGATAGATATATCAATCCAAAGAAGCATACAATATGACAGAGTACACTAAAATAGAAAGATTGTGGCACTTCATTTTAGTGCGTTTACAAAATTACAAAGAGGAGAACTAAAACAACCATGATCATGATGCAAAAGGGCATGAGTAACTTTGAAGTACTCAAGGAGACCTTTCCAACGTTGCAAGAATCGTGAAAAATGGAGGAACAGTGCAAAATTTATGAGCTCAAGAGTGCAACTAGACTTTCAGACTTCGACGAGCAATAAATGCTACCAAATAGAAAAATTCTAAAGAAACATCAGCACCATTGGAAACTTGAGATCGCCACCTTTTCGACGATATTTCGTTTGCAAAATTTTTCCATCTGGATCAAAAGTTATGAAAAAATGAAAAAAAAGTCCTATAAAAAGACAATTGACACACTAACTGAGTGCAAAAATTAATACTAAATGGGATCAAAAAATATGGCTCCTAGTCGCACCATATGACCACCTTATTGAAAGATTTTGAAAAAAATATTTAATACCCCCACCACCATGGTGATGGACGAGTCGAGCTAGTAGAGTGGGCGTGGACCCCAGTGGCTGCACCACCCGCGGGCCACCCCCAATCCTTAATACACCGTCATCTTGAAATAATAATCGGCCCAACTTGATTTTCAAACAAAAGTTAATATGAATCAAAATAGATGGAAATAAACCTTCATACAAACCATAGACCACCGACTCTTGAGAATGGTATGTTGACCACGTCAAGTATGCAGGAGGATGGGAGACAATGGCTCGAGGAAGAATCTCGGCAATGAGATTTGATGTCAATGGTAATGTAGATAAACCCGCGACCAAACTCGACAGGTATGATGTCATTGATTGATGGAGTACGCCGGATGAAGGTAGTTGACCGTCAAACAATACAAATTACGTTGATTGAAGGATTTGTGACCGGAATAAAACACAGATGACTGGATTGTACCTTGCATAGGCCGATGCTGACCAATCGGACCACAGACATAGAGAGAATGTCAATGGTTGAGAGTACACCATCAGATGGAATCATAGGGTCGGTAGGATTTGAAGCAACTGGCTTCAATGAATAAAGCCGAAAAAAAAATTCAGATGCAAATGAACACCGATATGATCAAGCAATTATGACCTTCGAATGGAAGATTTTGTAGTGATCAAATACGCCCAGCCAGATGTGTCACAAAATCCTTTGGCCCGATCAATAAGATGTACCTCCCGAGACTGCAGGGATGACGACCAACCACAAGGCACAGAGATTTCAATAGAGACAAGCGACCGAATCTCCAAATGACTGCCCAAAAGAAGATCACTCATGCCACCGACTGTGGTGAGGAATGTACATGCGAACAGGTGTAGAGGGGGGTACGTTGATAGTGATAAGACTAATCGGCGATCAAAGGAACCAGTGGTGCCAATTAAAACAACTAATACCTCGTTACTACAAACAAAGTTGGCAATATACTTCACTTCAAAAGTTGATGTAACCGTATTTGACGGATTTGGCATAGAGAAGATAAATGACAACAACCGACAACTGTTTCCAAGTACAATCTAATGACGCTGGTCGTGCAAAGAAGGAAACAAGCAGGAATATGCCACGGGTATATGCCAATCCAAACTAAACACAACAATTTTTGCCCTAAAAATATTTAACTAAAATATTTATTGCAAAAATTGAAAAAATTTACCAATTTGGAGTTCTGTACGACGCAAATTTTTTTTGTCTTAGTCTCCAACTGATAGTGTCTAAAATCGACGATTGGGTGGTTGATCTTTAGGTTTTTGGGCGTCTCGAATGTGATGCCAGGGTCTATTTTGACCCAAACTGCTTTGAAAATATGGCTACCTCCTAGATCTGGCAACCAACACCCAAATTCAAACCTATGCAGATTTGGCCTCCAATGTCCAACTGGGATGAAACAAAAGGAAATTTGACTATCTCAGACACTCTAGATGCAATGGTGAGCTCAAATCTAATGCAACAAGGTCCCAAAATGCACCTGCAATATAAGGCCAAAAAAGGAACCCCCCCAGAATCTGGTATTTCTATCAAGAAAATACAAGATTACACTCAATATCTCTCCAAAGGACTATCTAAAGGAACTCTAATAGCTCTGATACCATATAAGAATTGGCTATGAAGGTAGCCACCCAAGATATAGAGGCCTAATAGAAAGCACGAGCATAAGAGAGATAGAAACAATATGACAAGAATAGACTGTATTCTTATCAATGAATACAAATATGATATGTTGGAAAAAAGTACATAGGAGACCCCTTGGTTATATGGCCAAGGTGAGAACATAGAAGGGCATAAGATTACGACAAGTGTCGTAATCTTATGACATGAGACAACTGTGAAAAGCTATCACTCCACCTAAAGTGGAAAAGTGATAATGTGATAATCACCACAAAAGGTAGATCACCCACAAAAGGTGGAGAGATAATCACATGATGTGTCCACAAAAGGTGGAAGTGATAAAATAATGACATGTCAAGTCCACCAAAAGTGGAAAATCTCCAACAACCTCCTATGTGGTCCCTAAGTAAACTTAACTAAGGTGTAATAATGACCTAGGACAAGGTACAACACTTTTAATTACACCAACAGGGTCAAATGGTTAAATAAATTTCTAAAAGAAGAAAAATAGAGTGGCACATACGCGTAGATGGGAAATTAAGAAAGGTGCACAAGAAAAAGGGAAAGATGGTGCTGCAAATGGATGTTGAGGAGAATCAAAAGTCAACGAATAAGTGGGCATGAGAGTAGGGATGATAGAGGTTGTGATTGCTTCAGAATGAAAGTATGTTATGATCGGTAGTTGATGGCGAAAAAGACTAAGATGTATTTGATAGGAGACATGAGGAATTGGAGGAAATTCAACATCAAGTACGTCGAATGGATAGAGGAAGGTGAAGAGGGATATTTAATGTGTAAGCTAGATTGTTACGAAATTTATGTCTGAGAATTTATAATTGTTGTTTTTCATGAAATTATAAACTAGCAGTTGCACAATTAATATGTGCAACGTAATAGTCGATAGGCACCATAGACTGATTTTTCATAAATAGAAGTTTGTTGTAAACTTCTCCTTGATGGCATAAGACTGGAGGAGATCTCGGTGGGGATTTATTGAAAACACACCTTTAGATGTTGATATGTAAGTCCAACTCCTTGCATTGGATTTCCAAGAAAAATTCAACCCTAAGGGTTGGAAATACTCAAGGTAGGCACAAATGTGAGAAATTTTATTTCTAACAATAGTAAAAAAGTACGTGAATAACAATAAAGATAAGGTGGCCGGGCCCAGCTTTTTCTGTTTGCTAGCCTTTTTCTGGTTTCTTTAAGGCTTTTTGTTGATGCCTGCTAATGCTGGTTTTTATCTTTCTGGCAGTTTTTCTATTTTTCGGACCTCTGTTTTGGTCTCTTCCTGTAATGTTACTTCGCGGTTTCAGGTCCCTGTAAAACCCGTTTATCCCCCTTTTATCAAAAACAATGAAGATAAGGTGTTGAACTCCCTTAGGCAACTCATATGTGTTCATTTTCTTTGCAAAAAAGAAACACTTGAAGAATAGTCAAGTAGGAGAGAGGACCCAATACCTAAGCATGTTTCTTGCTAAGGGTTGTTAACATAATTTTTCTTTATATATGTTATATTTCCTAAATAGTTGGGATGGAACCCCATTTATAGAACATCAATATTAGATTAAAAATAAATAAAACATTATTTGCAAAAATAGAAAACACCTTTCAAAACATTAAGAAAACTCAAAACAAATCCCAATCAAACAACAAAAAAATATATTAAAATGATCCTCGAATGATGCAAATATCCAACATTTTTTACACACCAATTGAATAATAAAATGATGGGAATAAGGTAATCAATTGTGTTGATCAAAAACCTTACACATGATTCAACTGCATTCTTTCTACAACATGCCAATAAATATTATGTTTAAACAAAAACAAGAAGAGATCAATTATACAACAAATCTGTTCCATTTGCAAAAGAATGTTTTTAAACAAGTTTCAGTAAATATAGATATGTGTGGATAATATATTCCAAAAATCTAGAAATAGAACCTTTAGAATAAAATAAATGAGTAACAATTCAAATATATCAATCTTTCTTCAATTTAAATTTCGTGACTGATGTTCAACTATCACTTCATTTATCAATTGATATAGTATGCAGTCATATTCTTTAGGAAATATCCCACTTCATGAAATGAAGTTTGAATCTCACAACAAACCAGATAGATCCATGTACGAACCAAGCATTCATTTAGTTATGTCAGGAAAATAGCTTTACAAAGAACTAAATTTCTCTACTGAGCTCAATTAAAAACATTTTAGAAACTTGAATCTAAAAAGATCCCATCTAGTTTAAGCATATTTCAATTTTTTTTTTAAATTTGAAGTAGTAGTAATTCCATATAATTTGAAATAATTTATTAATGCTGAATTTTTAATTCATTCTCTGAAACAATATAATTAATTATCTGTAAATTAGTTGAAACTCACAAAAAACCAATGACCTTCCAGAACTAAACACTGGTTTAATTGTATCATACATGCCTCAAATGAGCATCAGGAAAAAGACAACAGTATATTTTAGAAACATTTATCTTAAATGTTCTCTCTAAGTACTATGGCATTGAAATAGTCGTATTGGCATACAACACATTATTAGTTTTTTTGACATTAAAGACATCTCAAGTAAGAAACTTTTAAGTTTTAACAGTATATAGATGCCTATAATTCTTTAAGTCTATAAATTTATTTTCAATATAAAACTCCTCATGCTTCAAGAGAATATATATGGTGTTGTTTAGGAAGAGAATTTGTGACCTAGAAAATTAAATAAACTTATTATACTTCAACTTTGGCTTTTATATCTGATGTTCAACTAAAAGAGCATTCCTACATGATGCATGTACATTCTCTATGCCTCATTTGATTTTCTCTAAAGAATTTGAACTCATGTGAGAGTTGTACACTCACATAAATATAACAAGATCTAGTATGACCAAGAGCCATATGTGTCAGAGAAGCAAAAAAAAAATAACTGAATAACATGTTTCAAAATTAATCTAAAAAAAATCTTTCTTTCATCTCACAGAATAAATTCCTCAATCCTGAAGCCCTTCCCATCATTTAGTTAGTCTTCTCAACGTGCATTTTTATCAACATTAGCATCAGCACCAATGCCGTCATTTATTGCTAATTATAAACTTATTACAGTACTTTCATACCCAAATAGATGAACTCACAAATGGAACCACACTATTCAGATGGTTATAACTAAAAACGCTTATATGAAGCACCCGAAGAAAAGTGACAGGAAACTAAGCCATGTCTACAATAGATTCTTTATAATAACAAATGTTTTGGGGGCAGAGAAAAATGAGAACCTTTTCTTTCCACTAACGTTGATAAGGGTGTCTTTAGGCTTGCAACATTACTCAATGAATTAGCAAGAGTTTGATTTCCATGCTTTGGCCCAATCCTCCATTTATGTACCAACTTCACTAATGAGGGGATCCAAATTTTTAAACTTCTCCTTTACTTGTTTACCAATTTCTACAAAATAGTCTTCAACAGTAAGTGTGGTCCGAGGTAGACAAAGCCCCTAAGAAAATGGCACAATCTCCTCAAGCCACTTAACAACCTCATACTCTCTACTAAGGCTAACCATTGGATCTCCAAAATCCTCCTTTCTCCACATGTAAGGCAAGCCTATTTTGATTCCATAACCAAGATGATCGCATATGATCTTGTAGCATAAACCACACCAAATTTCTTCTAGAGTATCATACCTAGATAAGAGAGGCTTGTTGGCTCCAAACCTAGCAAGTTCTGAAAACATTATAGGACCAATAATTTCCCCATCGAATGTAATGTTAATACCACTCATAGGAAATAAGGCGCCATTGGGAACTATCAAGACAACATCAACATACCTAGTGTTTCTTTCATCAAGCTTCAGGATCTGTGTGGGTGCATCATAATCAGGAAAATTGATCCACAACCCACATGATACGGCATAGGGGATCCCCTGTAGATAAGACTAAATGGGTAACCCCTTACAAAATCTGACCCATCCCTGTAAGGATCATACAATGTATTAAAGAAAAATGGAGTGGAAGGGGTTTTGAGATTCACAAGGTACTGCTCTAGTGGATTGAATAAATACTCATTTGGATCCTTGGCCAGAAGACAGTCAACATCCAATGAAAAAAATATTTTCCTTAGACATAAGATACCCAAATGTCCTGCAGTTGTGCCCTCTAAAACCCAAGGAGTTCAAAACTCCAAGACCTAGTATCCTTTCCATATCATGCTTTGTCTACAAAGTGTGATTGAACTCGGATGGACCTTCAACATTTTCTTCAAGCTCAGGGTATTGAACTAAAATCACATGATATGGGGAAAAATAGGGCATCCAGGCTTCTAAGAAACTCAGATCTGAGCGAGTCTCAGAGACCACAATGTCCACTTCACCTGCATTGATCTCCATCACCATCCTGATATATTTTGTCAGCTATGTGAGGGAATACTATTTTAGGCAGATTAAGACTAGAATTTCACTTCAAACAGACCAAAAATCAAAAAACATATTTTCCACTCATAAATTTATTTAAGAATTGTACCTTGTTTATTCTATATGTTGTTTCTTGATACCTTAATACAAAATTAATGTGGGTGCTAGCGGAGAATCCCAAGGTGTTTACTGGGCTAAATCGAAATCATATTTTTAGAGGGATTATGTTTTTTCTTCTCCTGAAGGATGGAGCATGGAGAAAAATAAAATGATTGAGCATGCACTCACGCGGTTTGAACAAGAGACGCCTAATTGATGGGAGAGGGTGGCGAGCCATGTGCCTAGGAAAACTGTCAAAGATGTGAAAAAGTATTATGAGCTACTCATTGAGGACGTGGGTTTCATTGAGGTGGGTCACATTGCTCTGTCAGATTATTAATTAGAGGGTTCGTATACACCAGACTGGCTATCATATGATCAGTCAGCAACAAAATTCATAACCATTTCTAAGTATAGTTATTGTTTTTTGTTAGAGGAAATTTTGTGGGGGTTCCTGCCAATGTTAGATTGGGGGAAATGATGGTGGGCTTCTGCCACATAGAATAGCCTATCAGCTAATAAAATTATTTGAATTGCTTTCAATTTCAAGTACCTTGTTGTGCGAAAGAAAAACCAGTTAAATTGACACATGCAATTGTCAATTTTGAATGATATTGACTATGAAGTTGGTGTAATCTAGAATTTTGCGGGTTGAGTTGTTTTCTTCTTCTTCATCCCCTCCCAAATTTGCTTTGGAACGCATAGGGGAGTAAAAATGGATATCCACTTTGGGAAAAAAATATCTATTTTGGTTTCAAAATCCTTTCCCATTGGAAACAAATTGTGTGGGAATCAAGCTTGGAAATCCCAAGCCTGCCTTCTCCATGCAAATTATGAGTTGTGATTCTTACCATATTTTCCTCAACTTTACCCTTAATGCTAATAGTCTTCTTTTAATCCAAATTTGATAAAATAAAAATTTATATTTAAGACAATCTTATTATTCTAAAAATATAATATATGCATGATAATGTAATAGATAAAAATTCCTAATTTTTTTACATGAACTATGTTTGATTTCTTCATAGACATATTGATTGAAAAATATCTATAACTTTCAAATGATTTATTCTTTTCAATTTGAATGATGTGTCACACTCTAGGATTCATTGGTTACAAGTCTACAAAAAATAATTTGATATTTTTTTGACCAAGTTAGGTTGGCTAGAAAATTATTTTTTTATATTTAAAAAAAGTAGTAGTAAGAGGCATAAATAATTATTCAATTACAAAAAAAGACACAAGAATATGTCTCACATTTGATTGTGTGTCCTTATAGATCTATAGTTTGGAAAAAAAAAAAAATTTACTCATACTTAGGTTGGTTGGAATGATACTTTCTTCTTCTTTTTTTTCTTAAAATAATTAGTAGTGCTTTATTGAAATGTCCAATTTGATGTAAAAGGTAAAAACCCATAGGCGAAACCCTCAAAGTGTAGAATATGTTGAGCTCACCAATTTAAGTAAAGAAATAAAATTCTCTACATTTTGATTCTCTAGGCTAATTAAATAAATGCAATCACTAATCATAAATTAACCTAGATTAATAGCTAGGTTAATAAATAAATAATAATAAATGTGATAACTAAGTATAGTAGTACTTAGCTCTAGAACCAACAATCAAATAATGTTGTTGACATCATACATCATCTATTTACAATTGTATAGAATGTAAAATTATCTTTAGTCTAATGAATGTGTAGTATATGTAGTCTCTAAAATAATGTATGGTTCAATTCTAAACCCCTCAAGTTTAACCATGATCCATAATTATTTGATCTAATATGAAAAATTGAGTTATAACACAAGGATATAATTTAGTAAAATGTTGCTTTGGTAACTATGTTCACATTTTCCTTTTTGCTAATTGAATGTAGTCAAGGTGGTATTTATGGACACCTTTAGGAGATTGTTGACTTGATAGGGAATGTGTTCTCATAGGTAAACTCCCTTTTCAAGTTGGGTAAATGACCAAGAAGTGATATTGAAGACAACATATGCAAGCATGTAGGTGGCCTATATGGAGATGATGTGGACTTTGATTCTTCATCCCTTTAGAAATAAAACTGTGTTTGAATTATTTTCTCATATTCTTCCTTATCACGTATATGAATTAATGGATATTAAATATCTTTAAATATCATGACATAACAACATGTCACACAAATATGTGCCAACTTGAAACCCATAACAATCAATAGAAAGAAGTGGGAAAGTTGGACTTTGAATTTTAGGTTCATTCACATGCATCATAAGATTGATCCCAAGTGGCACAAAAATGAATGTAGGTAGGGAAGTGATTATGTCAAGGTAGTAACAAATGTATAGGAGTGGTTGTGAATGTAGGTACAATAATGAGAGGTAAATGACAAATACATAGGAATGAGTGTAAGTGAGAAGAAATGGGAATGGATAGGGGTCACGACATTAGCCAAACTTAACATAAAAGTGCACTACTTGTTCATATATATTATTAGATTTAATGCATTCCATCAAGGTAGCACAAAGATACATGGGTATACAAATTTCATGACTATAGTTATCATACTAGGTCAACTTCATTCCTCATAAGTGACTTGGAAATGTAGTTATATGCAATAAGCCTCCCAATTCTTCATTTTCAAATTTATGGTAAAAATAAAGTACCCAACTTAAACATCATCCAATTTAATAGTCACATAGTAAATAATAATTTTACACCCCATCCACATCAAAAAGTAATAAATAACTATCATATTTTTATTAATTTTTAAAGCTTCTAATAGAAAGTCATGTGTAGAATGCAAATAAAACTATACATAATTTTCTATTGAAAACTTTATAAATTATATCATAAATTATAGAAATGCCATCTTTCAAAGACTTTTATTAATCAAATTTTACATTTCGTTATAATATCACAAAATATATCCCATCTTAAATCAATAACAATTATAAAAACATGTCAATTAACGACCTTGTGACTTTGCACACACACAACTCTAACTTTGCTGCTATTTTTTTAATGAATAAGCCTATATCACTTTTTATTAACTAAAAAATAATAATACACTATTCATAAAAATCCTAAATGATAGAAAAGTACACCTTCAAAGTCCATAAGACCCAAGTTCAAACAAAAGAGATAAAACATTTTAAGAAAACTAAACCCAAACACTAGTAAGAAGAAATAAAACTATTGAACAATAAGAACAACATCGATATTGATTTTTAAACCCTTTCGCCAAAACTATTACATCATAGAGAAAAAAATATATATAATCAACCAAATATCCAACAATACTAATATTGATTTTTAAACCCTTTCCCCCAAAAACTATTACATCATAAAGAAAACAAAAATATAGTCAACAAATATCCATATTTATAATTAATGAATGTTCTATAAAACATTAAAATAAAACTAATTTCAAATAATAACAAGAAGAAATAAAACTTTCTCAATTCAGCTAGAACAACACGGCTAGTGATTTTTAACTCCTTTCTCCCAACACCTATTACATAATTCAGAAAACAAAAAATAGTCAACCAAATATCCATATTTATTATTACGTAACTTTATTTGAAGTTCTTTGACCTTCTTTTTCCCATCAACGGCCCATACTGTTGCATAAAAGATGCAAGACGATGAGAAAAATCCTGGCCGTTTGTTTTTCTAATTGTTTTCTCATTTTTCATGAGCACAGCTGCGGTTAGATCTCAAGGTTTGATTAGATTTCCCTTCTATTAATTGATGTATACGCCTCCCGTGCATTTCAACGATAAAAATTGTGGTCTTTCTCTCCATGACGTTTGCACTATGCACAACAATCTTTCAAATTCCTTTTATTGTGGAAAATTGGTAGAGCTCCGTTTGTACGGTTTAGATGTTTGTATGCGAGTAGTTGAAAATGGTAAATATTAATAATTTTGGGTTTATTGGGATGACACTCACCACACCTTATACTATGCAGGCTCCCATCTAAACACTTACCCAATTAAAATTTGAAAACTTCCATAACAATCATTTAATATAATAAAAAATAATATACTATCGTATAATATTAATAATAAAAATTATAATAATATTAATATAATATATTAATAACATAATAACATTATTCTAATAATAATAATTAATAATAATAATAATATAATACAACATAATAGTATTAGTATAATAATAATATAAGAATACTGTAATATAAATATATAATATATTTAATATAATTATAAGAATAATATATTCATAATTATATAATAATTTGATACTATTATTAATATTTTATTAATAATAATATAATATTAAGGATAATAATATTTTTTAAAAATAAAATTAATAAATGTGCAGCATTACAATGGTAACACATTTTATAGTTACATCGAGAGGCATAACACTACAATGGCATCATGTCCTATAGTACCCCATTTATTTTAAATATTAATATTATCATAATGAAAACATATTTTAATATATTACAGCTAGCATACATATATTAATTAATAATATATGTAAAAAACGTCGAGAGTTATCATTATCGAGGCGCCTATTGACTTGAGAAAAAATGCTTACATTTTCATTAACATGAATTCCAAAAGTAATATATGTGATTTCATTATAGTTCCTATCATTGTTTATTTCAATTCTCATATATAAGGGTACACATTCAATTGAAAATCATACCACTTGTATATAACAAAACATAACATCAACATCTACCATTTCCATTTAATTAGAACTCAAATACTTTTAATTTGTTTAATTAATAAATGTATGCTAGTTTTTTTTTAGTTTAACTCTATTATTATCAATTCATAAATTTTCATCAATCATCAAATTTAATATTGAAAACAACAAAGAACAATATCACGAAAAAAATCACATCAACTAACTTAGATATATCCACTCGTTTTTTTAAAAATGTTTGAATACATTGTTAACATGATATACATTCAAGCATTTGAATGTCATGAAATCTAGAGCTTTGCAATTCAATATAATAAAGATTTGCTCTCACATGAATAATCAAACTTTTTTGTTTTTTGTGATTGAGCATTTAATCCTTTGTTCATCATTATAAGTCTCTCTTTTCACATGAAGTTTAAATATGTATCTCTTGAAAAGGACCTTTTGTATAATGTGTGCAAACTTAACATCATATTGTTCTTCATGCTTCAAAATGTTCAATTATTTTGTTGTAACACCCATAATTTCTTTTGTCGCTTCTTCAAAAGTAGTAATCCAAGTGAAAGTAGTATGGTCTTGCACTTTGCATTGAAGTATATATTTATAATCACATTTAGGGAAATTTTAATCACATCTTCCACAATACCACTCATCATTTTCATTAGTGTTTACCTTCTTTTTGTAGTGTCTACCTCCAATTTTCAAGGGGAAAGTTGTATAACAAAAATTGTCTACCTTTATGAAAGATAAGGTAGCTTTTATCACTATCCAATAAGGTTTATCAGAGTTACCAAGTTCCTGATCCTGTATTTGTGTGATACTTTTCAACATTTTTTCTTCTATTATAGATGATATTTCCTTTGTAATAGAATGAGAATGGAGATTTTTCCCTTTTGTATCAAACCACAATCTCAATCAGTGTGACTCTGGAAGATCTATATTTATAAGGAGTTGGGTTGTAGTAATTGTTCCCACAAATTTCCCAACAAAATCACTAATTCATCCAGCCTTTATAGCTAGAATGGGGAAAGTTCCTACATTGCACATTTCTTGGAGTTGTTGAACTTCCTTATTGCAAAAACCACTCCACATTGTTAATT
Organism: Sequoia sempervirens; assembly: GCA_007258455.2. Taxonomy (NCBI): domain Eukaryota; kingdom Viridiplantae; phylum Streptophyta; class Pinopsida; order Cupressales; family Cupressaceae; genus Sequoia; species Sequoia sempervirens. The sequence goes on from VDFB02047230.1 coordinate 120,487,900, forward strand.
CCACCATACAAGCTGACATGTCTTTCAGTTGAAGGGTTATTTTTTGAGTTTGTGTGGCATTCTTTCTAAATATTGTGTTTGGTGTGTCGATTGAGAAAACAACACCTATGATATCAACCAAAGAATTACTTTCCATGTTCTCAATTTCTCTTATCGGGGTAAAATGGAATTGTTGTTTTGGTATAAAGTTATCCTCCTCCAAACATAACTCAACAATCAAAAAAAAAATTAATAAGATTTCCCATTCATTCTTTAATTGGTTGAAATTCTTTTGTGTAGGTTTGAGTCTCCCTTTTGAGATGATAAACACTTTTCCAGTTTCTATGCGATCATAAAACTATTTTGCAACTACATTAAAATAGGTAACTCTTATTTCACCACCATTTGAATCAACCAAGTAAAAAGTAAACACTTTTCCATCTCCTTTTGCATTGTTAAAATGATGAAGTTGACCCTTTCTAGTGACTCTTGCCTTTATTGACCATCTATTCTAGTATGGATTCAGTGTTGCAATAGGAATGGTTCTTTGAGGAGGTTCATTTTTTCCAGTAATTGGATGATTATATAGATTGTTGGTAGGATTCATGCCTGCATCATCATCATATAAGAAAAATTGTATTCAATAGAATTCGAACATGGCCAAAAAAATTGGAAGAGTAAATGGAAACATTTATTTAATTTGTTGAATTTTTAGTACAATAGAAGAATTGAATGTAGCATAAAACTAAATGTCATATACATATATTACATTTTGAAATTTTACACTCATGGAACCAAAAGTGAAGAACATATGCATATTACATCAAGTATCTTCTAAAATTTTCAATATGTTTTCTTCAACCTTTCTCTTGGCAAGTTGTCTACCCTTTTTCATTTTTTCATAACACTCGTATGTGAACGGTGGCATAATTCTTAAGCCTTCAATGGATTTTACATGGGATATAGCTACAAATTTCAATCTTGTTCTTTCTCTTGGTCCTATATCAATAGTAGCTTTTGATAGAGTCAAACCCTATGATTTGTGAATTGTTAATGCCCAAGCCAATCTTAACAGAATTTGGATTGTCCCACCCCTTTGTATTGTTGTAATTGGGATTGTATTTGGGTTATGATCATCAAATGGTATTCTTGAATAGCTGTCAAATGCAACCATTACATATGTTGGTGGTTCAGGTGGACCGGTTCCAAGTTTGTATGTACAATGCTTCACATATATCCTAAAGCTCCATTGACAAGACCTACTTGTATCAATCAATTTGAGGTTAACATAACCCTGACATCTTTACATATCAATAATTCTAGATTCAGCTCATCATTTGAGCATTCTTCTATTGCATTACTCCTTCTTGATTTTGGTGCAGCACTATACATGCAACAGGATGCTTCAATGAGTATAGCATTTTCTTGTTATGGTTATTAACATTTTCATTTGTGGAGAATAAATGAACACCACTATCAAATTCCTGATTGCTTGTTGCATTTAATGTTTAATAGTGTTTCTTGTCATAAGCAATTTCCAATCATTGATTGTGGGGTTTGCATCTCTCAAATTTGTCAAAAGTTGATGAAATCTTTGTTGGTGGATGTTTTGTCCATGTTGTCTAAATATTTTATCCAATGTAGCCACAGTTTTAAATTCTTTCCATAGCAACTTAGCTCATGTGTTGCTGTCATATGCTGGTCTATCATTAACAGGAGGCAATTGACCCAAATCTCCAACAAAAATGATAGATATGCCTAATAGAAAATTGATAACAATTATTGTGAATACTATAGAACTTTATAGTTATACAATTTTCATTTACATAACTTTTTTCTATTTCAATATTAAATAATTAATTTGGTTAATCAAATAGATATCTACCTCCAAAGTTATGATTTAAATTTTGTGGGAATGCTTGTCGGAGCTGAGAATCAATGTTTTCTAGCAATTTTTGACCAATGAATCTCATTTCATCAATTAGAATGTACTTGATGTTTTCTATTTCTTCTTGAAAACTTGTGATCCTCACTCCTTCCAATTGAGAAAAATCTCTAATTAGGATTCGGAGTTTTGAATGAACTGTGGATGCTCTTATGTTGAATGTTGCAACTCCAGTTGGTGCAAGTAATAGAAGAGGAGAAGGACCAGGATATGCTTCATTTTGAAGAGCTTGACTAATAGCACCAATTAGATATGACTTTAATGTGCTTTTTGTTCTTTAAATTATCATCAACAAGGGTGATGCATTTTGATTATTATGGTAGTGTGCCATGATTATGTTGAGTTCCTTTTTTTGTTTGTCACTAAGGGTTGTGTAGTTCATAGGCTATGGTATTTCGTCATGTATGAGACATCCATGTTCTCTCATGCTACCAATGAAGTTCATTTCTTGACTCATGTACATTTCACCATGATATTCATTACACCAATCTGCATGTCTATCAATATCTCTCCTTTCCAACATATCTATTTCAAAAAATTGTATATTTTGACCATGTGATGTAGTCTAGATAGTATTTCCCATTCATGCTCGATAGTATTTCTTTGAACAACATCATTTTCTTCAATTTCAGCATTACTAATGTTTTCATCATGTTCTTCAATTGCTATTTGTTCCACATGTGCCATGGGTTATAATGGAATGACTCCCAGTTTTGTCTTATTGAATCATTATCATGACCAATATCTCTATCCACATCATGAAAAGGTTTGTACTACAATAATTTTGAATAACAAAAATCAATCCATTTATCTAAATCACATGGAGGAATGGATAAAAACTTAGGACATACTCTAATAGTATTTTCTTTTTGTCTTGGCACCCATTTGTTATCTCTTCTTGTTTTAGGATTATATATCCATGATCTAGCTGCATCAATTAGTGTAAAACCTTCCATAGACAAAGGACTTATTTTATATGATCCTTGAATGAAAGATGTTGTTTGTTCTTCATTGTTTTCTTTATCATTTACACTTACGGGTTTGAACACCTCACATGACACATTTAGCTTGATAAATCCTCTACTTCTCTCTACCAATGAAAGTTCAAGTAGCAAGTGACATGTCTCTTGAGCTCCAATGTCTTTTTCTATGACAATCTCAGTCAAAAGTCTTCTATATGCTCTTGCAGCAAAATCATTTGGATTTTCCATGTTTGCAAGACGCATCAACATCTGTTGGTATGTTTCCAAACTCTTTTATGCTTTTGCTGCATACTTTGAAATATATTTGATTATATATAGCATGTTTGGAAAGAACATGTTGCCAATCTATATTTTCTCTCCACAATTGCAATATGTAGTGATTGTGTGAGTTTAATTTGTCATCATTCCTAGCTGGCTCAAATTTTGTTTCACCCATTTCTATGTCTTCATATAATTTGGATCCCTCCAAATTCAATGGCCAAGGAGCATTATACCTATTATGAATATGAATAAGTAATGTATTTTAGTATTTTTGAATCATATTACATTGGGTGATCCCACAATAGTGGTTTACAATTTTTGGCCAAACTGGACGCTGATATTTTTTTTTTAAACACAATCTCCACATTCGGGCACCTATAGTGATTAAACCGTAAAGAATTTGAAGATGATGCAAACTAGAGTCTTGTCATATTTTTTCTGTAGATTCTAAAAATATTTTTTTCAATTTTTTTGGAATCAGATTGCACTTCTTTTTCCATCTCCCACAAAAATTGGTTTTTTCAAAAAACAGCATTTTTTAAAGTGGCCTTACATTAT
>VDFB02047230.1:120491725-120507161 GCA_007258455.2 Sequoia sempervirens
CTCAATTCAGTTTATGAATGATTACATTCAACTCATGAATGCATTAATCAGAATATATTGAGATAATATTTGAGCTATGGTTTTTGAATTTGTTAAAAAATTGGTCAAGTCTATTAAGACACTGATTCGCCTCCCCTCTCAGTGTCATTTTAACTCCAACACGCACTTGTAGAGAGAATAAGGAAAATACAATGTGAAATCAATGATAAATAAGGGATTATACACAATGACTAGAGTCATAGAATTTTAACAAATCGCATGCAATGGATGGAATGAATAACAATAGTCTAACAACTAAAATGGAAGCTGATCTGGCCATCAAAGCTCAAGGAAAATAGAACTAGCATCAAAGGATGAAATTCTTAATTAAATGTCATTTCATGATTGAAAAACACATTCATAAATATGGTATCAACATGCAAGAAAACTACAGAAGAATATGACTCTTTCTAGGTAAAGAAATGACTTAAGGATGAATTATCTATTGATGGGAGAAAGACAAGGTGACACCACTTAATTCTTTTCAAGAACTTCAAACAAATAATAAATGAAAACTATGAAGCATGGCTAGTAATATTTTACAGAATATACACAATATTTTGTAGAGTTAATCCAAGGAGTTCATTCAAGAATATTTCTAATAAAATATTTGAAGCAAGCGTAATTAGACGTGCAACTAAGAGAACAAAGGAACCTAATTAGCTGGGCTGGAATTTGATGTAGAGTTCATTTTTCCAAACTTGTAGAGCTACAAAATCCTTTAGTATTTCCCAGCACTACAAGCCCCAAATCCAACTTTCCAATATTTAGAATCAAACTTTCCAGAACCAGAGAAAACAACTTCCAAAACAAGAACAAGAAACTCCCATAAAAACCCCCAAAGAAAAATTAGTTTCTCCAAAAATATTCCAAAAGCCCCTCCTCAATTAACTTCCACTACCTTAATAATTACTCCATCTGTAACTGCATTCCACCTTCCAAAGTTAATTAATTAATTTTCTTTTATATTTTTCCCACTATCCACAATTTATTCTACTTATTATTTTTTATAATTTTTAAATCATATCTTATGATTTGCACACAAACAATTCAAATAATTAAATATTAATTATTAATTTAATTCTTGATTTCCCACTTGTTTGCATATTATCCTAATTTATTATATTTATTTAAATAACCCCTTTTAAACCATAAATTTTAATTTATTAAAATTAAATAAGGACTTTAATAAATTTTATTTTGGATAAATATTTAATATAAAGTTGGCATCAAATAACAACTGTTTTTTAATTTTGGTACATTTTAATATTTATTTAAAAATATATACTTATCAAAATTGAAGAAAAATATATCCGTGCACTAAAGTTTCAAGTTATAAATACACACAAAATATTATTCTAGAAAATTCATTAATGTGCATTGTAGCATGGTTGATGATTCAGAGGCTTCATTCAACCATATTAAAGACCTTATTCAACATGATTCAGAGGCTTCATTCAACTATATTAAAGACCTTATTCAATAGATAACTTGTACACAATAATATAATATCCATTTCTTTATGAATTGGTTGCCAAACCTTTTTGGTCTTAGTTATGGAATTTAAATTGTATATTTTGTGTCAGGTTAATCCAGTTTCACTATGGGGAAATTTCCTGCAATGATAATTCACTATGCAAAAAATTAATTACATGAATTTTTGGAGGTTAAAATTTTGTGGCAATGAATTGTTGGTGCGGTGAACTTTTCCACAATGAAATCGGTGAATTGTTGATGTGTTGAAGAGTATTCCCCTTACAATCTAAAACTCACAAAAATAATAGATAATGGCACAAACAAAATGCAAGAAGGAAAACAAATATTTTCTATTATCACTAAAATGAAATGAAATTACAACATGATATTTTCCATCACATGGGCTTTCTGATTACATAAATCTACAAATCTGCAAATTGGAGCACTATCTACTCTGCTCTAGCCTCCTCTCTCTAGTCCCCCTTTACATCCTTTATTTAGAAGGTGTAACCGCCTTGGCCTCCTCTCAATAGTCCCCCTTTACATCCTTTATTTGGAAGGTGTAACTGCCTTAGAATCTTCTGGAAAGTGTAACCACCCTAAAATCTTCTAAAAAGTGTAACTTCTTCAAGAAGATATTTTGAAATTTTAGGAAGATATTTTGAAATTTTAATAATTTTGGTATTACAACTTCACAGGGTCATAACTTTTGATCTGACCGTCAAATTTTCTAATATAATACCTTTTTGGGAAGGTCTCGAGAAATCTTGTGCAAGACAGATTGTTTTTGTTTTTCACCAATTTTCAGGCCCATCTGGAGCCTCTGAGTGCCTCAAAATTGACCCTAAAGAGTTTTCTAGGATTTTCAAAAATTAAAATTTTAATATCTCTCAAATGACAAATGAGTGCTTTCTTCACCATTGGCTTCAATTTACCATTCTTGAGGTCTGTGTAAGATTTTATGACCAAGAATACATAAATGAAAACTTACTAAAATAGTAACCCTACCAAATTTAGCCCTTATTGAAAAGAAATAACAATTTTTTTTGGTGATGCAAGTGAATTTTCCTATTCACATCTATTGCATCTAATCAGATCCATACCCGAGCTTGGACTTAACTGATCAGAAGGAAGGATAAGCAATTTGGTAATTATTTTGATAGAGGGGCTGCTTCGAGCCCACAACTTGGTTACAATCACAATCCTCACTTGAATTTATACTGCGCCTTAGGCACCCCAACTCTGCGTTGGCCATGGCCAATTGCATTTTTAAATCTAGTATTTGTTTCTCCAGACATGAGATGAGACCTACACAGCCATACACAGGATTTCTGACTCTAGCATTTGCTTCGTATACTAAGCTGCCAACTGCATCCGCTCTTAAAGGTCCCGGAATTTCCTGCATATCATTCAACATCAATAAATCAGATTTATCAATTATAAATGCAATTTTTACACAACAAAGAAAATCCTGCAGTATTCTGAGACATGAAAACACACTTCTTGAACAATTAGGCCTACATTGTATACTGATTGTTTTACACAAAAAAATGCATGGCAATGATTGTCCCGACCCTAAACAAGGGTACCATAAATTTGAAAAATTACTGTTTCTCTCCCTATTTGATTATAGAATTAATATTTCTATTCCTTAGAATCACCATTATCTTATACATCTGAACCTGCACCCAAAGAGATCATAAATGGGATTTTTAACAGTTTACACATTACTCCATGAAATGTACTAAACTATCAAGGTTATCAATTGAATTTTGAAAAATTAAAATGCAAAATTGAAATTTAATCAAAATCAGTCATTTAAACCTCCAAAAACCTTTCATTTAGATGCTTAACTGTTATGCACCATAATGTGAAAATTTTAGTCAACTATCTAAATTTTGTGAATTATATATAGTATCATTAATAACAGAGATAAAATTTTATAACTATAATCTTAATCAATCAAGCTATATGGCCACACTCAATCTATGAAATAAAACATCAAAATTTCTCTATGCTTTTCTTTCTGAACCCACCCAAAAAAATTATAAATGGGCTTTTTAACAGTTTACACAGAATACGCCATGAAATCTACTAAACTACAAGCTTATTGATTGAATTTTGAAAAACTAAAATGCCAAATTGAAATTTAATCAAAATCAGTCATTTAAACCTTTAATTTTTTTCTTTCACCACTTTATTTCATTTTATCTGTAGGTCTTGTATTTGTAAATAGCATACATACTATCGTATTCCTAATTTCAAGATACAACTTCCATAAATTTCAGATATCTGTGATTCTCAGATCTTGTATTTGTTTCTCTTTTTAACAGCTAACATACATAGTATTGTAAATGCTTCCTAATTTCAAGATACAACTGCACGACCCATTTAAAAATACTCCTAATAATTCAACTTCCTTAAAAAAACCTCAAGCATACATATTATCGTGCATGCTTCCTACAAGAAACTCTGCCCCCTAACTAAAATTTCATTGTTGAACTTCCGTTATCTTATTACGAGGTGGGCAACGCTCAGTTGAATATAGTAAGCCAGCTGTGCAGGTAGCCTTAGGAGGCAACACATAATCATGCATCTTGAAGCCTCTGAAAACTGGCAATCGTCAGAATTTGTTACATTATCTCTCTTTCGTACGGGTTACTGTAAGTCATGTAAGTCATGTTATGCCATTCAACTGTACAAGAATCTTTCTTTCCCTCTTAGAAAGAATCTTTCTTTCATTCATGCATCTTGAGAAAACTCACAACTTCTGGAAACTGGCAATCGTCACAATTTGTTATTTTTTCTTTGTACATTTCATTTCAAATAATAAGTCATGTAGGGGAGAGATGTTCATAGTGGAGAAAGGCTCAATAGTGGGGATATAAATGGGCCGCATAATGGAGTACCTTAATATTCAATTGCAAAACTCTTTTTATCCATTAAATACACAAACTGACAAATCATATGATGTCACATTAGTGCACCAATAAAACATTACTTTGTGCACTACGTCTCACTTCTTTTTTTTTCTTGTGAGTTGCCTGTTGTACAAAATTAAAGTGATTTGAAATTTTCACATAAGATTTTCAGAAACGCGAAGTTAGGGTGCTCCATTATGGGCCCCACTCCCCTACTGTACAAAAATCTTTCTTAGCTTGAAAGAACCTTTCTTTCTTTCTCTTATGCATCTTTGTGCTCCATTATGGCCCCACTCCCAGGGCTTAAATTTGACGGTCGATCCTACCTGTCAAGCAATTTTTTGGTTACAGTCATTTATTTGAAGTTGCCTTTCAAATATTAAAGATTCTCTATTTTAAGAAAAATATATGTAGATTGAAAAAACATATATAAGAATAATAACATAGAAATTTTGACAGTTTAACTAAAATTTTGCTATCAAGTGATAGTCTTCCTAAAATTTTAATTGTATTTTACAGCTAAAATGACTAAATATGACCATACGAACATCAAATTTAACCTTTGCTCACTCCCTACTGTACAAGAATCTTTCTTATCTTAAAGAATCTTTCTTTATTTCTTTCCTTATGCATCTTGAGAGAATCTTTCATGTATCTTGAGAAAACTCAGTCATGTTACTGTAAGTCTGTTGTTAAGTCTCTGAAAACTGACTCAATTATAACATCTCTAATGCACTTCATAGTCGGCGGTCCCTTCTGTCGGAATCAAATGCATGCTGTACCCGGGCATTTGAATCAGATTTTAAATCTTCGTTATAAGATTTAAACCAAAGCTATAAGCAAAGGAGAGAAAATTCATCTAAAAACTGGTAAAATACCTGAAGTATTTTGCTAACGTTACTAGCTCCAAAGATCTTATGCACGCAGGCAAACTTGTGCGGCTCGTCTGCAGGAAAATAAGGAGCAAAAATACAGTCCTTTGTACAACGTCTACGCAGAAGCTTACATGATGCGCATGGTGAACTTCCCGTATGTTTGCTTCCTCCCATTCCATGCACATAAAGCGTATAAAGTTCACCCACTTCCCCGAAACAAGATATATATACAACCTCCAGATTCAGGCTGAGGTCTGTGCTACAGAAAAATCGCTCAAAATAGAACAGTTCAATCACATATAATCTCGTAAACGCCCAGACAAGAAAAATTGACAGCTTGGAACTAAAAGAATTCATCTGATCAAAGATTTCCACTTAATGCATGATCCTACATATATATATATATGCAGCTGACGGTCTATTTCATTTAAAACCGACCTAGATGTTTAAAAAACATTCAGCCACTCGCTTCGTTGACCTCTTGAAATATTTTCTGAATTTAATATTATTTAAGCTGTGGAAAATACCTCCTACTTATCAATTAGCATAGTAGAACAGATACTGAACTGTTCCTTTCCAGACTTCATAGTCAGTTACTTTGTGTACGTGTGAAACAAATGAATCAATTGCAAGCAAATAAAACCAATTGCATGAACGGTGTTCTTTTGAAATGGTCTAGATTTTTAGTACGGACAGATTACTGCCTGGTTTTATATACTCACTTGAGTTTCGACTACTTAAGTTTAGATGTCGTCTAATAAACTTTCAGAAACTTTTTGTGGATGGGAATGAATACGAGTGTTTTCTGAGATTGAAGATCTAATTTTAGTTGAATTAAATTTTAATAAATTGAGATTGAAATAAATATTGATTTAAGTGATTGTGATAAGTAATTGAAATGTTCAAAGTGGAATAAAGATGATATTTTAATTCTATATGGATTTCATTTCTTAATTTTGCATGTTTATAAAGTGTTGCTTAGATTTTGGAGTGTAATTTTATTCTATTTATCTTATAATTTTTAATAAAGTGGTAATGATGCAATTTTATTTATCGTTTTTTTATAAAATATTTTTTTATATTAAATATTTTAAAATGTTTATATAAATTAATTATATTTTATAATTGAAAGTTTAATTTAATTGAATTAACTTTTAATAAATTAAGATTGAAATAAACATTGATTTAAGTGATTGCAATAGGTAATTGAAATGTCCAGAGTGGAATAAAGATGATATTTGACTTATTGTGTGATGTTGATTTTAATTTTATTTATTGACTAAGATGTTATAATCTGTCACAAGATTCAATTCTTATACATGTTCAACACCAATAAAACGTTGAAAAAAATTCATGATTGAATTTGTCTTATAGAAATTTAGATTTTTTAAATATAAGGATTAAGTTTAAAACTTTAATTTAAATATATAATTTTTTTATTTTTATATATAATAAATAAAACTTTTTAGGAATACAATAATATTATATTAAATCTAAATAATTATGCAGTCAATATTTTTTTTACAAAAGCTGTGAGTTTTGTTTGAGATTCTGTTTTTTTAATTTTTCAAATATTTTCAATAAAACTTAAATATTATTTTAAAATGGTTATAATTTAAAATACCATTCAATTACGGTTAGGATTAGAGGAAAAATGATGAAATTTTAGGATTAGAGTTTTGATTTTATTTAATTCATTTGTATTATGTTTTTTTTAAATGCATTTTTTAAGTATAATTTTATTTTATAATTATACTAAAAGAAAAAATAGAATAGAAAATTTGATTTTATAGAAACATAAAATGACAATCAATAGGTAATGGATAAATTTTTTAAAATTAAAGGGAAAATGATTAAAATTAGATTAGGAAATTGTAAATAAACTTAACAAAATGGAGATCTCAACAAATTTTTTTTTTTTTAAATCAGCTTTAAAACTAGAACCAATTGTTAAAAATGGTAAGACTATTTCAAAATGTTCTTTAATAATTAAAAAACAACTGCCCGCCGTGGAGTTTAGAAGGGAAACTAAAAAAACACCAAAATCTTCGCTATCTAATAATGAATGAAAAACTAAAAGAAAAGGAGAGTTATCTGATTAAAAGAGGGGACATTTTCTTAGTTGAGCATAAAAATACTTCCATATCAAAGGAAAATTGGCCGTTGAAATTGAGAAGACAAAAGACGAAAGGTTGAGAAGAGTTACCAAAAAAGGGGTGTAGTTTGTGCGGGAATTCTCACACTCAGAAGGAATCCAGCTCTGAAGATGTTAAGAACTAGTAAATGCATTTTCTTCATGTTGTGTGTAAAGCAATTTCATTTGGAAAGATTGTTTTAAGTTTTTTGTTCTTACATGTGAATTCTAAATAAAATAAATAAAACTTTAATCCTGTGGATGCATGCAACCATGAATATTGTCACCCGAGATTTTAAATCATTTCTTCTTGTTTCTATCAACAAACTTGACTGCCCTTCAGAACCATAGTGCAGTGCCTGACCTATGCTATCTAAAATTTAAATTCATATATGCTACATAATAATGGATTCCATGCAAAATTATTCATGTTTAGTTGGAAAGAGTTGTAAGTAAATCTAAGTATTGTACATCTCATTCTTTCTTTCTTTTAAACAAAAAATTACAATATTGATTGAATGTTTATTGTACAAGTGATGCTAGTAATACTGCTAATACATATGAAAGTCATAATGATGTTGTAGACAACACCAGATTTTATTTTGCTCTATTGCATGCTCTTTAGAACATCAGTAACATACAATTTGATGAGATTCTTAGACAAGGTTTGTTGAATTATTTTTTCTTTGATGTGCAATGCCAAGCAAGGAGAGTTTGTGATAAGCTTGATCAAGTCTATGATGTAGACAATGAGAATGGAGTACAACATCAACATAAACATCCTCATCTCACTGCATGAGCATACATAGCTCATCTAAAAACCTCATTTCATCTTAAATAAGATGTGCATGTTGAGAAGGATAACTCTTGGTGTATTTTACATATTATAATATTTAATATATGCATGCTAGTTTATAATGAATTTAAAATTTTAATTTATATATGTAAATATGTTAATTTTAAAATAAAACAATATTTGTTAAATTTAATTTAAATATTTGAATTTGTTAAATTTTATATATTAATAATATAAAATTTTGTGAGGGCTTGATCATTTGAATGTCTTTCATTTGACAAGTTATGAAAAATATAAATTGTCAAAAAGTTAATTTATGATTTTTTTATAGAAAATATTCTATATTAAAACTTAAATGTGAAAAGAAATATAAATTTCTATTTTTAAATTAATGTCATCAATCACTTTTCCTTTGCTATTATTCTTATTGTAATTTACAAGCATGCAACATCTAAAACAAGTTATAGTAAATCATGAACATAAAATAATAAATGGATAAATGAAAATTTATGTTATTCTAAGACATGCCTAGAATTTGATGGTCTATTTGATTGTTTTTTATTTTAAATCGTATTTTACAACTTTGAGACCGTATAAATTACTCATATATGCATGAGGGGATGCTTAGGAAAGGACTTGCAATTGATAGATCAACTCAAGGAAGAAGTGAATAAACAAAAAAATATAGGAAAGGTACAACCTTGTTCAACATAATAATCTTAAATTTACTTGTTTCTAAATTCATATTAAAAATAAAACTTATTTAAAATATTTGAAAAGTTAAAAAAAATTATATTCTATTTTTAAAAGATTTTGAATTAAAATATATTTTTATAATAAATATTATAAATCATATATTAATATAAAGCAATGATAATAAAAATGTGAAAATTTTAAATTTATTGTTAAAAATATTTTAAAAATTAGAAAGAATTTTATATTCCATCTTTAAAAGATTCTAAACTAATTTATATTTTTATAATAAACATTATAAAATTATATATAATATGCCTATAATAATTTTTTACGATTTAATAATTATTGAAAGTGTGATATATACAATTATATAAAAATATAGCAAGTCAACTTATACAATCCAATAATTTTTAAAGTTGTAATATACAAAAAATGCAAAAATGGTCAAATAAACCATCAATGCAAAAACGGTCAAATAAACCATCAAATTCCAACTGGAGGAATGGGTAGCCCCCCATAAACTTTTCATTAACTAAATTTTTTTTAGACTGTACTAAATATTTAATTCTTTTTAGACTACAAGAATTGGGTAAACTTTTGTTAACTAAATATTTTTTAGTAAACATTTGTTAACTAGATATTTTTTGCAAGAATTGGGTAGTCAGCCCATTATAAACTATAATATGTTTTTTCTAGATTGTAGCAATCGTGCACTTGGTATACTTTTTTCATGTAATTGGTGACACCAGCACAATAAACTATAGTGCACTTGGTAAACTTTTTCACTTGCTTGGTGATGCTAGTGCGACATGCTAGCACATCGTACCATGGAGATGGTGGAGAGACTAGACTTCATGACCTCTTTCCTCCAATAGGATGCTTTAGCTAATCGAGCTATGCCCGCTACCTCTATAAACTAAATATTTTAAAATATTAAATTTTCATTTATTAAAAAAAATAAAATAATATAAGATTTAAATATATGAAATGTGAAAATTTTGATAAAATTATAATGTGAATGAATTTAAAATAATATTTATAAAGTTTATTACTAAAAATTTAGAATGCATATATAGAATTTTATAAAAGACCAAAAACTTAAATTAAAATAAAAATCCTAAAAATTGTTGTTGATGTCGTACAAGTCTACAGATGTCAAATGGTAGTTGTGTGAGTGATAAGTCTGAATTCAAAGTCAACTACTAGAAGTTTATAACTATGACCTCTGTTGTGCTCACTACTTAGCTCTCGATGGTGACCTATTATTGTGTTCTTCTACGAATCTATAGGATTCTTTTTTATAAAAAAAAATTAATGGTCACTGAATTTTGAATTTCATGGTCAAAAGTCAGTGAACCTTTTGACTTAGGTTATAATTATGTGATCCAAAATCAATTCACACAAGATTGTTCTCATTGATCAAATAATTAGACAATTCATCGTTGCTTGCATGATAAGAGTCAATTGAGAGAAGGTGAGTGAGGTAGACTATTATCTTTACATGAAAGGAGTGAATGGATGATAGGCCAAATAGTGACAATAGAGGAAACTATGAGTGCAAGATCATGATGGGAAAATAATTACAATGGAAGAAAAGATGAGTGAAAGTGTTAGTCACAAGTGTGAGACTCTTTTTAAGGATTAGAATTGGGCTTGGTAAGCCAAAATAAAACAAACATCCTTTTCTTTTTTCGAACTCCCTTGATGGAGGAACATCCGAGTCCATGATGCGTCACCAAAAAAAAATATAATTTCAAAAAAATGGATAAAGTTTCATGAAAGAGGAAAAATATCAAAAAGACAAGGGAAATAAAAGCAGAGAATAACGAATGGACACTGGAAGACAAAGAGACCAACAAGGAGATAGAGCCATTTAAAATTAACAAAGAACGCCAGAAGAGGGGCGAAGCAGCCAAAGAAGACAGGGAAGCCGTGGTGGAAAGAATGTAAATGCAAAACCCTCCTTTGCTGGCGCCATGAAATGATTTAGATTCTGAACACCTTTGCATACGCAAGTTAAGATAAAGGCAGGTTGGAGAGCATGAAGGGGCGCAAGTCAAGAGGCCAGGCAAAGACTTGAATAATAACGTCTTTGCAGTTATTATTCAAAACTAGCAGTTAAGTGTGTATGCGTTCTCCCATTCAATTTTAAAGCACATGCAGACGTATGCCTCCAATGACTTTTTAATACTAGGTAGTATTATATCTCGTAAAGCATCTGAACTCAAATGTGGAAAACCGTGCAAGTTATTAAGAGCAACATGTGGGCGGCCTTGATACGTAGTTTATTTAATCTTTATTTCGGTTTGAAAAACAAATCATTTATTTTGACCACCTCCCCATTGATGTGAAGTTAAATTCTTAATGCATGTTATAAACAATATTTTTTTCCACCGTCTTTATTGAAAGCCATTAAACATTCATTAGTATTTTCAAAATCTCTTTATTTTTTATTCTTATTTTACCCGCCCTGGTCACATGCAACGTAGACCTAGCACACATGCATTCACATGGCTTCTATGATGGGTTATTCCATAACTTAGAAAGAGTTTGCTGGTTTAAGGGTTTTGCCCTCTTTTCTTCTTTTTCATTAAATTAGTTTTTAAACATCGTGTTTCTATAAAAGTTGGTATTTAACAAGTATCTTATATGATTACTAGTTATTGTTTTTTAATAGTTCAGATCTAATAATTCATTTTTGTAATTTTTTATCTTGGTTTTGTAAGAGTTTGGTATAGAACATTCTATACTATGTATAATTTGATTATGGAGACAGCCACTTAAGATTGAGGAGTTTCAACGAAAGCACAAAAGAGACCTAACATGAGAGAATAATTATATACTATTAAAAGATGCAAATGCACAATATACATGAATATGATTAAATTAAAATGGAGCATGTTGTGGAAATGGAAATGTAAAACCCACAAACCAAATAATATTGCAACACAAGTTAGTTGCAAAGAAATAATGAAGATTATAAAATGAAATAACAAATAATAAGCAAAACACATATTTACATGGTAAAACCTTGAAAATATGCCAAGGAAATATCCGCGGGGCAAAGTATTGGTATTCTTATTGCTCAAAGAAACTAAACATGTACTGCTCTTAAATCACAATTCATTACAATAATTTTTTCCTTCAAGGAAACAAGATATATATAATATTTTCAACCTGTGTCAAACTAAAAACAACTAGCTTTATTTTTATTGTTTTATTTTTTTTGTTTCTAAATCTTTATCTTTTCCAAAGATAAGATTTTTCTTTATTTCTATTTTTGTTGTGATATCCAACAATCTCCACCTTGACAACAATTTACCTAATATTTGTCCATGCTCATTCATCACCTTTTTTGCAAACCAAGAGAAGCCAAAATCCACTTCAGCTTCTCTAGCTGTATTGGTTTTGTAAACATGTCTACACAATTTGCTAGTGTATGAACTTTCTCAAGAGCTACTCCACCTCCATCAATAACATGTCTTACAAAATAATATTTAATCACAATATGCTTCATCTTACTGTGATAAGCTGGATTTTTAATTAAATGTATAACACTTTGACTATCACAAAATACAATCACCTTGTTCTGTCCAAATTCACCCAAAAGACCCTTCAATCAAATTGCCTATTTGCATGCATGTGAGATAACCATATACTCTACCTCAATAGTGGGTAAATCAATTGTTTCTTAAATCTTTGAAATCCAACAAATAGGTCCTCCTGCAAGAGTAAAGACCTAACCTAATGTAGATCTCCTTTTGTCCAAATCACTTGCAAAATCTAAATCAACATAACCACAAACTGAACCATTACAACCATCAAAGGTGATAAGGTGATACAGTAATCCCTTGTGCCTCTAAGATACCGAAGTGCCTATTTCACTACTGTCTAGTGCTCTTTACCTAGATTTTCCATGTATCTATTGACAACACCAACTGCATGTGAAATATCTGGTTTTGTACATACCATCACATACGTTAAACTTAGGCTTGAAATGAGAAGTTAAAGGGATATTTATACGTTTCACATTCATCATATCGAATCTTATGAGGATTTTCTCCACATAATTTTGTTGCGATAACCAAATCTTACCATGTTCCATGTCTCCATTTTTTCTATGCCCAAAACTTGTTTTGTTGCTCTGAGATCCTTCATATAAAAGTGCTAGCTATCTAATCTTTTAACTTGTTGATCTCAATTATGCTTTTGCTTGCAACAAGCATATCATTGAAACATACAGTACCAAGATCATGAATAAACCATTTTTCAAACTTTTAAAGCAAACACAATGGTCATACTTACTCCTTGTGAAATTTTGTCTCACCATGAAGGAATCAAACTTCTTGTACTATTGCTTGGGAGGCTACTTCAAGCCACACAATGACCTTTTGAGTTTGCAAATAAATTTCTCGTTACAATCTTGAACAAACCCTTTTGGTTGTTCCATATATATCTCTTCATCCAAATTCCCATATAAAATTTTTGTTTTAACATATAATTGCTCCAACTCAAGATCAACTAAAGCAACAAGTGCTAAAACAACCCAAATAGAAACTAGCTTAACAACTGGTGAAAAAAATTCATGGAAACCAATAACTTCCTTTTGAGAATACCCTTTTGCTACTAGTTTTACTTGGTACCTTTCAAATTTATCATCAACACCCTTCTTCAATTTGAAGACCCATTTGCAACCAGCTTTCCTACCCTTGGGGAGTTCTACTAGGTCCTGTGTTTTATTCTTCTCTAAGGCATCAATTTCTTCTTTTATTGCTATTTTCCATTTAGCATTTTCAACACCATCCATTGCTTCCTAATAACAACTAGGTTCCCCATCATTAGAAATCAAAGCAACATCTATGAAACATAATCATCATACCTTTTAGGTGGATTTTGGATCTATGTAGATCTCCTTAGATCTAGTTGTGAAATTTTCATATTTTCTTGTAGAATTTTTGCATCCTCATCTTTTTTAGAAGCTTCTTCTTGCTTCTTGTTTTCTATAGATGGATGAGTTTTCAATTAAATTTGTTGATGTTGAGGTATTTGTTCCTATTTCAAATCAACTTCTATAATATATGATTTTATGAGAGGAGATTCATCAAATACTTCATCTCTGCTAATAATGACTTTGTGGGTAGTAGGATCCCACAATCTATATCCCTTAATTCCATCACCATAACCAAGAAATATATGCTTCTTGGATTTGGAATCTAACTTAGAATGTTGATCTTTTGAAATAAAAGCATATGCATCACAACCATAAATTTTTAGATTTGAATAATCACAAGAATGACCTATCCATACCTCTTCGGGAATTTTACAACCTATTACAATTGATGGTGACTGATTTACCAAATAACAAGTTGTAAAGACTGCTTTTTCCCACAACTCTTGTTGTAACTACCAATTACTGAGCATGCTACTTGCTCTCTCTAGAAGAGTCCTATTCATGTGTTCAACAACACCATTTTACTAAGGTACATGTAAACAATAGTTTTATGCCTTTTGATCCTAGCTTCCTTACAATAATTATCAAATTCCAAAGATGTGAACTCATCTCCATTATCTATTCTTAAACACTTGATTAATTTTCCAGTTCTCTTTTCAACCAAAACTCTAGATTGCTTAAATACACTAAATACATCAGTTTTTCTTTTAAGAATATAGACCCACACCTTTCTAGAATAGTCATCTATAAATATCACAAAATATGATGATCCTCCAAAAGAAAATGTATGGGATGTCCCCCAAACATTTGAATGAATATAATCTAGAATACCCTTACTTGTATGACTACCTGCTTTAAACTTTTGTCTAGATTGCTTCCCATAAACACAATACTTGTAGAAATTCAAATTCAAAACTTAACTTACGATTACTCCCTTGGACACTATAGATTTGGAAGTAACTTAGGATTTAACATTACCTTCAACCCTTTCTTGCTTGTATGACCCATCATTGATGCCATAAATGAGTAGATTCATTTTCTTCCTCATATACCACTATTGCTTCATTTATTGTAGTACTCCCTTCTAGATTGTAAAAGTTTCTAATATTTGTAGCCTTCATGACCACCAAAACTCCCTTAGGCACTTTCATTGATCCACCTTGACTTGTAAATTTATAACCTCTAGAATCCTTGAAAATTCTAAGAAAATTAAATTATTTTTGAGTTCTGGGACATGTCTTACCTCTATTAATGTCCTCACAATACCATAAAAAAATTTAATCTTAATTCTCCTAATCCCAATAGTCTTACAAGAAACATTATTTCCCATAAGAATAACACTACCATTAATAGTTTGGTAGAAAGAAAACCAATTCTTATGTGGACACATGTGATTAGAAGCATCAAAAACTAATAGCCATTCCTCATGATATTATAAGGAATTAAAAGCAGATAAAACTTCATCAATTGTATACAACATGTTGGATGTGATTGGAAAGAGATTCAAAGGTTGGAAATGTCATAGTAAATGATTAGTTTACTTTGATC
>VDFB02047230.1:120507261-120577318 GCA_007258455.2 Sequoia sempervirens
ACTAGCACAATAAACTATAGTGCACTTGGTAAACTTTTTCACATGCTTGGTGACGCTAGCACGACATGGCCCTCTGTACCATGGAGATGGTGGAGAGACTAGACTTCATGACCTCTTTCCTCCAATAGAATGCTTTAGCTAACGGGTATACTTTTCCTCTATAAACTAAATATTTTAAAGATTAAATTTTTATTTATTAAAAAATTTAAAATTTTAAAAATAAAATAATATAAGATTTAAATATATGAAATGTGAAAATTTTGGTAAAAATTATAATGAATGAATTTAAAATAGTATTTATAAATTTGATTACTAAAAATTTAGAATGCATATATAGAATTTTATAAAGACCAAAACTTAAATTAAAATTAAAATCCTAAAATTGTTGTTGATGTCATATAAGTCTACAGATGTCAAATGGTAGTTGTGTGAGTGATAAGTCTGAATTCAAAGTCAACTACTAGAAGTTTATAACTATGACCTCTGTTGTGCTCACTACTTAGCTCTCGATCGTGACCTATTATTGTGTTCTTGTACATATCTATAGGATTTTTTTTTATATAAAAAAATTAATGGTTACTGAATTTTGAATTTCATGGTGGAAAGTCAATGAACCTTTTCACTTAGGTTATAATTATGTGATCCAAAATCAATTCACGCAAGATTGTTTTCATTGATCAAATAATTAGACAATTCATTGTTACTTGCATGATAAGAGTCAATTGAGTGAACGTGAGTGAGGTAGACTATTCTCTTTACATGAAAGGGGTGCATGGATGATAGGCCAAATAGTGACAATAGAGGAAACTATGAGTGCAAGATCATGATGGCCAAATAATGACAATGGAAGAAAAGATGAGTAAAGTTAGTCATAAGTGAGAGACTCCTTTTAAGAATTAAAATTGGGCAGGTAAGCCAAAATAAAACAAACATCCTTTTCTTTTTCTAACCCTTGATGGAGGAACATCCGAGTCCATGATGCGTCACCAAAAAAAAATATAATTTCAAAAAAATGGATAAAGTTTCATGAAAGAGGAAAAATATCAAAAAGACAAGGGAAATAAAAGCAGAGAATAACGAATGGACACTGGAAGACAAAGAGACCAACAAGGAGATAGAGCCATTTAAAAATAACAAAGAACGCCAGAAGAGAGGGGCGAAGCAGCCAAAGAAGACAGGAAGGCCGTGGAGGAAAGAATGTAAATGCAAAACCCTCCCTTGCTGGCGCCATGAAATGATTTAGATTCTGAACACCTTTGCATTACGCAAGTTAAGATCAAGGCAGGTTGGAGAGCATGAAGGGGCGCAAGTCAAGAGGCCAGGCAAAGACTTGAATAATAACGTCTTTACAGTTATTATTCAAAACTAGCAGTTAAGTGTGTATGCGTTCTCCCATTCAATTTTAATGCACATGCAGACGTATGCCTCCACTGACTTTTTAATACTAGGTAGTATTATATCTCGTAAGGCATCTGAACTGAAATGTGGAAAACCGTGCAAGTTATTAAGAGCAACATATGGGCGGCCTTGATACGTAGTTTATTTAATCTTTATTTCGGTTTGAAAAACAAATCATTTAAACTTGTTTTGAGCACCTCCCCATTGATGTGAAGTTGAATTCTTAATGCATGTTATAAACAATTTTTTTTTCCACCGTCTTTATTGAAAGCCATTAAACATTCATTAGTATTTTCAAAATCTCTCTATTTTTTATTCTTATTTTACCCGCCTTGGTCACATGCAACGTAGACCTAGCACACATGCATTCACATGGCTTCTATGATGGGTTATCACATAACTTAGAAAGAGTTTGCTGGTTTAAGGGTTTTGCCCTCTTTTCTTCTTTTGCATTAAATTAGTTTTTAAGCATTGTGTTTCTATACTAGTTATTGTTTTTTAATAGTTCAGATCTAATCATTCATTTTTGTAATTTTTTTATCTTGGTTTTGTAAGAGTTTGGTATAGAACGTTCTATACCATGTATAATTTGATTATGGAGGCAGCCACTTAAGATTGAGGAGCTTCAATAAAAGCACAAAAGAGACCTAACATGAGAGAATAATTATATTCTATTAAAAGATGCAAATGCACAATATATACATGAATATGATTAAATTAAAATGGACCATGTTGTGGAAATGGAATGTAAAACCCACAAACCAAGTAATATTACAGCACAAGTTAGTTGCAAAGAAATAATGAAGGTTATAAAATGAAATAACAAACAATAAGCAAGACACATATTTACGTGGTAAAACCTTGAAAATATGCCAAGGAAATATCCGTGAGGCAAAGTATTGGTATTCTTATTGCTCAAAGAAACTAATTACAATATTCACACAACTACTCTCTTCAATCACAATTCATTACAATGAATTTTTCCTTCAAGGCAATAAGATATATATAATATTTTCAACCTGTGTCAAACTAAAAAAAAACTAGCTTTATTTTTATTGTTTTATTTTTTTTGTTTCTAAATCTTTATCTTTTCCAAAGATAAGATTTTTCTTTATTTCTATTTTGTTGTGATATCCAACAATCTCCACCTTGACAACAATTTACTTGATATTTTTCCATGCTCATTCATCACCTTTTTTGCAAACCAAGAGAAGCCAAAATCCACTTCAACTTCTCTATTTGTATTGGTTTTGTAAACATGTCTACACAACTTGCTAGTGTATGAACTTTCTCAAGAGCTACTCCGCCTCCATCAATAACATGTCTTACAAAATGATATTTAATCACAATATGCTTAGTCCTACTGTGATAAGCTGGATTTTTAATTAAATGTATAGCACTTTGACTATCACAAAATACAATCACCTTGTCCCGCACTTTTCCAAATTCACCCAAAAGACCTTCAATAAAAATGCATCTTTATATTCATGTGAGATAACCATATACTCTTCCTCAGTAGTGGATAAATCAATTATTTCTTGAATCTTTGACATCCAACAAATAGGTCCTCCTACAAGAGTAAAGACATAACCTGATGTAGATCTCCTTTTGTCCAAATCACTTGCAAAATCTAAATCAACATAACCACAAACTAAACCATTACAACCATCAAAGGTGATACCATAATCCCTTGTGCCTCTAAGATACTGAAGTGCCTATTTCACTACTTCCCATTCCTCTTTACCTAGATTTTCATGTATCTATTGACAACACCCACTGCATGTGAAATATCTAGTCTTGTACATACCATCACATACATTAAATATCCTACTGCATTAGCATATAGTACATGAGACATAAATTTCCCTTTTTTCTTTATTACTAGGACTTAAACTTGAAGAAGGATTGAAATGAGAAGTTAAAGGGATATTTATAGGTTTCACATTCATCATACTGAATCTTATGAGGATCTTCTCCACATACTTTTGTTGCTATGAGATCCTTCATATCAAAAGTCCTAGCCATCTAATCTTTTAACTTGTTGATCTCAACTATGCTTTTTCTTGCTACAAGCATATCATTGAAACATATAGTACCAAGATCCTGAATAAACCATTTTTCAAACTTTTAAAGAAAACACAATGGTCATACTTACTCCTTGTGAAATTTTGGCTCACCATGAAGGAATCAAACTTTTTGTACCATTGCTTGGGAGGTTTCTTCAAGCCATACAATGACCTTTTGAGTTTGCAAATAAATTTCTTGCAATCTTGAACAAACCCTTCTAGTTGTTCCATACATATCTCCTCATCCAAATTCCCATATAAAAATGTTGTTTTAACATATAATTGCTCCAACTTAAGATCAAGTAAAGCAATAAGTGCTAAAACAACCCAAATAGAAACTAGCTTAACAACTAGTGAAAAAAATTCATGGAAACTAATACCTTCCTTTTGAGAATACCCTTTTGCTACTAGTTTTACTTTGTACCTTTCGAATTCATCATCAACACCCTTCTTCAATTTGAAGACCCATTTGCAACCAACTTTCCTACCCTTTGGGAGTTCTACGAGGTCCCATGTTTTATTCTTCTCCAAGGCATCAATTTCTTCTTTTATTGCTATTTTCCATTGAGCATTTTCAACACCATCCATTGCTTCCTGATAACAACTAGGTTCCCCATCATTAGAAATCAAAGCAACATCTATGAAACATAATCATTATACCTTTTGGATGGATTTTAGATCTGTGTAGATCTCCTTAGATCTAGTTGTGAAATTTTCATATTTTCTTGTAGATTTTTTGTATCCTCATCTTCTTCTTTAGAAGCTTCTTCTTGCTCCTTGTTTTCTATAGATGGATGAGTTTTCAATTAAATTTGTTGATGTTGAGGTACTTGTTCCTATTTCAAATCAACTCCTACAATATATGATTTTATGAGAGGAGATTCATCAAATACTACATCTCTGCTAATAATGACTTTGTGGGTAGTAGGATCCCACAATATATATCCCTTAATTCCATCACCATAACCAAGAAAGATATGTTTCTTGGATTTGGAATCTAATTTAGAACGTTGATCTTTTGAAATGAAAACATATGCATCACAACTAGAAATTTTTAGATTTGAATAATCACAAGAATGACCTATCCATGCCTCTTCAAGAATTTTACAACCTATTACAATTGATGGTGACTGATTTACCAAATAACAAGTTGTAAATACTACTTATGCCCACAACTCTTGCTTTAACTACCAATTATTGAGCATGCAACTTGATCTCTCTAGAAGAGTCCTATTCATGTGTTGAACAACACCATTTTGCTAAGGCTCATGTAAATAGTGGTTTTATTCCTTTTGATCCTATGTTCCTTACAATAATTATCAAATTCCAAATATGTGAACTTGCCTCCATTATCTATTCTTAAACACTTGATTGATTTTCCAATTCTCTTTTCAACCAAAAATCTAGATTGCTTAAATACACTAAATACATCAGCTTTTCTTTTAAGAATATAGACCCACACCTTTCTAGAATAGTCATCTATAAATATCACAAAATATGATGATCCTCCAAAAGAAAATGTATGGGATGTCCCCAAAACATTTGAATGAATATAATCTAGAACACCCTTACTTGTATGACTACCTGCTTTCAACTTTCTGTCTAGATTGCTTCCCATAAACACAATGCTTGCAGAAATTCAAATTCAAAAATTAGCTTACGATTACTCCCTTAGGTACCATAGATTTGGAAGTAACTTACGATTTAACATTACCTTCAACCCTTTCTTGCTTGTATGACCCATCGTTGATGCCATAAATGAGTAGTTTCATTTTCTTCTCATATACCACTATTGCTTCATTTATTACAGTACTCCCTTCTAGCTTGTAAAGGTTTCTATTATTTGTAGCCTTCATGACCACCAAAACTCCCTTGGAGACTTTCATTGATCCACCTTGACTTGTAAATTTATAACCTCTAGAATCCTTGAAAATCCCAAGAAAATTAAATTATTTTTGAGTTTTGGCACATCTTACCTCTATTAATGTCCTCACAATACCATAAAAAAATTTAATCTTAATTCTCCCAATTCCAATAGTCTTACAAGAAACATTATTTCCCATAAGAATAACACTGCCATTAATAGTTTGGTAGAAAGAAAACCAATTCTTATGTGGACACATGTGATTAGAAGCATCAAAAACTAATAGCCATTCCTCATGATATTATAAAGAATTAAAAATAGATAAAACTTCATCAACTGTATACAACATGTTGGATGTGATTGCAAAGAGATTCAAAGGTTGGAAATGTCATAGTAAATGATTAGTTTACTTTGATCTACGGGGTATGAGTATGGAATGGATCACATGACTTGAGAAGAATTAGAAATAACATTTCATGAACCAATACTTCTTTGGGATGATCCATTAAAGACTGTGTTGGAATAATCAATTATTCATAGATAAAAACGTGAAGTAAAGAATAAAAATGGTCATTAAGTTAAGATACAACTTCCATAATTTGTGTATCTCAATGGCTTGTATTTGTTTTTCGTCCTAATTTCAAGAAACAACTTCCATCATTTTTTCCAGATCTTGTATTTGTTTTTCTATATCAAAAGTCGGCATACATACTATCGTACATATGCTTCCTAATTTCAAGATACAATTTTCATGCAACTCGGTACCCTAGCTAAAATTTCATTTTTCGAACTTCCGTTATCTAATTACAAGGTGCAATGGTTATGGTACGCCAGCGGTGGCAGTAGCCCCTTTTTCTGGCTACTTTTTCTTCGGCAACAACAGAGTGGCCATTCTATTGTAAGTCATGTTAAGCCTCTGAAAACTGCACTAAAAGGCAATTGGCAGAATTGTTGCATTATCTCTCCTCCCTACATCTTACAACTTTTTAAACTCTTCCCTAAATTTTGACCAAATGTATATATTCCAGACTCAAATCTTCGTTCTAAGATTTAAACTAAAGCTATAAGCAAAGCAGAGAAAATTCATCAAAAAACTGAAATTTTGACCAAATGTATATATTCCTGACTCAAATCTTCGTTCTAAGATTTAAACTAAAGCTATAAGCAAAGCAGAGAAAATTCATCTAAAAACTGGTAAAATACCTGAAGTATTTTGCTGACGTTACTAGCTCCAAAGATCAACTGGTAAAGTATTTTGCTGACGTTACTATCTCCAAAGACCTTATGCACGCAGGCAATTTTGTGCGGCTCGTTTGCAGGAAAATAAGGAGCAAAAATCACTCCTTTGCACAACGTCTACGCAGAAGCTTACACGATGCGCATGGTGAACTCCCCGTATGTTTGCTTCCTCCCATTCGAAGCGCATAAAGTTCATAAAGTTCACTCACTTCCCCGAAACAAAATATATAGAGAACCTGCGCAGATTCAAGGCGAGGTCTTTGCTCCAGAAAAATAGCTGAATTTGTACCATCAGAATCCTCACTTGAATTTGTACTGCGCCTTAGGCACCCCATCTCTGCATTGGCCATGGTCAATTGCATTCTTAAATCTACTATTGTTTCTGCAGACATGAGATGAAACCTACACAACCATACACAGGATTTCTGACTCTAGCATTTTCTTCATATGCTAAGCTGCCAACTGCATCCGTTCTTGAATCTACTGGAATTTCCTGCATATCATTAAACGTCAAATAATCAGATTTATCAATTATAAATGCAATTTTTACACAACAAAGAAAATCCTGTAGTATTCTGAGACATGAAAACACACACTTTTTGAACAATTAGGCCTACATTGTATACTGATTGTTTTACACAAAAAATGCATGACAATGATTGTCCAGACTCTAAACAAAGGTACCATAAATTTGATAAACTACAGTTTCTCTCCCCATTTGATTACAAAATTAATATTTGTATTCCTTAGAATCACCACTATCTTATACATCTGGACCACCCATAAAAATCATAAATGGGTTTTTCAACAGTTTACACATTACTCCATTAAATGTACTAAACTATCAAGCTTATCAATTGAATTTTGAAAAATTAAAATTTCAAATTGAAATTTAATCAAAATCAGTCATTTAAACCTTCAAAAATCTTTCATTTAGATGCTTTAACTGCTCTGCCACCTTAATGTGAAAGTTTTAGTCAACTATGTAAAATTTTGGGAATAATATACAGTATCATTGCTAACAGAGATGGAAATTTTATAACCATAATCTTAATCAATCAAGCTATATGGCCATGCTCTATCTACGAAATAGAACACCAAAATTTCTCTAAGTTTTTCTTTTTGAACCACCCAAAAAAATCATAAATGAGCTTTTTAACAGTTTACACAGAATACGCCATGAAATGTACTAAACTATCAAGCTTATCAATTGAATTTTGAAAAACTAAAATGCCAAATTGAAATTTAATCAAAATCAGTCATTTAAACCTCCAAAACTCATTCATTTAGATGCTTAACTGCTCTGCCACCATAATGTTAAAGTTTTAGTCAACTATGTAAATTTTGTGAATTATGTACAACATCATTCATAAGAGAGATGGAAATTTTATAACCATAATCTTAATCAATGAGGCTATATGACCATGCTCTATCTACGAAATAGAACATCAAAATTTCTGTAAGTTTTTCTTTCCCCATTTTATTTCAGACTCCACGTCTTGTACTTGTTTTTTCTCTTAACTGTTAGAATACATACTATCGTGCATGCTTTTGTTTTTTCTCTTTTAACAGTTAGCATACATACTATCGTACATGCTTCTTAATTTCAAGATACAACTTTTATAAATTTAGATATTTCATTTTATTTGTGGATTTCGAGATCATGTATTTGTTTTTCTCTTTTAACAATTAGCATACATAGTATTGTACATGCTTCCTAGTTTCAAGATACAACTTCGGTAAATTTCAGATATTTCATTTTATCTATAGATCTCGAGGTCATGTATTTTTTTTTCTCTTTTAACAATTAGCATACATGCTATTGTACATGCTTCCTAGTTTCAAGATACAACTACCATAAATTTCAGATATTTCATTTTATTTGTGGATCTTGAGGTCATGTATTTGCTTTTCTTATCTTACTTGCTTCCTAGTTTCAAGATACAACTTCCATAAATTTCAGATATTTCATTTTATTTGTGGATCTCGAGATCACCCTAGCTAAAACTTTGTTGTTGAACTTCCATAGGTGTACAACGCCTAGGTACCAAAAAATTGGGTAATGAGAAAAAAGAAAAGAAGACCTAGACAAGAACCTGGGTACCAAAAAATTGGACAGTGAGAAAAAAGTCAATAAGAGAAGATAGAAAGATGCAGCAACTAGTTAAGGAAAAAAGCTTCAAAAAGAAGCTCTATGCGAGAACCTGGATACCAAAAAATTGGATAGGGAGAAAAAAGTCAATAAAAGAAGATAGAAAGATGCAGCAACAAAATAAGAAGAAAGACAAAAAAAAGACAAGATGAAAATCAATAAGATAAAGACAAGATGCATAGGGAAATGGTAAAAAAATACAGCAACAATATAAAAAGAACACCTCAAAAAGAAAGACAAGATAAAAGTCAATTTGATAGAAAAATGGAAAGTTAGGCAAAGATATTAAGCTTGTAATACAGCAGTGGCTTGAGGAAGGATACCAGTAGGCCAGCGGTGAAGGTAACCTCGGCAGGCAACACATGATCATGCTTCCTCCACATAATCATGCTCCCTAATGCGCGCAGGCAAACTTGTGGGGCTCGTCTGCAGGAAAATAAGGAGCAAAAATACAATCCTTTGCACAACGTCTACGCAGAAGCTTACATGATTCGTATGGTGAACTTCCCGTATGTTTGCTTCCTCCCATTCCAAGCGCATAAAATTTACTTCCCCGAAACAAGATATATATACAACCTGCACAGATTCAGGGCGAGGTCTATGCTCTAGAAAAGTAGCTCAAAACAGAGCAACAATCACATCTAATCTCTTAAACGCCCAGAGAAGAAATATGACCAGCGCGCTTGCATGATCCTACATATATATCTGAAGCCGACGGTCTATTTCATTTAAAACCGGCCTACATTTTTTCAATCTTTTAGATGCTTAAGTGAAAAGACATAGTTGAACAGATACTTAACTCTTCATTTCCAGACTTCATAGTTAGTTAAGACTTTGTGTATGTGTGAAAATAAATAAAAATAATTGCATGAGTTGTGTACGTGTGAAAACAAATAAAAACAATTGCATGAGTGATGGGGGTGTTCTTTGAAATGGTCTCGACTCTGAGTCCTGACAGATTAATGCCTGGTTTTATATACTGACTTGAGTTTCGATGCCACCTGATAAACTTCGAGTACCTTTTTGTAGACAATGATTTTCTTGAGTTAAAGAAAAAAAACATTGATCTTGTTCTTCTATATGAACATGTTGTTTAGATTTTGCAGTGTAATTTTATTCTATTTATCTTATAATTTTTAATAAATAAAGTGGTATGATGTATTTTTTTTTTTTTTTAATAAAATATAATTTTTATATTAAATATTTTTAAATGGTTATATAAATAAATTATAATTTATAATTGAGAGTCTAATTTTAATTGAATTAAATTTTAATAAATTGAGATTGAAATAAACATTGATTTAAGTGATTGAGATAGGTAAATTGAAATGTTCAAAGTGGAATAAATGTTATTTGATTTATTATGTGATGTTGATTTTAATTTCATTTATTGACTGAGATGTTATAATCTATGTTACAAGATTCAATTGATGTACATGTTCAACACCAATAAAAAAATTGAAAAAACAATCATGATTGAATCTGTCTTCTAGATTTTTGTTAAACATAAGCAATAAGTTTAAAACTTTAATTTAAATATTTAAATTTGTCTTTTTTATATATAATAAATAAAACTTCTTAAAAATATAATAATATTATGTTGAATCTAAATAATTTATAATGAATTTTAAATTTTAATTTATATATGTAAATCTGTTATACTTGTTAAATTTAATTTTAATATTTGGATTTGTTAAATTTTATATATTAATAATATAAATTCTAAACTAAATATATATTTATTTTTTAAACATTTTTAACGTGACCTCTATTGTGCTCACTGCTTATCACTCCATCGTGACCTATTATTATGTTCTTGTACGAATTTCTAAGAATTTTCTTTTTTATAAAAAAATTAATGGTCACCGAAGTTCAAATTTCATGGTCAGAATTTAGTGAACCTTGTGACTTAGGTTATAATTATGTGATTTGAAATCAATTCGCACAAGATTGTTCTCATTGGTCAAATAATTAGATAGTTCATTATTGATAGGAGTCAATTGAGTGAAGTGAGTGAGGTAGAATATTCTCTTTACATGAAAGGAGTGCATGGGTGATAGGCCAAATAGTGACAATGGAGGAAAATATGTGCAAGATCACGATGGGCCAAATAATGCCAACGGAGGAAAAGATGAGTGAAAGTTTTAGTCATAAGTGTGAAACTCTTTTTTAGGAGTCGAATTGGGCTTGGTAAGTCAAAAGAAAACAAACATCCTTTTCTTTTTTCAAACTCCCTTAATGTAGGAGCATCCGGGTCCATGCACAATCCTACATCACCCAAAAAAATGTTATTTTAAAAAATTCGGTAAGGTTTCTTGAAAGCATTTTTATAGGATGAAGTTAAAAGTTGATGTTAATATAATGATATTGTTAAGGTTCTTGCATACTATTATTATTCCTTTCAAATGGGATGTAATGGATTCCGCTTTACGATATAGTGTTTACTCCCAATGGAGAGATGCTATTATTGATGTTAATGATCTTAGGGAGAATAAAAAGGGTAAATAATATTGGGGGGAGATTGAAAATTAACAGAGAACGCCTGAAGAGAGGGGGGAAGCAGCCAAAGAAGATAGGGGGGCTGTGGAGAAAAGAATGGAAATGTAAAACCCTCCCTTGCTGGCACCATGAAACGATTTAGAATCTGAAACAAAGAAAACACCTTTGCATTCTTACGTAGGTTAAGATCAAGGTAGATTCGAGAGCATGAAGGGGCACAAGTCAAGAGGCTAGACAGATACTTGAATAATAATGTCTTGAATATGGAAGTAGGTTGAATGGTATAGTAGGTGGTGCGCTGCATAGAAAGGGAAGAGAAATTGAAAACGTAGCCAAAAAGGAATCAATGAAAATCACCATATAATATAGTCAGGAATCGAGGATGAAGCCGCTTTCAAGGAATATCAAGTGTTTGTAAAGTTACGCAACAAGAGACTTCCAATGGGACATAAAACATCTAACTCGGCCTACCTTATGAGGTGGGAAGAAGTATAAAATAGTTTCTTGTAAGGTGGAGACAAAAGGAGGAATAAGTCATTCGGAGAAAGCAAAGAAACAAAGTGGGCTTCAAAAGACTACACAATGATGTAAGGAATGTTTGGTGTGGAGCTAGATCAGTTTCCGAGTGAGAAATTGTTGGTATGTGGCGACTGATCATGCAAATATTGTACACTCGTAATATATCGTGGGGTTCAGGACATCGCCCCAAAATTTTTTTGATTAACATGTCAAGGTTTTTTCGTTGACATGTCAAGGTTTTTTTTCTTGTTGAAACGTCAAAGTTTTCTCATTAACACATCAAATGAAAAATGACCTTGTAAAACCCTAATTCTAGAAGGTTCCAAAAAGCTTGTTATAAGTGGCTGGGATGTATGTTGTGGTAGTGTGTTCATGAAATTGTAATCAATTTTGTACTGGATAATAAAATCATTGGGTGGTTGAGTTTTTGTAGATGTAGTCCATATTGGGTGAACTACGTTAAATTTATGTGTTGATCTCTTTTGTGTTATTCTTCATTGTTATTTTTGGGTTATTTAATCTGCATATAATTGTTAATGTTTATTGCTTCAATCTACCTGAACAAGGAAGAGAGGGATCAAATGGCTAAAGAAATTGCTAGAAGAAGATAAAAAAGAGTGGCACATACGCGTAGATGAGAAATTAAGAAATGTGTGCAAGACAAAGGGAAATATGGTGTTGCAAATGGATATTGAGGAGAATCAAAATTCAATGACTAAGTGAGCATGAGAGTAGGGACGATAGAGGTTGTGATTGTTTTAGAATGAAAGTATGTTATGATAGGCAATTGATGGCAAAATAGACTGAGATGAGTTTGATAAGAGACATTCAAGGGGAGTGGAGGCAATTCAACATTGAGTACGTGGAATGGACAAAGGAAGATGAAGAGGGATATTTAATGTGTGAGCTATATGGTTAGACATTTATGTCTGAGAATTTGTAATTGTTCTTTTTCATGAAATCATAAATAAATTTATTTGAATTGTTTCAATTTTGAGTATCTTGTTATGCGATTGAAAATCAATTAAATTGACACATGTAATTTGTTGATTTTGAATGATATTGACTACAAAGTTGGTGAAATTTGGAACTTCGTGGGTTGAGTTATTTTTTTTTTCATCAATTGGTATCAAAGTCAAAAGTTCTCAACATGTAGACAAAGCACCGCTTATGAGGTAGTTCACACCAGGACCTATAGGTGGAGAGGGAAGTGAGCAAAGGTTTTGGGGCACAAGTAGATTACTGAACATGAGGTAAGTTGTGATGGAACCTATGAATTGAGGAAGCATGAGTAAAGCTCAAAAGTATCATAATAGGTGTGCAAAGTATTGAATGGTTGAGGGTTAGAAAGCACAGAGTTGGAAGCATGAGTGAGAAGCTCAAAAGTATCATTGCAGGTGTGTGGAGTCTTGAACAGTTGAGAGCGGAAAGTGCAAGTGCAAAGGAAAGTGTTGTGATAGATTACAATATATGAAGTGGAATATTCATGAGATTGAGGCATGATTGCAACGTGGAGGTTGCAAGGGCAAGTTGCAATGAAGACATGCCAAAGGAGGGTATGGAAAGAAAAAGAGGAAGAGTATTTGGCAGAGGAGGTCAGGCTATCAGTGATGGAGTTCATTGGAGATTGTTCACAATCTTGAAAGGTGGTTCTATAACCTAACTCCACCTTTGTGATCCCATGCTCACAAATTTTTTACTCGACATGTTTGATATAGGAGCATCTGGGTCCATGCACAATCTTACATCACCCAAAAAATTTGTTATTTTAAAAAATTTGATAAGGTTTCATAAAAGAATTTTTAT
The DNA here is from genome assembly GCA_007258455.2 of Sequoia sempervirens. NCBI lineage: Eukaryota > Viridiplantae > Streptophyta > Pinopsida > Cupressales > Cupressaceae > Sequoia > Sequoia sempervirens. The sequence continues at coordinate 120,520,805 of VDFB02047230.1, forward strand.
AGGTTGAAGTTAAAGGTTGATGTTAATATGATGATATTCTTAAGGTTATTGCATATTATTATTCCTTTCAACTTGGGATGTTATGGATTTTTCCTTATGATATAGTGTTTACTCCCAATGGAGAGATGTTATTATTGATATGATATAGTGTTTACTCGCAATGGAGAGATGTTATTATTGATATTAGTGATTTTAAGGAGAATAAGAAAAATAATATTGGGGAGAGATAAATGAAAGGACAAAAATTAAAAAGATAAATGAAATAAAAGTAGAGAATAACAAATGGACACTGGAAGACAAAGAGACCAACGAGGAGATAAATCCATTTAAATTAACACAGAATTCCAAAGAGAGGGGGGAAGCAACTAAAGAAGATAGGGAAGCCATGGAGGAAAGAATGGGAATGCAGAACACCCCCTTGCCTGTGAAAATTTTATTGCAGATACTAATTATTAATCTCCTATCTAATATAGATTATTTGACTTTGGAAAATTAATTCACAACAAATATTGAAAAATAACACAACCGCAACTTCACTAATAAACTCACAGGAATAGAGAAGAAAACATGCACAATAATAAACACAATATTTTTGGACAAATTGTCCATGGAAAAACCCCGAAGGGAAAACCACTACTGCAGATGAGGAATTTTATTAAACTTCAGAAAATTAAGGAATACATAAACTACTTGCCTCTTATTGGTAGAGCTCTGGCAATATTCTTCTCCGAAAATTCTTCCCTCAATTTCTCCTGCTGAAATTCCACAATTGCTATCCCCAACACTATCACTGCGCCCTTGCTATCACTGCAAGACTATTTTCTCTCACTGCAAATCTACTTGCTATCACTAAAAGTCTTTCTCAAGTGTGTCTACTTGCTATCACTGCAAGTCTACTTGAATGTGTATTCTCCAAATGCCCATTGATCCCCTTTTATACTTTTCTCATTGGAAAACCAATGGCCATAATTTAATCTCAATCAATGGATAAGATTAAATAGACTCTAACAACCCTAACTAACTGGATTCTAGAAGTCTCTAGAGGAATCAATTATTTAATTGCATAATTATCTAGACAACTCACTCATTTCTAGAAGTCTCTAGAAAATAATTAAATAATTAAATAAACATTTCTTGGGAATGGAGACACCTGTCCAAACTACATAAATTAACACTCCCTCTTAGCGAGGAAGGTGTTCTGCATGACACCCAACCTATCTCTGAAGAAGATGAATTTCACCTTCCCCAATGCCTTGGTCAAAATATTTGCTACCTACTAATTTGTAGGTAAATAATGTAGCTGAACAATCCCACGCTATACACAATCCCTGATGAAGTGATATTTGATATCTATATGCTTAGACCTATCATGAAACACCAGATTCTCAGACAATTTGATGCAACTCTGATTATCGCAGTGTATCACTATAGTCTCAACCCTCTGACCAAACAAGGCTACCAACAACTTCCAAAGCCATATCGCCTCACACGTCGCCATGCTAGCTATTATATGTATTCTGCCTCTGCAGAACTCAAAGCTACAGACTTTTGCTTCTTGTTGTACCAAGAGACAACTCTTGATCCCAAATTGAAGCAACACCCTGAAGTGCTTTTCCTGCCCACTATACTACCTGCCCAATCTGTGCCAGTATAGCCTATCAACCTGATACCATCACCTCAAGCATATATAATCCCAAACTTGAGCAAGAACCATGCAAATACCACAACACATGCTTTGTTGTTGTCCAATGCACTCTCTTCGGCTCGACCATGAACTAACTAAGAGAGTTTACTGCAAAGGATATATCTGGTCTTGTGTTGACCAAATACATGAGAGACCTAATCAACTTCCTATATAAGGTGGGGTCTACATCCTTCTCCCTGGATGTCTCTACCTTCTTCCAATTTGTGATCATAGGAGTAAACATGGCTCTGCAATCTTCCATCTCGAACCTCCTCAAGATTTCAATGCAGTATTTCCCTTATCCAAGGAAAATATCTTCATATTTTTTCCATACCTCCATGCCTAGAAAGTAGTGCATAAGCCCCAAATCCTTCATCTCGAACTCTCCTACAAGGTCCCTCTTGCACTCCTCTATGAGCCCCAGTGAACCTGTTAAAACAAGTCATCCACATATAGAACAAGAATGAGAACCTCACCCCCAACCACCAAGTAGTAGAGGTTAGCATCCGCTTCACTCTTCACAAAGCCCATTCCCTGCAAGTATCTATCAATGTGCACATACCACAACCTGAGAACTTGTTTGAGTCTGTACAAAGCTCTCTTCAATCTACACACATGGGTTTCACTACTGCGTGCTACAAATCCCTCTGGTTGTTCTATGTATACCTCCTCTTTCAATTCACCATTAAGAAATGTCATCTTGACATCCATTTGATGGATCTGCCATCCCATCTATGTTGCAAGTGAGATCACGGCTTGTCTAGAAGTATACCTGGCCACTGGAGCAAATGTCTCATCATAGTCAATTCCCTCCTTCTGAGAGAACCCCTTGGCCACGAACCTTGCCTTGTATATCTTGATGCTACCATCTGCACCGTGCTTGATCTTATAGATCTAGCGTGATCCAACCACTGCCCTATCTATTGGTCTAGGAACAACCTCCCACACATTGTTCTACACTATTGAGGTATATTCCTCAACCATCACATCTTGCCACACCTACTGTTGTGCGGCCTCCTAATAGCTAGAAGGCTCACTATCTACCAACTAACTAACTAATGCCATATATTCATTATACCTGGTTGGTTTTCTCCACTGTTTACTACTCATGAATCCTAGGATCTCCCACAAACTCCTGAGTATCCCTTTGTGACTGTTGGTTCCCGCTACCAACTGAAGAGGATGAAATATCAACTTCCATGTCTCCCTGATGCATCTCTTGGATCTACAGCGTCTGCTACTCCATACTCTATGAATTCTTAGCACTTGAGCCTATGCTTGTACTAGTAACTGTACTTGAGCTTCGTTGTCCTTGATCTAGTTGAACAATCCTTGGAGCTTCCGCTAGGTGCTCACTCTGATCATCTACTGGAAAATATCTAGACCTCCTGAATGCCTTGTCCTCCATGAACTTGACATCATGCCTGACTATAATTCTTCTGGTCCCTGGAATAAATATCCGATATTCCTTTGAGGTTTCAATGTACCCCACAAAATATCCTCTCTTTGCAGTTTGATCTAACTTGGAACGTGTAGGCCCTGGAATGTGACAATACGCCAAACTCTCAAATATCCTGAAGTGGCTGACATCTAGCTTCTTTCTTGAGAATGCCTCCTCTAGTGTCATCTTACCCAATACCTTATGTGGAACCCTATTTTGTATGTACACTGTTGTATTGCATGCCTCTTCCCATAAGTAACATGGCAGATCCTGGTCATACAACATAGCCCTTGCCACCTCTGATATAGATCGATTCTTCCTCTTAGTAACCCCATTCTATTGCGGGTTGTAAGGAATAGTCCACTCTCTCTTAATTCCTTCCCTGGTACAGAACTCCTAGAACTCTTTCCCTTTGTACTCGCCTCCATTATTTGACCGAAGAACCTTTATCTTCTCGTCTGTTGAACTCTCCACAAGAGCTTTGAACTCTTAGAAGCGACTAAAAACCTCATCCTTGGTCTTCAAGAAGTATATGTAGTTCTTCCTAGAGAAATCATCAATAAAAGTAACAAAGGACTTGTACCCTCTGAGAGACTTCAACAACATTGGTCCACATATATGTAAATGTACTAGATCAAGAACACCCTTGGATCTAGTGTCACTCCTTGGGAAAGTTTCTTTCACAAACTTCCCCAACACACATCCCTTACATACATCATCATGCTCTGTGCTCACCTCTGGAACACCTGTCACTATCTCACGAAGCAATTTAAGTGCTCCATGATGTATATGGCCCATTCTCCTATGCCATAGCTCTCCTTGATCTCTAGAATTATTGTTGCTCATTAGTGCCTTATGAGTATCAAACTGCAACCTGTAAAGTCGACCGCTCCTAACTCCAATAGTTGTGGGTGATTTCCAATCCTTATGCTTGATTAAAACATTTGCCCCTCTAAAGAGTACATTGTAACCTTTATCCTAAAGGACAGATACAGAAATCAAATTCATACCCAAGCCTAGCACATGCAACACATCATGAATGGGAATCTACTTGTCATTCTCCCTTTGAAATAGAACAGTCCCTTTCCCAACTGGATTGAGTTTGGACATGTTCACCATAGAAATCTGTATTCTGATGTCCTCCTCCTTATAGCTGGAAAAGTACTCTCTAACTCTTGTCATATGAAATGATGCCCCACCGTCTATATACCAAACACCCTGTGAGGTTGAGCTTTCCATACAAGCTATGGGAGCGAACTCATCCTCCATTCTGCTAGAGAGCTCATCTGTGCTTGTTGAAGCAGTCGTTTGCTTCTTGCCCTTCTTTTCATTCTTCTTCCTTTTTGGGAAATCGCTAACATAGTGGCCAAACTCGTGACAGCCATAGCACTTGACTTTAGACAAGTCCTTCTTCTCACTCTATAGATTTGATCCTTTGCTAGACCCCTTCTTCGCTTTCACTTTCCCTGCAAGGGTAATGTTTTCTTGTTTTGCCTCACTTTTCTTACTCTTGCTACTAGTTCCACTGACAAGACTAAGTCTAAGCTCCTCCTGAGTGAAGTCACTCCATAGTCGATCCCAACTTGGTAAGGTTTCTTGTCCATTGATAACTTGGACAAAGACATCCCATTGCTTAGTAAACCCATTTAGGGATACTCGTACTAGCTCATCCTCATCTGGTTTATCTCCAATAGCTACTAACTCATCCTTGAAAAGTTTGAGTTTGGTGAGGTAACTTATCACATCTTCTCCCTTGTTCGTCCTAGTATTCCTTAGCTTTTCTCTGAGAATCAGCTTCCGATTAGTGGTAGCATTTTGGTACAGATTCAGAATGGCATCACACATCTTCTTCACTATATCTAACTCTGCGACATGTGGAACAATATGGTCCTTAACACCATCAAGGATCATCCTCCTTGCCTTGGCATCTTCCTTCTTATGTGCTAAGAGTTGTGATGGATCTATAAAGTGCAGGTACAACACTGGTCACATATTCCTTGATCCCATTATCTTCCAACAACAAAGAAATTATGGCTTTCCAGACACCAAAAATTGAGGCTCCATCCAATTTGTCCTGATCTCTTAAACTTGCTGAGGCCATCTCAAAAGATAAAATCAATAATAAAAATAGATCTGAAGAGGTAGAACTAGGTTTTATAAACCTTCTTTCCTGCGCTGAGTTTTTTCTACCCTCAGATCAGCTCTGATACCATGTAAAAATTCTATTGTAGTTACTGATTATTAATCTCCTATCTAATATAGATTATTTGTCTCTGGAAAATTAATTCACGACAAATATTGAAAAATAACACAACTGCAACTTCACTAATAAACTCACAAGAATAGAGAAGAAAACATGCACAATAATAAACACAATATTTTTGGACAAATTGTCCATGGAAAAACCTCAAAGGGAAAACCACTACTGTAGATGAGGAATTTTATTAAACTTCAGCAAATTAAGGAATACATAAACTGCTTGCCTCTTACTGGCAGAGCTCCAGCAATATTCTTCTCCAAAAATTCTTCCCTCAGTTTCTCCTGCTGAAATTCCATAGCTACTATCCCCTGATGCTATCACTGTGCCCTTGCTATCACTACAAGACTATTTTATCTCACTACAAATCTACTTGCTATCACTACAAGTCTTTCTCAAGTGTGTCTACTTGCTATCACTGCAAGTCTACTTGAGTGCGTATTATCCAAATGCCCATTGATCCCCTTTTATACTTTTCTCATTGGAAAACCAATGGCCATGATTTAATCTCAATCAATGGCTAGAATTAAATAGACTTTAACAACCCTAACTAACTAGATTCTAGAAGTCTCTAGAGGAATCAATTATTTATTTACATAATTATCTAGACAACTCACTCATTTCTAGAAGTCTCCAAAAAATAATTAAATAATTAAATAAACATTTCTTGGGAATGGAGACACCCGTCCAAGCTACATAAATTAACATTGCTGGCATGATGAAATGATTTAGAGTCTCAAACAAATCAAACACCTTTGTATTCTTACGCAAGTTAAGATCAAGGCAGGTTCAAGAGCATGAAGGGGTGCAAGTCAAGAGGCCAGGAAAAGACTTAAATAATAACGTCTTTAATATGGAAGCAGGTCGAATGGTATAGCAAGCGGCATGTTGCATAGAAAGGGAAGAGAAATTGAAATCCCAACCAAAAAGGAATCAATGGAAATCACCATATAACATAGTCAAAAATCAAGGATGAAGTTTCCCACAAGGAATATCAGGTGTTTGTAAAGTTACACAGCAAGAGACTTCCAATGGGCCACAAAACATCTAAGTCAACCTACCTTATGAGGTGGGAAGAAGCATAAAATGGTTTCCTATAAGGTGGAGACAAAAGAAGGAATAAGTCATTTGGAGAAAGCAAGGAAAAAAGGTGGGCTTCAAAAGACTGCATAGCAGCGTAAGGAAGAGAGGGGTCAAATCGTTAAATAAATTCCCAGAAGAAGAAAAACAGAGTGGCACATATGCGTAGATGGGAAATTAAGAAAGGTGCACAAGACAAAGGGAAAGATGGTGCTGCAAATGGATGCCGATGAGAATCAAAATTCAACGAATAAGTGAGCATGAGAGTAGGGATGATAGAGGTTGTGATTGCTTCAACATGAAAGTATGTTATGACCGGTAATTAATGGCGAAATAGACTAAGATGCATCTGATGAGAGACATGAGGGATTGGAGGCAATTAAACATCAAGTACATCAAATCGATAGAGGAAGGTGAATATGGATATTTAATGTGTAAGCTAGATTGTTAAGAATTTGTAATTGTCATTTTTCATGAAATTATAAACTAGCAGAACTTTGCACAATTAATATGTGCAATGTAATAGTTGATAGGAACTATAGACCGATTTGTTGTAAATAGCAATTTGTTGTAAACATCTCCTAGGTAGCGTCAGACTGGAGGAGTTCCCGGTGGGAATTTATTGAAAACACACCTTTAGATGTTGATATGTAAGTCCAACTCCTTGTGTTGGATTTCCAAGAAAAATTCAACCCTAAGGGTTGGAAATACTCAAGGTAGGCACAAATGTGAGAAAGTTTATTTCTAACAATAGTAAAAAAGTACATGAATAACAATGAAGATAAGGTGTTGAACTCCCTTAGACAACTCATATGTGTTAGTTTTCTTTGCAAAAAAGAAGCCCTTGAAGAATAGTCAAGTAGGAGAGAGGACCTAATACCTAAGCATGTTTCCTGCTAAGGGTTGTTAACACAGTTTGTCCTTATATATGTTGTATTTCCTAAATAGTTGGGATGGAGTCCCATTTATAGAACATCAATATTAGATTAAAAATAAATAAAAAATAAAAAATTATTTGCAAAAATAGAAAATACCTTTCAAAACATTAAGAAAAATCAAAACAAATCCCAATCAAACAACAAAAAAAGTATATTAAAATGATCCTGTACTAATGCTAATATCCAACATTTTTTACACACCAATTTAATAATAAAATTATGGGAATAAGGGAATCAGTTGTGTTGATCAAGAACCTTACACATGATTCAACTACATTCTTTCTACAACATGTCAATAAATATTTTGTTTAAACCAAAACAAGAAGAGATCAATTATACAACAGACCTGTTTCGTTTCCAAGAGAATGTTTTTAAACAAGTTCCAATAAATATAGATATGTGTGGATACTATATTCCAAAAATCTAGAATAGAACCTTTAGAATAAAATAAATGAGTAACAATTCAAATATATCAATCTTTCTTCAATTTAAATTTGGTGACTAATGCTCAACTGTCACTTCATTTATCAATTGATATAGTATATGTAGTCATATTCTTTAGGAAATATCCCATTTCATGAAATGAAGTTTGAATCTCACAGCAAACCAGATAGATCCATACGAACCAAGCATTCATTTAGTTATGTCAGGAAAATAGCTTTACAAGGAACTAAATTTCTCTAGTGAGCTCAATTAAAAACATTTTAGAAACTTGAATCTAAAAAGATCCCATCTAATTTAAGCATATTTCAAATATTTTTTAAAAATATGGAGTAGCACTAATTCCATATAATTTGAAATAATTTATTAATGCTAAATTTTTAATTCATTCTCTGAAACAACATAATTAATTATCTGTAAATTAGTTGAAACTCACAACAAACCAATGACCTACCATCACTAAACACTATTTTAATTGTAGCATGCATGTCTTAAATGAGCATCAGGAAAAAGACAACAGTATATTTCAGAAATGTTTATCTTAAATCTTCTCTCGAAGTACTATGGCATTGAAACAGTCTTATTGGCATACAACACATTATTAGTTTTTTACATTAAAGACATCTCAAGCATGAAACTTTTAAGTTTTAACAGTATATAGATGCCTATAATTTTTTAAGTCTATAAATTTATTTTCAATATAAAACTCCTCATGCTTCAAAAGAATATATGGCGTTGTTTAGGAAGAGAAATTTGTGACCTAGAAAATGAAATAAACCTATTATACTTCAACTTTGGCTTTTATATTTGATTTTCAACTAAAAGAGCATTCCTACATTATGCATTTACATTCTCTATGACTCATTTGATTTTCCCTAAAGAATTTGAACTCATGTCAGAGTTGTACACTCACATAAATATAGCAAGATCTACTATGACCAAGAGCCATATGTGTCAGAGAAGCAAAAAAAAAAAAATTGAATAGCATGTTTCAAAATTAATCTAAAAATATTCTTTCTTCATCTCACGGAATAAATTCCTCAAGCTTGAAGCCCTTCCTATCATTTAGTTAGTCTTCTCAACATGCATTGTTATCAGCATTAGCATCGACACCAATGTCGTCATTTATTACTAATTATAAACTTATTACAATACTTTCATACCCAAATAGATGAACTCATAAATGGAACCACACTATTTAGATGGCTATAACTAAAAATGCTTGTATGAATCACCTGATGAAAAGTGACAAGAAACTAAGCCATGTCTGCAATAGATTCTTTATACTTGAACAAATGTTTTGGGGGCAGAGAAAAATGAGAACCTTTTCTTTCCACTGACGTTGATAAGGGTGTCTTTAGGTTTGCAACATTACTCAATGAATTAGGAAGAGTTTGATTTCCATGCTTTGGCCCAATCCTCCATTGATGGACCAACTTCACTGAAGAGGGGATCCAAATTTTTTAACTTCTCCTTTACTTGTTTACCAATTTCTGCAAAATAGTCTTCAACAGTAAGTGTGGTTCAAGGCAGACGAAGCCCCTAAAAAAATGGCACAATCTCCTCAAGCCACTTAACAACCTCATACTCTCTACTAAGGCTAACCATTGGATCTCCAAAATCCTCCTTTCTCCACATGTAAGGCAGGCCTGTTTTGATTCCATAACCAAGATGATCGCATATGATCTTGCAACATAAACCACACCAAATGTCTTCTATAGTATCATACCTAGATAAGAGAGGCTTGTTGGCTCCAAACCTAGCAAGACCTGAAAACATTGCAGGACCAATAATTTCCCTATCGAATGTAATGTTGATGCCACTCATAGGAAATAAGGTGCCATTGGGAACTGTCAAGACAACATTGACATACCTAGTGTTTCTTTCATCAAGCTTCAGGATCTATGTGGGTGCATCATAATCAGAAAAAATCATCCATAACCCACGTGATACGACACAAGGGATCCCCTGCCTAAGACTAAATGGGTAACCCCTTACAAAATTTGACCTATCCCTGTAAGGATCATACAACGTATTAAAGAAAAATGGAGTGGAAGGGGTTTTGAGATTCACAAGGTACTGCTCCAGGGGATTGACTAAATACCCATTTGGATCCTTGGCCAAAAGACAGTCAACATCCAATGAAAAAATATTTTTCCTTAGACATAAGATATCCAAATGTCCTACAGTTGTACCCTCTGAAACCTAGGGAGTTCAAAACTCTAGGACCTAGTATCCTTTCCATGTCATGCTTTGTATACAAAGTGTGATTGAACCTGGATGGAACTTCAACATTTTCTTCAACCTCAGAGTCTTAAGCTAAAATCACATGATATGGAGAAAAATAGGGCATCCAGGCTTCAAAGAAACTTAGATAGGGGCGAGTCACAGAGACCACAATGTCCACTTCACCTACATTGATCTCCATCACCATCCTGATATATTTTGTTGGCTATGTGAGGAAATACTATTTTGGGAAAATTAAGACTAGAATTTCACTTCAAACAAACCAAAAATCAAAAAACATATTTTCCACTCATAAATTTATTTAAGAATTGTACCTTGTTTATTCTATATGTTGTTTCTTGATACATTTATATAGAACTGATGTGGGTGCTAGCAGAGAATCCCAAGGTGTTTGCTGGGCTGAACCAAAATCATATTTTTATAAGGACCATGGTTTTTCTTCTCCTGAAGGATGGAATGTGGAGCAGAATAAAATAATTGAGCATGTGCTCACGCAGTTTGAACAAGAGACACCTGATCGATGGGAAAGGGTGGCAAGTTGTGTGCCTGGGAAAACTGTCGAGGATCTGAAAAAGTATTATGAGCTACTCGTCGAGGATGTGGGTTGCATTGAGGCAGGTTGCGTTGCTCTGCTGGATTATTAATCAGAGGGTTCGTATACGCTAGACTAGTTGTCGTCTGATCAGTCAATGACAAAAATTGCGACCAGTTCTAAGCTGTCTTTTTCTGTTAGAGGAAATTTTGTGGGGGTTCCTGCCGGTGTTAGATTGGGGGAAATTTCAGTGGGCTTCTCCCACGTAGAATAGCCTATCGACTAATAAAGTTATCTAAATTTCTTTCAATTTCAAGCACCTTGTTGTGCGATTGAAAATCAGTTAAATTGACACATGCAATTGTCGATTTTGAATGATATTGACTACAAAGTTGGTGTAATCTGGAATTTTGTGGGTTGAGTTGTTTTCTTCTTCTTCATCCCCTCCCCAATTTTCTTTGAAACGCATATGGGAGTAAAAATGGATATCCACTTTGGGAAAAAAATATCTATTTTGGTTTCAAAATCCCTTCCCACTAAAAACAAATTGTGTGGGAATCAAGCTTGGAAATCCCAAACCTGCCTTCTCCATGCAAATTATGAGTTGTGATTCTTCCTGTATTTTCCTCGACTTTACCCTTAATGCTAATAGACTTCTTTTAATCCAAATTTGATAAAATAAAAATGTATATTTAAGACAATCTTATGATTCTAAAAACATAATATATGCATGATAATGTAATAGATAACCATTCCTAATTTTTTACATGAACTATGTTTGATTTCTTGATAGACATATTGATTGAAAAATATCTATAACTTTCAAATGATTTATTCTTTTTCAAATTTGAATGATGTGTCACACTCTAGGATTCATTGGTTACAAGTCTACAAAAAATAATTTGATTTTTTTTACCAAGTTAGGTTGGCTAGAAATTTTTTTTTTATATTTTAAAAAAGCAGTAGTAAAAGGCATAAATAATTATTCAATTACAAAAAAACCACAAGAATATGTCTCACATTTGATTGTGTGTCCTTATAGATCTATAGTTTGGAAAAGAACATTTTTTGGCTCATACTTATGTTGGTTGGAATGATACTTTCATCTTCTTCTTTTTCTTAAAATAATTAGTAGTGCTTTATTGAAATGTCCAATTTTTTCCAAATTAATTTGAAATTTTTTAAAAAAGTGGTGGCCCATAAACTACATTTAATTTCCTACAACTTTTAGTACTACATATTTTTTTGATTTTGTAAAAACCCATTCAATTTTTGACATGAAGTTACTTTAGTTTTCTTTTGAGCATTTTCATTGCCACATAGGGGTATTATTTGGTTCATCATGATCATGCAGTCATGAAAACATGAAAACCTAAAGGCATGCCCAAGGGTGGATAGGGTTGGAAAACACAATAAATCACAACCCCTAAGGTAGAAGTGAGTTATAGATCACCAATGAGAAAGGGGAATCAAAACCCTAGGCAATTGTTAAAATATGAAACAATCTAAAAACATCGATGTAAAAGGTAAAAACCCTTAGGCGAAACCCTGGGAAGTGTAGAATATGCTTAAGCTCACAAATTTAAGTAAAAAAATAAAATTCTCTACATAAATGATTCTCTAGGCTAATTAAATAAATGCAATCACTAGTCATAAATTAACCTAGATTAATAGCTAGGTCAATAAATAAATAATAATAAATGTGATAATTAAGTATAGCAGTACTTAGATCTAGAACCAACAATCAAATAATGTTGATGACATCATACATCATCTATCTACAATTGTATAAAATGTAAAATTATCCTTAGTCTAATGAATGTGTAGTATATGTAGTCTCAAAAATAATGTATGGTTCAATTCCAAACCCCTCAAGTTTAACCATGATCCATAATCATTTGATCTAATATGCAAAATTGAGTTATAACACAAGGATATAATTTAGTAAAATGTTGCTTTAGTAACTATGTTCGCATTTTCCTTTTTGCTAGTTGAATGTAGTCAAGGTGGTGTTTATGGAAACCTTTAGGAGATTGTTGACTTGATAGGGAATGTGTTCTCATTGGTAAACTCCCTTTTCAAGTTGGGTAAATGACCAAGAAGTGATATTGAAGACAACATATACAAGCATGTAGGTTGCCTATATGGAGATGATGTGGACTTTGATTCTTCATCCCTTTAGAAATAAAAATGTGTTGAATGATTTTCTCGTATTCTTCCTTATCCTGTATATGAATTAATGGGTATTGAATACATTTAAATATCATGGCATAACAACATGTCACACAAATATGTGCCAACTTGAAACCCATAAAAATCAATAGAAAGAAGTGGGAAAGTTGGACTTTGAATTTTAGGTTTATTCACATGCATCATAAGATTGATCCCAAGTGGCACAAAAATGAATGTAGGTAGGGAAGTGATTATGTCAAGGTAGTAACAAATGTATAGGAGTGGTTTTGAATGTAGGTACAATAATGAGAGGTAAATGACAAATACATAGGAATGAGTGTAAGTGAGAAGAAATGGGAATGGATAGGGATCACGACACTAGCCAAACTTAACGTAAAAGTGCACTACTTGTTCATATATATTATTATATTTAATACATTCCATCAAGGTAGCACAAAGATACATGGGTATACAAATTTCATTACTATAGTTATCATACTAGGTCAAATCATTTCCCCATAAGTGACTTGGAAATGTAGTTATATGCAACAAGCCTCCCAATTCTTCATTTTCAAATTTATGATAAAAATAAAGTGCTCAACTTAAGCATCATCCAATTTAATAGCCACATAGTAAATAATAATTTTACACCCCATCCACATCAAAAAGTAGTTTATAACTATCATATTTTTATTAATTTGTAAAGCTTCTAATAGAAAGTCACGTATAGAATGCAAATAAAACTATACATATTTTTCTATTGAGAACTTTATAAATATATCATAAATTATAGAAATGCCATCTTTTAAATATTTTTATTAATCAAAGTTTACATTTCGTTATAATATCACAACATATATCCTATCTTAAATCAATAACAATTATAAAAACATGTCAATTAATGACCTTGTGACTTTGCACACACGCAACTCTAACTTTGTTACTATTTTTTTTATGAATATGCCTATATGACTTTTTATTAACTAAAAAATAATAATACACTATTCATAAAAACCCTGAATGATAGAAAAGTACACCTTCAAAGTCCATAAGACCCAAGTTCAAACAAAAGAAATAAAACATTTTAAGAAAACTAAACCCAAACACTAGTAAGAAGAAATAAAACGGTCAAACAATGAGAACAACATCGATATTGATTTTTAAACCCTTTCCCCCAAAACTATTACATCATAGAGAAAAAAAAATATATAGTCAACCAAATATCCATGTTTCTAATTAATGACCCTTTCCCCAAAACTATTATATCATAGAGAAAAAATATATATAGTCAACCAAATATCCATGTTTTTAATTAATGAATGTTTTATAAAACAATAAAAAAAATTAATCCCAAACAATAATAAGAAGAAATAATACTTGCTAAATAACTAGAACAATACTAATATTGATTTTTAAACATTTTCCCCAAAAAAAACTATTACATCATAGAGAAAACAAAAATACAGTCAACAAATATCCATGTTTATAATTAATGAATGTTCTATAAAACATTAAAATAAAACTAATTTCAAATAATAGCAAGAAGAAATAAAACTTTCTCAGTTCAACTAGAACAACAGCCTAGTGATTTTTAACCCCTTTCCTCGAAAACCTATTACATAATAAAGGAAACAAAAAATAGTCAACCAAATATCCATATTTGTTATTACGTAACTTTATTTGAAGTTCTTAGACCTTCTTTTGCCCATCAACGGCCCATACTGTTGCATAAAAGATGCCAGACGATGAGAAAAATCCTGGCCGTTTGTTTTTCTAATTGTTTTCTCATTTTTCATGAGCACAGCTGCGGGTAGCTCTCTAGGTTGGATTAGATTTCCCTTCTATTAATTGATGCGTACGCCTCCCGTGCATTTCAACGATAAAAATTGTGTTCTTTCTCCATGAGGTTTGCACTATGCACAACAATCTTTCAAATTCCTTTTATTGTGGAAAATCGGTAAAGCTCCATTTGTACGGTTTAGATGTTTGTATGCAAGTAGTTGAAAATGGTAAATATTAATAATTTTGGGTGTATTGGGATGACACTCACCACACCTTATACTATGGAGGCTCCCATCTAAACACTTACCCAATTAAAATTTGAAAACTTCCATAACAATCATTTAATATAATAAAAAATAATATACTATCATATAATATTAATAATAAAAATTATAATAATATTAATATAATATATTAATAATATAATAACATTATTATGATAATAAAAGTTAATAATAATAATAATAATAATATAATACAACATAATAGTATTAGTATAATAATAATAATAAAATAATAATACAAGACTACTATAATATAAATATATAATATATTTAATATAAATTATAAGAATAATATATTCATAATTATATAATAATAGTAAAATAATATAATAATTTGATACTATTATTAATATTTTATTATTAATAATATTTTTTAAAAATAAAATTAATAAATGTGCAGCATTACAATAATAGCACATTCTATAGTTACGTCTTCAGATCCACCCTCCAAAAGCTATATATATTTTCTCCTTATCCACGTCCAAATCCACCACCAGCGAACCCCTTTGGAGATTGTCCATTCTCTCAACCATTTCTAGCAATAGCTAAAATTAATATGTAGCTTTTGATAGAGTCAAACCCTATGATGTGTGAATTGTCAATGCCTAAGCCAATCTTAAAGGAATTTGGATTGTCCTGCCCTAATTGGAATTGTATTTGGGTTACAATCATCAAATGGTATTCTTGAATAGCTGTCAAATGCAACCATTACATATGTTGGTGATTTTGGTGGACCGGTTCCAAGTTTGTATACAATGCTTTGCATATATCTTAAAGCTTCATTGACAAGACCTTGTATCAATAGATTTGAGGTTAACATAACCCTGACATCTTTACATATCAATAATTCTAGATTCAGGTCATCATTTGAGCATTCGTCTACTGCATTACTACTTCCTGATTTTGGTGCAACACTACATGCAACAAGATGCTTCAATGAGTAGCATTTTCTTGTTATGGTTATTAACATTTTAATTTGTGGAGAATAAATGAACACCACTGTCAAACTCTTGATTTCTTGTTGCATTTAATGTAATAGTGGTTCTTGTCATAAGCAATTTCCAATCATCGATTGTGGGGTTTGCATCTCTCAAATTTGTCAAAAGTTGATGAAATCTTTGTTGGTGGATGTTTTGTCCATCTTGTCTGAATATTTTATCTTGTGTAACCATAGTTTTGAATTCTTCCCATAGAAACTTAGCTCATGTGTTTTTGTCATATTCTGGTCTATCATTAACAAGAGGCAATTGACCCAAATCTCCAACAAAAATGATAGATATGCTTGCTAGAAAATTGATAACAATTATTGTGAATACTATAGAACTTTCTAGTTATACAATTTTCATTTACATGAATTTTTTGTATTTCAATATTAAATAATTAATTTGGTTAATCAAATAGATATCTACCTCCAAAGTTATGATTTGCATTTTGTGGGAATGCTTGTCGAAGTCGAGAATCAATGTTTTCTAGCAATTTTTGACCAGTGAAGCTCATTTCATCAATTAGAATGTACTTGATGTTTGCTATTTCTTCTTGAAAACTTGTGAGCCTCGCTCCTTCCAATTGAGAAAAATCTCTAATTGGGATTCAGAGTTTTGAATGAACTATGGATGCTCTTATGTTGAATGTTGTAACTCCAATTGGTGCAAGTAATAGAAGAGGAGAAGGACCAGGATATGCTTCATTTTGAAGAGCTTGACTAATAGCACCAATTAGATATGACTTTAATGTGCTTGTTGTTCTTTGAATTATCATCAACAAGGGTGATGCATTTTGATTATTATGGTAGTGTGCCATGATTATGTTGAGTCCCTCTTTTTGTTTGTCACTAAGGGTTGTGTAGTTCATAGGCTGTGGTATTTTGTCATGTATGAGACATCCATGTTCTCTCATGCTACTAATGAACTTCATTGCTTGACTCGTGTACATTTCACCATGATATTCATTACACCAATCTGCGTGTCTATCAATATCTCTCCCTCCCAACATATCTATTTCAGAAACTTGTATATTTTGACCATGATGTAGTCTAGATAGTATTTCCCATTCATGCTCGGTAGTATTTCTTTGAACAACTTCATTGTCTTCAATTTTAGCATTACTAATGTTTTCATCATGTTCTTCAGTTGCTATTCATTCCATGTGCCAAGGGTTATAATGGAATGACTCCCAATTTTTTCTTATTGAATCATTGTCATGACCAATATCTCTATCCACATCATGAAAAGGTTTGTAATACAATAATTTTGAATAACAAAAATCAATCCATTTATTTGAATCACATGGAAGAATGGATAAAAACTTAGGACATACTCTAACAATAGCTGCTTTTTGTCTTGGCTTCCATTTGTTATCTCTTCTTCTTCTAGGATTATATATCAATGATCTGGCTGCATCAATTAGTGTAACACCTTCCATAGACAAAGGCATTATTTTATATGATCCTTGAATGAAATATGTTGTTTGTTCTTCCTTATTTTCTTCATAATTTACACTTACAGGTTTGAAAACCTCACATGACACATTTAGCTTGATAAAGCCTCTACTGCTCTCTACCAATGGAAGTTCAAGTAGCATGTGACATGTCTCTTGAGCTCCAATGTCTTTGTCTATGACAGTCTCAGTAAAAAGTCTTCTATATGCTCTTGCAACCAAATCATCTGGATTTTCCATGTTTGCAAGATGCATCAACATTTGTTGGTATGTTTCCAAAAAAAAATTTGCTTTTGCTGCATACTTTGCAATATATTTGATTATAGTGTGTTTGGAAAGAACGGGTTTCCAATCTATAGTTTCTCTCCACAATTGCAACATGTAGTGATTGTGTGAGTTTAATTTGTCATCATTCCTAGCTAGCTCAAATTTTGTTTCACCTATTTCTATGTCTTCATATAAGTTAGATCCCTCCAAATTCAATGGCTAAGGAGTTATACCTATTATGAATATGAATAAGTAATGTATTTTAGTAGTTTTGAATCATATTACATTTGATTTGAATATAAATATTTGAACTTATGAAAATTGTTACCCGCAAACCATTGTTCCTCCTTTTTTTCATAGGCATGCACCCTTCCTATAGACCATGTGTTGCTCTACAAGCTTTATATCCGACACAAGGAACCAAATGCTAATAATAGGAAGATGCTATTACTACTCATTAAATATGTAAATAATTGGAACTAGATGGCATCAGATATGTACATACTTGAATTCAAAATTCTAATATATGAATGTCATAGTTAATTCTAGTAAGGCCAATAATTGAAATGACAATAATTAGAAGCAGATATATACCAAGTGTGTATAATTGAAATGAGAATGCAAATACACATTAAATGTGCAAAGAATTTGAATCAAAACAAAATTACATGTACAAATAGTTGGAATCGAAGGAAAATACATGTGTTAAAAATCTTAGTTAACTTAGTACATAAAGACCAATACGAATATGTAAAATACTATACATGCAAGTAATTGAAATTAGAATGCCTTGAATTGGGCTAGAAGCATTTTTATTACCTTGGACAAAGGTATGGGCCTTCTAGGGTTGTAGGCCATGATATTGGCAACTATTCCACTGATAATTGAGCTATTACTTTTTCTCCATAGAAAATCATAGCAAGGAGTTTTGATGAAATATTTGTCCTTGCACTTAGGAATTCCATCAACTACATTATTCTCAGGATCAACAATATTTTTAAATGAAGTTGAGTCCTTGTAGTGAGACTTAATAGCTTCTTGTGAGTAGAATACGAGAAAGACAAAAAAGAAAGATGAAAACAACTATAGAAACAAAGTAGTCTTATTCTGCCATAAAAGAAGCACATTTTTCTTCATCAAATCTGCTAATTGCTGGCGAAAAAGTGCAAACCCTCTACTCAATTCAACACTGTGGTGATTCTCCATATCTTTTCTAGCATCGAGAACAAGATAAATGGTTTGTACACTCTAAGTGTTGCAACAGAAATTTTAACAACAATACAAGATTTGACTGTATCTCTACATGCACAAAAAATTAGATGCTCTATAATCCACTTGGGCTTTTGGTTTTGTGGTCCTGCTCACAGTGCGTGGAAAAAGCCAATGTATTCTAGTATAACACTTTAATACATGGAGGATAATATTTAAATAAATCATTTTTAATACTTTTTCCCATGTCCAAAATTATCCACAAATTTCAAGACTTGCATTGGGTGGACACAATGTAAACTAAAAGGCATGAATCTTACTATGAGATGACTAAATAAAATACAACACCAAGTGTTCTTTGTAGTTTGTTTCATCACTTTTTAAATCTACTTGCCATCAAATTCATCTTGCTCCTAAAGACATGTGAGGTTGTTACTGACAAAGATAATAATTGCTCACAAATTCCTTATGTTGTTTTCACACAAGAAAATGTTGATGAACTGATTCAAACAAAAGCTAACAAAGTCACTCATGGGCATAAGTTGATGAAGTAAAACTATCACTAGTAGAATATTGGCAAATAAATGACTACGTGACTAAAACTTTTAGTCATGTGACTAACACTAGTAGAATATCACAAATAAAAGACTAATTTGGTCATTTATAAGTGACTAATTTGGTCATTGGGTAAAATCACAACTAAATGACTAAATAAATTACTAATATCAGACAAATAAAAATGACTAAATAAATGACTATTACTCCTCTATTCTTTTTTCTTTTGAATTTGATCATAATCCATAGAGCTTAAGCCCCTTTCATGGGACCCCTACCTAAGCAGGCCATTTGGCCGCCTAGGTTGCTTGGTGCATCAAAAATACCTATTGCATGGAAGGCATTGCCTCTCAATGCAATCTTAAGGCCTTCACATATTTTATATTTTTTTTTAACATTTACATTCTTTCACTTTTATTACTCATTATGTTAGGGAGCTCTAACTTCAACACATACTCTCTGACATATTAACATACATAATTTAAATGAACAGATATATAAATAAAAAAGAAATTACCCAAGTATACATTACTACCATTTCCACTTAACATTGGCTAGAAGTGCATTAGATTTGAAGCTTCTATGAATGAATGTGAAACACATTACATTTGTTATTTTAGAAGAGTTGCTTCTTGAAAATTCCAATTCATTTACCATTGCTTCAAACCATTTGCCACATATAAAGATATAGAATTGTATTAATCAAAGATAATATGTTTCCACAATCCATATTGTTAATTGCAAAAGATTTTTGGATTCGATTGTGTGTTAGTTTTTTGCATCAACATTTTGGATCAAGTACTCCATTATCCATCATCAGGATGAAAATGAGAGAACCAAGAGACAAAAAATGATAAGATGTAGACCAAGAAAAGCCTAAAAAGGTTTGAGAAGGGAAGGGAGAAGGATGGGTTGCATGGGAAATAAGGCACAAGGCAATGACATGACAGGAGGAGAAAATTCAAAACAAGCAAGCCAAAAACAACTTCTAAAAGCTTAAGAAATCAACCAAAAAATCCAAGCAAAAAGAAAGAAATAGACCAAAAATTATAATTTAAAAGTTCAAGCAATAAAGCAAGAAATTTAGAACATAATAAAGGAATTAGCAAACAAGTAAGAATAATAATACAAAGGGAAGGAAAAAACAAACAACCAATTGCTTAATAATGAGCTAAACAATAAACATTAAGAAAAAATAAAAAATTAAAATTAAAATAATAGTAATTACAAAGATTTGAGAAAGAAGAAAATTACAAATAATAAGATAAAGCTAATCAAATTCTTGAAAAAGTAATACAAAAAACAAGAAATGAAGAAGAAAAAAGCAATGCAAATATAAGAAATAAAATGAAATTCAATAGCAATATATATATCATTATAATACATATTTGATACAAAACTAAATATTTATTATAATAAATACCTATACATGTATTGGATAACAATAAATGCAAATAAAAAAAGAAAAAATTGGAAAACATCAAGAAATTTGAAACAAATAAATGATTCAAATAATGAACAACCAAATGCTTAATAATGAGCTAAACAAAAACTAAACCAGAAATTAAACTAATAGTAATTACAAAGATTTGAGAAAGAAAGAAAATTACATAAAGCTAACCAAATTCTTGAAAAAGAATACAATTGGTTTCACAGTTTTTTGCTACTTTCCCCGCCACTATTGGTTTCTCGCTCCTCCAAACTCTTCCTCGTTGGTATTGACATTTCACTTCTCCAATTTGGCATGCTGCAACCTGAAAATAAGGTTTTGATGAGTGCTTTGGAGTATGTATCATCAACATCTTCGACACCATGACGCAATTTGTGTAGAATTTTTAGGTAAGTCACTTGCCATGGTTTTAGTGAATTTATTTTTTGGAATCTTCATTTGTTCCTATCTCATTTTATTTTTCAACCGGTGGAAGGATCAAATCCCATTCATGTTTTAGATGTTGAATCTTCTCTAGCTCCAGCAATTGGGGTCATCTTGATCAGGTCTTAAAAAAACAAATTTAGGGTTTTAGGTCTCTAATTAGCCAAATTTATGATATAGGTTTTCAAATTGCTAAGTTTGTCATTTTAAGTCTTTAAATAACTAAATCCAGGGCATTAGGTCTTCAATTAGTTGAATTTAGTGTCTTAGGTCTTCAAATAGCTAAATTTAGTGTAGCCCTTCATGTTATTCAGGATGATCTCCCGAATTATTCGTGGCTTGACCATACAATGGAAGGAAAAGTGTCACTCATGAAAATGAGTGATATCATGTATGGAGGATAGAAAATGAAGTTTGCGTGACAAAACAAGTTCTGACATCACTGTTTGATGTATTAATTGGACCTCAGAATTTAAGGTCTGTGGTATGAACAACACATATGTATACTTAGTAAGGGCTTGATTAGTGTTCATCATATACTTCACTAAATTTTACACTGGCATTGGATAGTGCCATTCTTGGTGCACCTTGGATATATCTTTGTTCCTCTGTGTTGTGGAGCTAATCCCCTTGTATTATTGGAGGGGTGCCTTGAAATTATTAAGGGCTATATACCCCAGGAATGCATCCTTTGCATTGTCAGATCTATTCCCTACAAGAAATGTTTAGGGGATGTAGGGGCAGGTTTGAAATGATCCCCAGCTCTCTTTGTTCTATAGAAAATCTAGGAAATGTCCCTAGACCAACTTTATTTTAGGAAATTCTTGGAGATGGCTGGGGATGGAAAATAATCCCCCAAAGCATAGGTGTTTAAAAACAATTAAAAAAATACAAATAACACAAAATTCAAACCCCACCATTCACATTGAATATACCAAAATTACACAAGATTGCAATGGTACCAAAATATTTAATGGTACTTGTAGGATTCTAGGAGGAATTCTCCATTTCTATTCATACTCAAAAGAGAGAGGAAAAATTAGAAATACAAACTAATACAGATGTCCCAACATTTGGCTACTTGGTTCGTCTATAGCTTTCCTACTTGCTTCCCTTGGTGGACATAGTTCTATCATGTACTTTATTTAAGTTACTTGTTAGATTCTGGGAGGAATTTTGCATTTCTCTTCATACTCAAAAGAGAGAGGTAGAAATTCAATGAAAATATGTTCCTAATGGATTAGAAATATAAACTAATACAGATGTACCAACATTTGGCTACTTGGTTCCTCTACAGCTGTCCTACATGCTTCCCTTAGTTGACACAGTTGAAGATTGGCACTTCCAATAGACATAAATCTCTTTTAGATGTATTTTCAAGGTTTCAATACTTTCTATAGACACCTAAAGGTTCCATTATTGGACCTCCTATTAGTGCTATGGAAGTCATTGTGCCCATCACAGTACTTGAACTATTATATTAGGGTCATGAAATTCAAAATTCAAGATTCATGTGACTGAATTTGAAAGTGGATTTATTCTTTGATTTGATTTTCATCTAGTCAATCTTTGTGTTTCAATGCTAATCCATGCTTCTTAGGATGCTTGATTTTGAGCTTGTTTCTGGAGGGATCTCCATCATGGGGTAGGTACTTTTCATTGCAAGTAGAAAATATTGATGACCTAAGAAGTACTCTATCTGTAATAATCATAAAAGTGCAGTGGTCTCACCTCTGTACAACTGGAAAGAGGGTTTTTCCTACTTAGTTGAGTGTTTTATCAGACTATCACATCTGGCATAATAAAAAATTAAAATACAGATTAAGTGTCTATATGACTAAATTCTAGACTGGATTCTATCGCTATGATTTAGAAAATGAGATGGGAAACTATACTTTAGTAGGGTGAAACAATCCAATTCATTTGCTGAAATGACCATGGGATCAATACACACTTCTTCATTAGTTGCTTGACATTATATTCTAATAATATGTTATTGTGAAGCTTTTGCACAAGCTGCGTACTCTAACATGGATTCTGTTTTATTGATGAAAGTCTATTAACATCATAATTTCTACATAAAAGGTGGATGCTTACCCTCTTGGTCAAGCATTTCCAAGATACTGTTATTATTATCTTATCTTGTCCAAGAATACTTCATTTATCATTTCTTTAGTAAAATACTTTGATATGAAAGGGTTTGTCTATGTACTCAAAGTATGAAACTCACTTACCACCACAATTCCTTTCCGGCTAAGAAGTTCATTGTTCAATTGCATATTGTAAGGAAATAAGTAGATTTTTTTTTGCATTTCAAAACTCTTTGTTTCTGCAGTATCAACATTTGGGCTATCATTATTTGAAGAAGATATTGTTGAATATATCATATAAACATGATTCTTTTATAAATTCCTTCACCAGGTGGACCCAGAGCTAGCAATGGCAGAGGCAAACAAAGTTGAGGATGATGAAGACCTGTGGAAAAAGCTCTAGCTCATGGTTGCCAAGCATGTAATCAAGTAGGAAAGGGGGACAAAACAAGAGAACATTCGAAAGGTTATAGCCTTTCTCAAGGAAACAGATGGTATTTTAAAAATTGAAGATATTTTACCTTTCTTTCTAGATTTTGCTCTGATTGATGATTTTAAGGTATGAATTTCTTTGATTTCTTCCCATTTCTTAAGAAGAACATACTTTTACATCAGGCACATCCCCCTCCATCCTTTTGGTGGATTGTCTTATTTTAATTTGTCTTTTTTACTTAGGTTCAAGTAAACTTGTAAAGAGTGAATGCTTTTATATTTCTTACTGGCACAAATACATGATTATTTCAAAATGTGGCAAATGTTTACAAAGTTAGCAAACTAATTACCGTGAATTGTGCTTGTACAAAATTATCCATTATAGAACTTTCTAGCAGTTTATTAGGATCACTGTAATTGAAGCTTAAAAACTGAAAATATGGAAAGTCAAACTGCTTTTATAAACCTGTAGCTTTGCCATTACTAAAAATAGTCATAGAAGAGTAGACGCTAGAAATCATAATAAAGAAAACACTAATGCTGATAAGATAAGTTTTGACTTATCAATCTATAGAAAATAATAACTTGATAATGTCCTGTGAAGTGGGACCTAAATGTTATTTTTAAGCTAGACTAGTCATAGCTTTAAAAATGCCCTGATGATTATTTTGGAAATTTGGACAGGAACAGAAATAGGAGTTTTCTGCCTCAACTCACTAAAAATCCTTGTAGCTGAAATTTGAGATGCCTTTATATTGTTCACATTATCTAGGAGTTTACACAGTATCTATTGTACTACTGCTCTACCTCTTGAATGACCTTGTGATCCTATGCCTGACTGTCCATTTTATAACAAATTCTTCATCATGGCCATCATACTCTGAATAGAAACAAGAAGAACACGATATGACTGAGATATGTAATGTTGATTTGATTTACATTTTACTTAAGAAATGATTTCATTGTGTTGCTGAATTTCATAGTTCAACAATTGGGATTTTCAATGATCTTGTATACCCAAAGTGTATGTGATAGAAAGAAATTAGGTAGTCATGTCGATTAGTTTGACAATTTGAATGATCTTGAGTTCAATAGTCTTGAGAGGGACAGGTAGTAGAGGTTAAATGTGTTATATAATCAAAATATTATAGGTAGTGGACATTGAGAGGGGTTCCAATGGAGATTAAACAAATGATTAGGCAATAGTCTTCTTGGATACTTACAAAATTTAAGATCATTAATACTTTATTAGCCTTGTAGGATTCTTGATTCATATTTGGCTCATACTTTCCTTCCCATATAGGTAGAAATGCCTCCCAATATTTCCCAAGTCAATTTATTTCTTCCATAAGAGTTGCTCCACCAAGCAGAAGCCACAATTTTTCATAAAACACAATAGTTCCAGAAGGTCAAGTTTTAGAGCTTGTATTTTCCTTAGTGTTTTGAACTACAATGTAGATCACCAATACCAAAAAAATAGAACAATTCCATAAGGCCTACTTCCCAAGGAATTATCTCCCTCCAAATTGCTCACAAGCACTTCTACAACTAGTTACCTATAGGCTGTCAAATGTTCTTTCAAACCAAAGAAGTGGTGACACAATTTGAGACTAACACTTGAATACACAAATTCTTTGGAAGCCAAGATAACCACTTTGATACCATTTTTTAAGAGCAATATTGCATGAATAGATTTGAACTTCAACATAGATATAGAAATATCAAAATCAATAGCAGAATAAACAAGCATGCCAAAAGAGTAAAATAGATATATTTTTTGTTGTTGAAGAAATGAATCTTCTAATAATCCACAGAGAAAATGAGTTACATTAGATGAGCATAATTATTACTTGGAAAATCTCTCCTTACGTAGGAAATAAAACAAAACTTTTGGGCTAGTGCCATATTAAGTTGTGAGGTATCTTCCTGAAAACTAGATTTTCAGCTTGTCCTCCAAAGACATCTGATCCCTGCCAACTGTATTGCATGCCATTGATTATTCCAGATGTCCCTAACCATCCAGTAGTCCCCAACAAGAGGCTCTTTCCAATAAAGAGAAGCAGAAAAATGAAATTGAAGAGATATAACATGTACTATTCCAAAATGTCCAAGCTTATACTATTCCAAAATGAAAAATGATGAGGTTCCTCATTGATGATGACTACAACAATGAAATGAAAGTATGTAAATTTCTAATACTAAATCTATAACCTGCATAGCCTATAGGCACTTTACTTTACATAGAGAATATTAAAAATAATTTCACTTCATGTTGAAAACTTATAAAATAGCTCTTGAAAGATTTCAAGCCCTCACCCATTTTTATGCCAAGCATGCAGATTATGTCTGTAATTCAAAGACGTCATTTTGCAAGCTTGAAATCAGAGACAGTGCATTATCTTGAATTCAAACTCCATTCTCTGATTGCAAGCTTCCATAGCTTTAAAGAGTATATGCCTAAGATTTTAACCATTCTCTTGGACTGGTAATGCACTATCTCTGATTTCAAGCTTGCACAACTTTAAAGAGTATATGCCTAAGATTTTAACCATTCTCTTGGAATGGTAATGCATTGTCTCTGATTTCAAGCTTGCACAGCTTTAAAGAGTATCTGCCTGAGATTTTAACCCTTAGCCAATCCATTATTTTATCGCATTTTTCATCCTCCACTTTATCTCATTCATGTCATTGCCTTCTCAAAGCTTTTGGTCGCTTGTATCATTTATGACTCCTTCATAAACTAGCCTTTTCCACTTTTTCCAGTTTTCATTTATGCAAAGATTTTACATTACAATTGATTCCATATCTCACATTGATGCAGAGCCAAGAGAGAAAACAAAACCTTGACACACTTATTCAACTATATGTCTCTTTGTAACATTATCCAACTCAAACATTTGAGATAAGAGTTCTAAACTTATTCAAATTCTTCAAAACACTCAGTCAACACCATCAATTAAGATCAACCCCTTTTACAACTTCTTCCAACCTTTCACAAATGGCACATGTTGGTTAAAAATAAAAAATTTATCTGTCTAAGCACAACCAATCAAATCAAAACATATGTCACCTTTATTGTGAGTCAAAATAGAAAACAAGTACTTTTACAAATGTTTGCCCTTTCATTTACTTGTCACCCTTAGTGACTGTCCTAGAGTACATCTATAGTATCTACAAGCCACCAAGCACCAACTTTTGATCCCAAGATACACATAATCCCTCCAAAAAATGGAACAACTTTAAGAGACAAAATACAACATGTAGAAACTCTTTTCAAACCTCAAGAATATGGTTTAGGTGAGACTCCTTTATTATTCTGCCCTTACTCCTAGTAGGTTTTCCATAGGTCTGACAAAGTTTTTCTTCAAACATAGACCTTTGCTACCGAGTGTAACCAAATCTTTAGATTCCCCTTGATGTGCCCTATAATATATCCAATTTTTATCATATGTTGTCTTTGTGAATATAGATCAAACAAGACTGTATTGCTGCTAAAACATGGCTAATTAGGTCATGGTCAAAACAGGTTTACTGTATTTGCTATCTCCAACACTAAAATTGCAAAATCAATGCTTAGAATAGATTGAATTTGACTCATACATGATCAATAGGCTATTTCAAAGTCATTCCCACCACTATTTTTATAAACCCTAGCACTTGGTTCCCTTAATTCTGTCTTTATCAGACCGAAACACATAAATACAGTCCAAGATCTCAGTACTTCACACCTTTCGCTTGTGCCTTTCACCCCAAAACCATTGAATATATAAGAATATGCATGAAAGATCAATATCACAAAGATTCAGAAGATTCTACTGATATATCAAACAGAAACATAATTTCTTAACTCACTGTTAACCCTAGTGAGGGTTTTAGACTGTTATGAGAAAAACAATGATTTCTCCTTCAAATGAACAATAAAATGCATGAAATCAAGTCCAACAGGAAGGTGATTGATTTCTCTACCATTTACAAATATTTTCCCACAAGTTCTAGCCCATACTATTCCATACATAAGCCTATAACAGTGAAAATCTATAGAAAATGCAAAAACACAGAGGTACTCTTTATTCCAACTTCAAATCTCCATCACACTCGAAGTTCTCAATGCTACAAAATCATTTTTAAAGGAATTCCAACTAACTTTAAACCTGCTAACTACCTCCTAATGCCTAAAACCACCTAAGACCCCTTCTATGCAACTTTTACATAATAAATGGTAAGTTGGCAACTT
This sequence comes from Sequoia sempervirens, assembly GCA_007258455.2. Classification (NCBI taxonomy): domain Eukaryota; kingdom Viridiplantae; phylum Streptophyta; class Pinopsida; order Cupressales; family Cupressaceae; genus Sequoia; species Sequoia sempervirens. The sequence continues at coordinate 120,548,759 of VDFB02047230.1, forward strand.
TGAATTTCACATTTGTTTGCTAAATATGATTTTAATACATTAGAAATGACTTAAATGATCCTTATTACAAGGTGAAACATCAAATTGAATCAATTTCTCAAACTTTCCACAACGAGTCAAAATTGTGTCAAGGTGCTCCTGCACCAGACATATACACTACTCTATTGTATGAGGTGCTCCAAACGATCTTTAGTTCACAACCTAAGTAGGAAACAGATACCTCTAAGCTCAACAAACATAAATTTGATAAACAACATGCAAGATTTCTACAATTCTAGTGCAGGAGCACCTTCACATCACCATGATTCTATTTTGTAAATGATTCCATTTTTCCATTTGTAGGGGTCATTCAAAGAAATTTGATGAGTAATTGCAAAGAAAATGTAAAAATTGTCAACAAAATGCAAAAACTGTAAAAGTTGCACAAGGTAACATTAGAATGTGAAAGGTCATTTGTGCTTGAGGTCATTAGTAGGAAGTTAGAAACTCAAAAGACATGTTTTATTTCCTATAAAAGGCCTTGTAATCGATGGAGAAGGTGTGGTGATTGGGGAGAAGAGTAGGAATGAATAAAACCTCTATTTCTTGCATAATTCTTAGAAAATTCACTGAAATTCACTGTTTTCTGCAAGTGTACGGACCTGTACGGGTTTATTTGCATAAATAAATGTTTTTAAGTGTTATTTCACTCAAACAACTCCCATTGTAAACTTTTTTCATGCAATTTGACGCCAATTTGTGAAAGTTATTATGATTTTACACAAAACTGCTAAAACCCTGAACTAGGGTAACCAATCAGCCATAAAAATTGTTTTTCTCTTACTTTAACCATTGAAATCTCCTAAGAATTGGTGGATAGGAATTTTTGAATTTCCTTTAATATTTTTTCAAGGTTGCAGAGCATTTGGTTGTAATTTGGGATGATTTCTTGAAAGCCCTACTCTATAAATTTTGAACATGACAAACTGTAGCAGAGATTCAAGAGAATTTGAACTAGGGTTTGCAAGGATATACATGGAAATGACCTAGTGATGCATTTATTATCTTGTATTAGCCCATTTACACTTGATTGGGGTGTTGGTATAGTGGATATATATTGGGAGGTTGGATATTCATTAACCCCTGTTTGTCAAGAAGGCCTAATGAGACCTAATACAGTCTGAGAAAGTAGTTTTTTTAAGCATTTGTTCGAAAAGACCTATATCTCATCTTGCACTATGTTTTGAAAAAGGAAAATGGGTAACTAAAAGTATAATTATTTTGGGTTTTCATGATGTAATTTGTGAGATTATTTATGACAGACCTGTGACAGACCTATTAGAGTGGGGACAGGGTAATGAAGGAATCACACAAAAAAATATAAATCTATATTCTTGGGGCTTGGAAAGAGTTTGAATATGTTGAATAATTCCTAATTAAGTTGTATCAACTGATGGTTTGATGGTTGTTCCTTAAGAATTGAAGTTTGTGTTTGTAAACAATGGTGCCACTATGAAAGGTTTAAGACAGTTGGGTATGAAGTAACCACTGGTTGATGTTATGAAGAACTTAGTTGATTGTAATCAATCACTTTTAAGATTCTGAAGGCCTTCAAGGAATTGGGAACTCTTAATGCAAATTTGAGTATTTGAGTTGAAAGATTTGAGAAATAAAAGTGAACAAATGATGAATCTAATGTGATCGCTTTGAGTTTTGCTGAATACGTTTGTGAAAGTGGTTTTTTTCCTCTTGTACTTGCATCAAATTCATGGGTTAAAATCTCTATTTGATTTGCTCTCTATATCTCTATGATATGGAAATGACCTTAAATTTCAAAAAAGAGTAGCATTTCTCTTTTTCTACTATTTTTTACATTTTTTTCAAATCCGATTTTTCAGGATTATTTCAAAAAATCCTGAACTTTTGGTTTGCTGATTTTTTCCCCAAAAGATTTTTTATGCTATGAAATTTGAAACAATACCACACCTCAACCTTTTCACTCTGGCCTTAATGGCCTAATAGAGGGGAGTGTTAAGACCACATGCATCTTTGTAATTAGTTATACAATGTGAAGTAATTGGAAACAAAGTCCAACATCTAGTTAAAAGGTTGCAAAACCAAGTCTAGCTCTAATTAGCTGGAAACAAAGTCCAACATCCAGCTGGAAAGTCTACCTTTAGTGAGTTGGAAAGAGAATTACAAGATCTTTTCAGGATATTTACAATATAATTTAATTTTGACTAGGAGTTCTCATCATGTGTATAATTATAGATTAATATTTATTATATCTATTCCCTCTACACTTTTTCTCATTCGTTGTTGTTCATAAATATATAATAGTGATTGCTTATAATAATCACTTGGAAGGAACTTTAACAATAGTATCATTTGAAGCTGGATAATGAAGACAAAAATTGAGTTTGATAAATGCACAATGCTTTTAGGAACTGCAAGCATATTTTATTGGCTGCAAGAGAAATTTGTTCCTAAAGTACCACAAAGGAAAGGGAAGAAACTGAAAATAGTGAAAAAGTATGATTAAAATCTCTTCTAAACTACCTATTTTAAATTTGTGTCAACAATCTTGGTGCTCTATTCTGTTCTTTAAATTTTTGTTCTACTCAATGCAGAGAGACTGGAGAATCTAAAGCAAAGATGTCTGAGTTTCTAAAACTTATGAAGGTAGATGGTTCTACTTCTGAACTATTCAAACTTCAGCCTTCATTTGGATTTTTCTTTATGATTATACCAACTTTTAATTTTAACAACATAAAGTTTCCACAGTCCATGATAATCAAGTGCTATTATTTCTGGATTGGAATTGTGCAAATTTTTTATATCAACATTTCTGATCATACTCAATGATCCATCATCAGGATGATAGGCAAGCAGAAAGAGAGAAGAATCATCTTGATGATGGATCAAGGAGTATCATCCGAAATGTTGATATAAAAAATTTACACAGTTTCAATCCAGAAATAACTAGCAACTTTTAATTTTATTTTGATCAATTAACTCTGTAGTAATTAAAGGAAGATGTTGGGTGGAGAGGACCTAGAATGGATAAAAAGGGTAAGAATTTAACTTCCTATATTGCTCTAAGAATTCACTTGCACTCAATTGCTTCAAAATTCAATATTTCAACATGAAAGTGTAAGGAACAGACCTTTACATGATATTTGTACACCATAGTTTCATAAATAGATCTAGCATCAATCTACTACCATGTAAAGAGTAATGAATGTAAGAGTGAGTTCATAGCAGTATCTCTTTTGGAATAAGGTCGGGGATGATATTCATGAACCATTGAATCATAACATTTAAAAATTTAAATTATACAACCAAAAGTAGTTTGCAAAACCAATGTTTCTGGATTCAAGAAGACTTGTCTCATGCACTTTGTTGAATTTGACTCAGATTCTATTTGTTTTTTGTTTTTCTATATAAACCTAGGAGGATCTATAGGGGGCCATGCCCAAAAAACTAGAAACAAGGAAACATACAAAATTAAGAGCTACATTAAACTAGAGAAAATAGCCATGCCAGGGCTATAGAGAAACTTGAAAAACCTAAAACGATTACTATTTGTAGTAATTGAAATTTGACTCAGTGAAAGGAAGACAAAACTCCTTTTCTAAGCAATCTACATAAGCACTACACTCAAATTAACTAGCCTTTTTTAGTTTAGGGACCTGATCTGCTGCTAAATAGAATAGATTATTCTAATTAATTTAATGTGTTTTAACTTGAAAGATTTACATTTACTAAGCAAGTAAAAACATGAAAACTATAAAAAACAAATGTTGTTTGACAAAAATAACAAGAGGAAATCAGAACTAGAAATCAATAACAAAAAAGAATCTGGCAGATAAATTTGGAGATCACTGGACTGGATGCTAGTGACAAGTGTGGATGTTGGCGTGATGCATTGTTGTCTGTATGATGGAAACAACCAAAGTGCAAATTTGCTTTGAAAAACTTGTCATGAAACCAACAAATCCAGAGAAGATCACCAGTGATGGAAGAAGTAAAATAACAGAAATCTAAACTAAGCTATTGCAAAGAAATTGATAGAAATGGAAAAGAATATAAAGGAAAGATATCACCAAACTCATAGGAGGTTGAATATTTTCCTCTAGATGATACCTTGTAGCTAAAGAAGACAAGGGAAATGTTTCTATGGCTACATTGGAGCTTGTCTTCAGGTCAAGCCCCTGAATAGGTTTTTCAACCTCCACAAATAGCCTATATTTTGAAAAGAATGAAAGATGCATGTGTTCTTTAATCATAAGTGTATTAAGGAATGAAAGAACAATAACAGTGCTAAAAAGAGTGCAATAAAAAGAGAATAACAATGCATGTGAATGCGAATGTGATCCCACAATACTAAAGGAAATAACACAAGGGATTCAATAGAGATAACAATGGAAAAAGAAAAGAAGAATTTAGAGTAAACTACAATGCAAATGACCTCATAGAGCTTCAAGTAAACAAAGGAGGACTAAATGTTGCAATTTTTCTTCTAGACCTCTCACGAGCTAGACAAAGTGTTGAATGACCTTCACATGCAATCATAGTGGTGGTATAAAGCTTCAAGAGTGTTGTTCAAAATGGAGAATGTTGAAAGATAGTTCAAGTTGCAAGAAGATTGAATGAAAGACAACATATTAGCAGGTAAGATCAACTACAAGAACAGTATGGATGATAACCATATATATTCAAACTTCAGACAGTTCTTTAACATCAAGCAGTAAAATAAGAGGAATGAGACACAAAATATACAATGATAGTTGGCAAAGGTTTTCCATAGTCCATGCACTATTTGAAAGATTGCTTCTTGAATCAACTATGTATGTTTTTGTATTGACATTTCAGATCACTTTCCTCTTCCTAATGATGGATCAATGAGTGTGATCTGAAATGTCAATACATAAGCATACACAATTGATTCCAACAGCAATCTTTCAAAGAATATACAATGCTTAAATTTATTTCTTTTCAGTTAAAAGCCATGGACCTAGAGAAAATACCAAGAAACATCAATAATATAGATAGTTATCAATGATATCAATGTTAGTTTGTCAACAAGGTTAACCTTTGGGTTTTACAGCTTGTCATTTGAAAGAAGTGGAAAATGGATTTGCTTTTGTTGCATACTTGTTTATCAGTTCTTTCTTCATTTGGCATTTTATTCAAACAAGTCAAATAATGAAAATTGACCCCTACTTGTGGAAGCCTGCAAGAAGATATATCTACCTCTATCAAAGCTCGGGAGAAATCCAAACCTTGCAATCTACTTACACCTAAAGTTCATGCAAAGGGACTTGTTTCCTAACAAATCCAAATAAAAACTAGAAAAGGTACTAAGATCTTACCATATGTGATTTATTCTCCTAACATATTTATTTGTGAACTACATAATAATAATTTTCATCTCCTAATGACCTTTAGAATCTTAAATATCCATGGCATTTTACACCGTCTAGATTTTGACACCCAACTAAAAATAGAATATCATTTGACAATTCGAGAACTGGTCTTTATAATATTAACCGACCTTTGATCCATGCTATGATAATGTTATCCACTTCTATACTGAACACTTGAAAATTCCTACGAGGAAGTTCCACTTAGCTCTAAGATTGTCCTTATACATGAAAACCTTCCTTTAAACCTTGCTATTTACAAGTTTGTGCTCTACATTTGCGGATCTGTGTTTTGAATAACATTCACTGTCTTGTGCATTCCTTGCCATTGTTTGAGGACCTTAGAAACCACTATTCCAACATGAACAAGAGTGTTTAATAAACCATTTAAATAAACACTATTGTTCATACAATAGTGTTATTAATTTATCACACTACGATTAATTTATAACAAACTAAGGTTAAACTTAGTTTAACCTAATTGAATTGGAGTTTTAACTTAATTGGTTCCCGCTCCTCCAAATTCTTCCTTGCTAGTATTGACCTTTCACTTCTCCAATTTGGTGAGCTAGGCTTGAAAATAAGGTCTTGCAGAGGGTTTTTGAGTACATATCTTCTGGGTCACCTATATCCAGCCACGACTATGGACTACATTGTATTTGATGTTGTTGATGCCATTTCTAGGTTTTCTTTTTTCGAACTCAAGAATCTAAGTAAGCCTTGAAACCCTAATATTTTCAAATTTCATTTACTGTGAATAGATTGAACCAACAGTTTATGGTGTAATTATTAGGGTTAAAGAAAATTTTGTTTACTTAAACCCTAATAATTAAATCTAAGTAAGCCCTTTAAACCTATTTATTCAAATTCCATTTACTGTGAATAGATTAAAGCAATAGTTTATGGGTGCAATTATTAGGGTTTAAGGATTTGGGCTTTACACCCACTAGTTGCATTTGCTTAAATTTTTTGAAGGAATTTTTAGAAAAAACCCATTTTGAACATATCCTTTAATCATGGCATTCCATGATATTTTGGAAACAGTTTGATTGCCTTGTCTATGCTTCCATATTTTCATGTATGTCTACTAGGGCACTTGTAACTACAACATACGAGAAAAAAGTCCTTGTTGTTATGCTTTGATGGATGTCCCTTCATTATTACTAGATATCTAATGTAGTGCTTATAGTCCAAGCCTATTTTTCAGATTGTTATATTTAGCATCACCAATATTCTCCACAAGAACATTGTCCCTATTTAAAATGATGGAAATGGTTCACACCTCTCAAATTAATTTCTCTTACAACAATCTTGGAGATGAATTTAGATGTAGTGTGAAAATCAAAACATACTCAAAGGTTCTTAACAACTATAATAGTTATACCAGGGGCCATGTTTAACAAACCAAATGCAATTGCAAACTTTTTAGTTTTAAGGATTTAATACAATAAAAACTATTTTTGTCACAAGCTAAATTTATTTATAATTCCACTGTGAACATATCCACAGGGAAGTCTCCATTCCAATAGATTAATAAAAAAAACACAAAGGGTCTTATGGATCTAGTAGAATTGCCAAGTAGCTTACATGTTAGTAGAGAACTAGAAGCATATGCAGGAATTCCATGGCTAGGTGATACAAAAATTCCTAGCTATAATAGAGGAATAAAGCAATAGGCTGGCCTTCATAAAAGAAACCCTTTTTTCTACAGAGGAGATCAGTAATAGTGTATCTTTGAAAATATTGATTCCCCAGGGTTCTTACATGTTAAAACAGAAAATGGTTGGGCCTTGAGAAATTATGAAGCAATTAAATAATAATGTATTATTTTTTGGCTAGGGGACATTTACATCAGGCCAATCTCTAGTTTTTCCAATATTTGTGCTTGTCATCCAAGGAAAAATAAAGATTCAACTGCAATCGTAGATGTTGATAGGGAGAAGTTTTTTTTTCCAAATATGAGAGAAGAAATAGAACATATTAAGGACAGAAAAGTGAAAACTTATTGCATTGCCATCTACATCAAGCCAATCTTCAGTTTTTCCAATATTTGTGCTTGTCATCCAGGGAAAAATAAAGATCCAACTGTAATTATAGATGTTGATATGGAGAAGTTATTTTTTTCAAAAGTGAGAAGAAATAGAACATATTATGGACACAAAAGTGAAAATTTATCGCATTGGCACCTATAGGCCTGACATGGTCAAGTGAAAAGAAATTTTTGCAAAATTTAGGTAATACATGGGAAATGAAAGAAATTTGATAAAATATAGTGGCTAGCTCTTCCATCATCCATTATTCTGCTCTCTCTGATGCAGGTGCATTCCAAGGGTCATGCAATCTTGCATACTCAAAATGATCTTCTAATTTTTGGTCTTTTTCCTTCTGATTTTTCTTTGTTGCGGGTCTATTTGTTGTTACCATTTTTTTTGTGTGTGCTCTATATCTTTGTTGGGAATAGTTGGCTTCAAATTTCACCTTTCCATCTAATTTCCTCGTGTGGGACATGAGAGTAATTTTTATTTGATGAATCTGATTGTTGTTGTAATTGTCTTCCTTCAGCTAGCATTTCAAGCATACAAGCTTTTCCATTTATAGCAAATAGCAGTTACTTTTGTTGGGAACATTTAACCCTTCTTGGTGGCTATTATCCTTCCACTACTAAGAAAATACTAACCTATTTTCAGGTGGTGGCCCATTTCTTTCTGATGACAGTTGTTGACTGGTAACCTCTACTTTCTAGGCACCTCATATTTTAGTTGTTTATTCTTTTCTCTTTAAGGGGGAAAACCCTATGGAAGAAGTACAAGGGGAAGCAAGGGTCATAGAGTACAAAATTTGAACATTTTTTATCCAAGGATAGTTCGACTATGGAATCCATTCCAAGTCATTGAAACATGAAATTCATAGATTGGCATAGATGTCTGTAGCTGAGCTGAATGCCTTTAAGCTTGATTCCAATTTGATGTCTAAAATGTAATTTTTTGAGTCGTCATTTATATTAGTAAGCTATTTTGTATGTTAGTGTTTTCAGCAATAAATTTTGAGTCTTCAGAAAGCTTGTGGTTGGGCTGCACACCAACATCTTTGTGACTTGATATTAGTGAAATCAAATTTGAATCCGATGTTCAAGTAATGTCCTATTGAAAGCTTGATGTAAGGTCTGTTGTGAGTTGTGTGTGAGGATGAGAGATGGGAGGTTGTGAGGATTGCAACATTTTGTAAGTTAGAAAATTTGTAGTCTGTTACATATTTTAGTTTATAGTTTTGTTAAATTAATGGCATTGGCTACCTGAAGTTTACTATTTGCTGAAGACGCCCTATTCAGGAGTGCATCACTCTCAGACTTTACCAAAAGGTTTAGAAATTTTTTGACTTGGGTAAGCTCTACATACCTTACTATCACTACTACTAAATTTTGACCATTTTTTTTCTTTGATTTTTAATAAAAGGAATATTTTAAAGGGGTTTTTGTAATCATTTATGCTCTTAAAAGAGGAAATTTTGAAAAATTATTAGAGGTAAAGCTAGTGAAAGTTTTCAGAACAAATGGATAAGAGAAGAAGTGGCAAAGATAGTGTTGTGTAGGAAAGAATTTGGCTAAAAGAAATAAGTGTTTATGGATTTTAGCAATGCTAGTTGGTAAATGAAATTTTCTTTTATAGTTGTTGTTTTCCTTTTCCCATTGTGAATTTTCTTGATTTGGTTTCCTTTCTCTTATTACTTACCCAAAGATCTTTGCACTTGGCTGTCAAGAACCTCATTGATTCAGCTTGCTAAAATATAGTTGTTGGGAATCCAATTTGGCTACAGAAATTACAACTACTATCTGTACATGTAACTAGGAGAGAAGAGAGGAGCATCATCTAAAAGAATTATGCAGGTGTAACTTCTCAAAGTTTTCACTAATAAATATAACTATATTGCATTATTTTATTTTCCTTTGTGCTTCTAAAATTTATTTGTATGATATTTGAAGAATAGACAACCAGTTTCCAGATTACCTTGAATTTATTGATGTTGAAATGTAACCATACTCTTGCAATTTAAAAATATTCTACGACTGCTAATGGCTTGTTCATAACTAAGAAGGGGGAAAGGATATACTTTTGTTGAATTAAGAAAATATTATTTTATGCAAAAGGCCTATCAAATTACCTTGATTTCACTTATGTCTAAATTACATGTTTCAAAGGTTTGAATAACCTCTTTAATTCCATTGTCAACCTATCAAAAATGTAGGACTTGAACATAATAGGAAGTTTCAAAGGTTTAAATAACCTCCTTGATTCTATTGACAATCTATTGTAGTTGTAGCATTTGAAACTAAAATATTGTCATGGTTTAAATAACCTCCTTGATTCTATTGGCAACCTATCACAACTACAACCTTGAACATAGAAGGGTGTGAACATTTAAATAACCTTCCATATTCCATTGGCAACCTGTCACAACTGTAACACTTGAACATGGTAGAGTGTATATATTTAAATAACCTCCCTCATTCCATTAGCAACCTGTCACAGCTGTAGCACTTGAACATAGAAATGTGTAAAATTTTAAATAACCCCTCTGATTCTATTGGCAACCTATCACAGCTGCAACACTTGAACATAGAAGACTATATAGGTTTAAATAACCTTCCTAATTCCATTGGCAATCTACCACAATTGCAACATTTGAACATAGAAGACTATAGAGGTTTAAATAACCTTCCTAATTTCATTGGCAACCTGTCACATCTGCAACACTTGAAAATAGAAAGTTACAAAGGATTAAATAACCTCCCCAATTCCATTTTCAACCTCTCACAACTATAGCACTTGAATATAATAGGAAATTTTAAAGGTTTAAATAACCTCCTTGATTTTGTTGACATTCTATCACAACTACAACACTTAAAAATAGAATATTGTCACAGTTTAAGTGGAAATAGAGGGTTTTTGAGTAGGTTTTTATTGAAATACCTTGAATCAAGTTTAGGAGATAGTTTAATCATGTTTTTTAGACATATATACATTTTTTTGTAGCTTTGGGATTGAGTAAAGGGCTTGGGAACTTGATGTTGCTTGGTTATGTGGCCTAAATGGCCTCAATTGCTGATTTGAGACAGTGTATTGTGTAAGCTCTCAAGTTTGAGTTGTTTAAGTTGGGAAATGTTTTGAGTCAGTTATTTTGTTGTTTCTCAATGTGGTTTTGAGGATTCTAAAAAAAAATTATGCCTTATTCTCAGTTGGAGTGCTTTGAATCAAGGTTTTGTAAAGGAAAAGTGCCTTGGAAAAACTGGATTGCATTGAAAGTTGGTTGTCTCAATGAAGGCTTCAGTTTGTAGATTGATTTGTTGTCTACAACAAAGTGAGTAGAGTTGTTTCTGACCTCTATTCTTGCATCACTTTCTATCCATCCTTGTATTAGCTCTCCGAACAATGAGCAATATTGTAACTGGTGATGATTTGTAGACTCAAGTATAAGTTTATATTGACATTTTCTTTAGATTTTCATATCAATAATTAATTGCTCTTTTTGCAAGTGTATGATGCTATCATTGTACTATTTCATTGACTTATGTTATGGTGTTTCATTTAATTTTAGTACATAATCAACAATCAAGCACCTCATTGCCTATGAGCTCTCCTAACCCATAATCACAAGAAGAGCATCAAGAAGGAAGCTTGCTGGACCATTTCAATCATAACCGTAGGAAACAAAGAACAAATTCAGGTCTTTCTATTTGTTATCTCGACTAGAGAAGCATCTTTGTTGAATGGTGTGAAACTAAATTATTTTAAGGTTTGCTATTTGTTAATGGATATTTTGGTTTTTAGGTTGTGATCGATGCAAACATCATTCCTCCACTTGTTCAGCTCCTTCAAACTACTGAGTTTGATATTAAGAAAGAAGCAACATGGGCCATATCAAATGCAACTTTTGGTGGTACACATGAACAGATCAAGTATGTATTATTTTAACAAATAATTGCATATATATAAATATATTATTAATGTACTGAGATTACCTGTAGAAGTACAAATCTTAGGCTTACAATGTGAGGATGTGTTCTAGAGTGCTTACGATGTTGGAATCCATAGCTTGTTTGAAAGCACCTGTTTTAGGCTTTTAGCCATAGCAGCATGGTAGTGAATTGTTTGATAAAATACTTTGGTAGACATGTATTGAAAATTTGGTAGCATAGACAAGGTAGTGAACTATTTGAATAAATGCCTCAACGGTCACAAAAGTCAACCATGCACACCTAATGATCAACTATATATGTGAATTGTAATGCAATAAGGGTTACTAATGTGTGAAGTATGTGTAGACCTCATCCATTAAACCTACATGATTGCATGCACCTAGAACCCAAGCAAAGCTTACAATGTTAGGATGTGTTTGAGAATACTTCATTAATTCAAAGATTTTGAGAGGTTCCTTGCAAAATCCATTTTGTACACATTTTGCAATCAATCATTTCATTCCATGAGATGACATCTCTTTAATAGTGCTCAGCAATACATAAGAAACTAGTGCAATTCATCCATTAATGTGTCAAGATAATTTGAAGATCAATAAAGCACTAGTATGTGAATGGAAACACATTGTCATTGATGGCATGGTTTGTTGGTGTTTAGATGGTGTTATTTCATCGCCCATCTAGTGTCAAGCCCTTGCAGGGATGGTGGGCTTGTGGGCCACTTTAATCATGCACTTGGACTATTGGTCGTTAGGGGATGGGCCCCCCTATTTGTGTTCCCACTAGCTGGGCCTGGTTAATGCCAATAACTCAAGCTAACGGCCCATTCAAAACCTCAATTCACAGAAAAAAATACATGAAACACATTAATTTACAGGTTAAAGCATAAAGGTGACATGCACTAATTTCTTGAAGAGATTCTCATTCAACCCTAATAACAAGTACAAAACTGATGAAATTATTGAATTGGGCTGTCAAACTTTTGAGGATAGATGATCCAAATATTGATTTTTTTAATAGCTTTCCTATAAGATTGTTGATTTCAACAAATTCACTCACTTATGTTTATTATTATTTAAAAGCTATTGTTTTATTTCCATACATATGTGTGTGTGTGATATCCTTATTGTAAATAATATTATATATCATAGTGAATCAAATAATTAGACTAAAACTACATTTGGCATCTGCATCCAAACACACTTGGACTGGACTATACTTACATAAGTCAACATTGAGAACCAAACCATATTTCTGAAATCAGTAATCATGGTGTTATTGTCATTAATGTTTATATCATATTGGTATCCTCATAATTATTACAAATGGTCAATTTACAAAACGTTAACAAATATTCCGCAAATATTCTTGTCCATAAATAAATAAAATATAAATACAATAATCTGCAGGAAAGTAAAAATTCCCAAGTAAAAAGTGAAAAGGGAAATGACCTGCCGAGATGTTGCCCTTTCACTATATTCTTCAAGAATTCCACTACTCTGGATGGCACATGAGATCCCAATCCTATTTGAAATAGATTTGTTTCCAAATACCTGAAAACATGTACAACTTCCACCAATACCATGCACAGTCAAGGAAACAAAATCCAAGAATCCACTCATAGGCTGAACAATAATACCCAAGAATGCTCTCCCAAGACCATGTACAGAACCAATAACACCATGTTCTCTTGCACTTTCCAAAGGTTTAGTTAACACTCTAGAGAAACCAAATTCCACACCCTGTGCTAAAGCCTTAGTGCCTTGTAAAATGCCATCACCAACTCCTATAATTTTCCTTGAAGAATCATACAAAAAATCCATTAAAATGTCATATAAAGACAGTGAATATGTTCATATTTCTCAAATCTGTGGATTTTTCCTCAATTTAAATATAATTTTTATGTTCACTTGTTTTATGTGCAACTGAAGGAATAGTCCATCTGTGGAAAGTTTGGCAAGTCCTTTACTCAGAGATGCCAATTTTGAGCTTGTCATACCAAGTAAATCTACTCCAGAAAGCAAATGCAGGGGATTATGTATCAAATCTCTCCAAATCCAATTGGTAATTGATGGTAAGATAACACTTTTTCTCATGAACACGTGTCTGTGAACAACTTTCCTAAGATGGATCTGAAAAAGCAAAGAGTTGCAATGATCAGGAACATAACTTCAAATGCTGACTTGTTTTCTTTCCATTTAACATGAAGACTTGAAACAATCAATCTAAGATCACAACTATTGATGCATAAATTTGATCAGAATTATTCATATGTGGAAGCTGAATTGAGATGTTGCACTAACCTGCAACAAAACAAAGGTCTTTATATTGATGTTTAATAAAAAATATGAAAGTATTGCTTTGGAATTGCCTGAAATGCTTTTCTTTCTTGCAAAGTAGTAGATTTTGAGGTAGGAATGGAATTTTAACAGAGTGTTTGTTGTTTCCTCTCTTTAATGTGATAATTTTGTATCTTTCCAATGGTCATGTATCTGGATTACCTTTGTTAGGTTTTTGAGAGTGGGAATCCCAATGTAAAAGAAATAGTCCTTTCAAACATGGCAAACAACTTTTGACCGGATTCTGTTATAGTTTGAGGTTTGCTGCTTCAAATCCTCTCTATGTAATTTTTTATGCTTTAGTTCCTAAATGATGTAAAGAAAAAACAATTAACACATTACACTATATTTACTCATTTGAACAAATGCATAATTTCTTCTATTTCTTCCTTTATTTCAGGATCCTTTCACATTTTCTAATTATCATAGAGCAATATAGGAGCCTTTTGATTACTACATGTTTGGAAAAAATTACATTGGTCCATTGATGGATTTCAGGTATTGTTGTTGTGATTCCCAAGAAGGTTTTAGTTCTTTTTTTTTAATCTGATAGGATTGGTTGTATCTCATAGGAGGGTTTCTAATTGTAGATTTAAGCAGTATTTGATCACCCCTAATAATATAGAGGTAGATTATTTTTCCTCATGCTTTTTCTATCGAATTTTTTTCCTATTAACTATGTAGATTTGACAAATGAACAATAAGGTTATTTTGATTTTTGAGACTAAAAATGACATCCTTGAGTAATTTTTTGAATGTAAAGGAGGTTCTCTATATGTTAGGCTTGCTAGGGGAATTGGATTGCTCAACAAGAAAATATTTCTAAATTAATTTAGCTCTAACTCCATGGGAAAGATGATAGTTTGATGGAAATACACAATTCTACCTATATGGGAGTGATGAGAGCTAGATGGAACATCTAAAGAGGTTCCAGCTATGCTAGAGGAAAGCTACGAGGAAACTAAATTAATAATGTTTGAATTTTTTTTTCTTTCTTAGATGTTGAGTCTAATTAATAAGTTTAATGTTGTGTTGCAACTTGTAGTTGAGTATGTTGATATGATAAAGGCTAGCATTGTCAATCCTCTAAAAGTTATCAAAATTGCATTAGTTGATGCAGAAAGGTAAAACTATTTATCTTTATTATAATTAGTGGAACTTGCAACTACAATATTTGATAAAAATCTACTTCCAAATATGTTTTTGACATGCAAATTTTGAAACCTTATTTTTAGGTTGCAGCTCCAAATTGGAGAAGTAAAAGGTGAATACCAGCGAGGAAGAGTTTGGAGGAGCCAAAACCAATAGCGACGGGAAAGTTGTGGATTTGCAAGGGGATTAAATGGGTCGAGCCCCTATAGGAGGTTGTTGCCCTTCCAAAATGATTGCAGTTAAGGAAGGGGAAAACAATATAAGTATATAAAAATAAGAGTATTATGTTTATATAGTGTTAGTAAGTTGTACAGTGTCACTGAGACATTGAATTTAACCAATAAAATTTTGATTTTCCAATCAGGCTTAATAAAGTAAATTTTTAGAGTGGTTTTTTCTCCACTCATAAATACTATGTTGTTTGTGTTTATGTTTGATCAATCATATTTGTTCAAGAATTTTAGTCTACATTTCATGGTGTTTCTTCAACATTTGAATATCTATGATACTTGAAGTTTATATGCATTAATTTGTGAGGATTAATTAAGTTAGATTTGATTTGTAATGACTAACTATATGACTAAAGTAATGACTTACATGACTAAAGTAATGATTAAAGTAATGACTAAAGTAATGACTAAATATATGACTAAATAAATTACTACCATGACTAAATAAATGACCAGTTAACAACAATCAATGACTAAATATATGACTAAATTAATCACTAAATATATGACTAAACAAATCACTACCATGACTAAATAAATGACTAAATTAATGACTAAATCAATGACCAAATCAATGACTAAATCAATGACTAGATAAATGACTAAAATAGTTTAGTCATAAATTTGGTCGCGTTATAAATGACCGGTAATAAACTACTAATGGTCACATGACCAAAATTAGTCATATATATGCAATTTTTAGTAGTTTATTTAGTCATATATTATTGTTTTTGTACTAGTGTATGCTACTACAGAAAAAAATTATGAGGAGATGGAGATCTGATACATAAATAGTAAACAATACAATGTTTGCTTTCAAGGAATGTATTTACGAATTTCAAATATCATGCGACTTGGACTGAGTAAAAATAACCATGATAAACATAAGAGTTACCCTTATAAAACCCTTTCAAATATTTCTCAATAATTCCTACTAAATGACAAATGCTCATCTTGAAATAAGTAGCATTAAGCATTATTAGCAGAAGACCATCGTTTTCTACTTTAAAATGTGAAGAATATATGCATGATTAGAACTTCACCCATGTGCCACAACAATGGAGTTGGATGGTTTATGTTTGTTTTTTTTAATTTTGCGAGGGAAATAAACAAAGCATACAGAGCAACTAATGCAACATTGCAAGATTTCAATCAAATAGATGACTAAAAGACAAAAGAATCTTCCTAAATTTGAAACAATTAAACAATGAAATAAAATGGCAGAAGCAAAGAGGGTTAAAGTTAGTTGCAATTCAGACAGGTTATGGATACACACGTAATACAATTCCAAAAACATTATAATCCATTTTTTTACCTCCACAAATCGTCTTAACTGTACAAAAATAGTTGTCTATCAAGTGGCAGCTACTTGCCAAAAACTTTTGCACCCTCTCAAAACAAAAAAGTTGTATTGTGGATGCTTACAAATTTCTTTGTCTCTATGAATTGAAAACAAATTGCCTATAAAGAGGGTGTTCAAAATCCCACTTCTCTAAATGCAACTAAGCAAATCTTCCACAAAATAATTGAAAAGTAAAATTGAAACAAGAAACTAGAATTGCATTATTCTTACTGAGGCCAAGAGCTCTTCAATGGTATGCTAGTATGAGATCTCTTCTTTTGTGAATACTACGACTCCCTTTAACTATTTTCAACTACCTAAAAATGGTGTTGAAGTTGGGATTTGATAATCTTCTGGTGATTTTTTTTTAACTACTTCAAGAATCAGTTACTGAGAGAAATCCACTTTAGAATCTCATCAAAACTTTATGAAGATTAAACTATGGATTAATAACCACTCTTGATGTAAAAAGCGATTAGGACAAAGCGGTCAGATTGAAGATGACATAGAAATTAGTTATATTTATTAAGCGTAAGAACACTAATTATTTTATGATAGTTATTCCTCCAATAATTTCTAGGATACTATTATTCTCCTAATATTGCAAATGTTTCGTATCATAGCATGCTTAACGCAGCCGCTGAAGAATTATAACCACTAGCACTCATGATAGTAAGTTATAATTTTTTTCTTTAATTCATAATTCACCAAAAGTTGCACATTGAAATTCATTATCTAAAAAAAATCCCCATTAATTCTTAAATGCTATTAAAATTTATTATTCTAAAGCATTATAGAATTTTATTTATTTAAATATATTTATGATTTATTATTATTTTTTATTCTACAAATGTTGATATTTAATATTATGAAGTTTATTTAACAATTAAAAAGAACATTTAATTTTAATATATTAAATCTTTTTAAAAAATAAAAATAAAGTAGCTGCCCTCCCTTTATGGTGAAGGTATATATATTTATATAGTTTAAATTAATGTTTAAATAAGGTTTAAATAGTTAAAGTTTAAAATAAATTTTCAAAATAAAAATTAAAATAAATTTTAAATAATATTTCATATGAGTTGAAATAAAATTTTAAATATGAATTTTTAAGCAAAATTTAATATAATTTTTTTTACTTTTTTTTCTTGCTAGATAAATCACTGCTAAGGGGCAGAACCCTGTATTGCTTCAACAAAAGAAATTACATGAGTTTCTGATAACCAAAAAGCTTCCTTGATGCCCTTCCTTGATAAAATGGCCTTCACTAAATCCCTTTCCTATCCAGTATGAGAATGCATTTACAAATTTCAATACAAAACGGCCTGATTAAGACATGCATTACTAACCACCCTGGGACTGACTTCTACTTGCTATACCTAATACTATATCTATCACTTTAATAAAGCTATAGTATTACTAAAACTATACCAGACTAGACATCTTCACTCCTCATCATCATCTGACTCTGTGTGCTTCATGTATCTAATGTAATTTGCTACCACTAGGCAATCTACTCTGCAATTCTGATGGGCCAGTCCTTTTTCCTTCTCCTCAGGGTCTTTGGGGTCATTCTAGCACCATTCTTCTCCAGAGCCGAAGTCCTAGTCATCATCATCCCCTGTAACAATTTCTTCTGAAATCCCTTCGTCCTCCACATACCTCATTGCCCATCCTCGAGGAAGGTTGGTCACTAGCTTGGCTGCTCTTATAAGGAAGGAAATGCTCTGCTCATGCTCATCCCACAACTTTTCAAACCCTTTTGGGTCAATGGTTTGAATCAGGGGAAATTTCATTACCTCCCTTCCACACATTCACATCATGTAATAGTTTTGTGGCATTGGGGTTTTCTTGTTCTTGTCCATGTTGTCCAGGGCCACATCAATGTCTCCCAGCCATGCGTGAATGAAAACCATCTGTGTTAGCTTCTTTCCCACTTCTTTCAAAACACCCATGTGCAAGAGAACATATAGGAACATGGCTAGAACCTCTGAAATTGACCTGAACCTATGACACTCCCTTAGGAATTCTGGTCCTATGACCTTCTTGGTCACCTAGAGGACCAGAGGATGAGAGGAGGCTAGCAACCCCTACAACCTTTTGTCCATCACTTCACCTTTTAAAGATTGTTGTTGTTTCGACGTATCCAAGGATAGCGGAGTCTCCATTGGGCTACCACACACCTATTGCACCACTTCCTGAAACTCACTAACGTATGCTATTTTTGGTATGCCACTATTGCATTTGAGCAAATTTACACCAACTGAGGCCTTATAACACCAAATGCCTTATTTCCTCATAATTAGCTTTCCTATGTTTGTGCCCTTTGGAGCGTGTTTGCTTGCCACCACCTTGCTAGTGCTACTTAGCGAAATTAATGCATGGTAATATGTTATCCACCCATCCTTTCCCTTTCCTCGAAACTTGTTTGATTTGCTTGCTCCTTGCCTTCTATTGATGACCCCTCTCTTATCAAATAAATCTCTTGGATTTTGTCCTTGATACCATGTGATATTCTTTCACCGCCATTTGGATTGTCATTGCTAGTAATTTCCTTAGATACCAACTTTCATCTCTTCTTACATGGAATTTTCTGACACCTTTTTTGCCAACTCATCCACCTTGTCATTTCCTTCTTAGTAAATATGGCTAATTTTGAAGGCCTCGAACCTGTCCGCCAATTGTTTGACACTCTGCAACAAATGATTGAGTTTCCAATTAGGAGTGATGCCTCTCCTTATGGCACTGATCGTGATCATCGAGTCTCCTTCCAAATGAATTTATTTCACTCCCAAATCAAACCCCAACTGATAACCTATGGTTGTTTCTCCGAACTCAGCTTCATTTTGAGAAAATTCCTAGAGGTGTATTTTTCTACTAGGGTTTTTCCCTATGCATCCCTTGTGATGCAACCAGCTCCACCTGGTCCTAGGTTCTTGTGAGCTACTCCATCATAATTTATCTTTATCCATCCCAGTTCTAGCACTTTCCATGCTACTTCTACTCTCTTTGCCTTGGTTGACTGAGTTGATCCATTCCCACTCAGAAGTGGAGGTTTGAGGCCAAGAAATTTTTTGGTTAGGCAATCATCCCAATTTGTGAAAGTTTTTTGTTTGGCTACTTTTCTTTGAGCATCCTCATTGACTAGCTCTACTATCGCTCCTTCAATTTTGTCCCATAGTCTTTCTTTATTCATCTCTTTCCTATGAAAGATTCTCCTACTCCATTCCTTCCATAGCTCCAATATGACAATGGATGGGGTTATCTGCCATATACCCCCAAAAACTAATTTATTTCCCTTTTAGGGCCACATTTTGAACTAGGATGAAAGATCTACCGGCATGGGGCATTGCAAGTTTAGTTTCTCTCTCAATATGTTCCAACAATCATTGCATAGGGGCATGTCAAGAGAATATGGTGGTTTGTTGACTCTTCATTTTCTTTCAATAGAGAACATCTTCTTGGGCCTTGTACTCCATAGGTGGCTAGCCTATCTTCTGTGAGGATTCTTCTTGGTATCACCATCCAAGAAAAAACTCCAGCCTTGGGGAGGCATTTCCTACCCCAAATCAGTTTACATGGCTAGTCTTGTCGAGCCATAGCCATCTCCTTAATCTTATATCCAAATTTCACCTTGTATGTGCCTGTTGAAGACCCACACCATCTAATCATGTCCTTATTGTTGGATGGGACAAAATACCTGTCTTTGAGGATCTTTTCCAATGCATATTTTTGTGCTTGAGGAGCATTGCGGGTTTGGAGATCTTTCTAGCTCCAACTGTAGGATCCTTGATAGGAAATCCTCCTACCATATTTGGCTACCTTGCTTCCCAAAAGCCTTGTCATTTCATCTTTGATCTCATCCAAGCCTAGAGTACTGCTGATGGGTGGTTTTCCACACCAAGAATCATTCCAGAAGGATGCATTTTTCCCATCTTTGACTTCCTAGGTTACATGTTTTTGTATTATATCCCTACAATCCAATATAAAATTACAGATTGTTGATCCTCTTAGGGGGTTTATTGTAGTGAGAATTTTGGTCAGATCATATGATTCTAGATACTTTCTCCTCATGATTCTAACCCACTTGTGCTCACCTTTTGTGTTAATGTCTCAGACCAATTTGGCCCCCATGGCTTGATTAATTATGGATAGTTGTTTGATCCCTTCCCCACCAGCCTCCTTGGGTGTGCATACCTTGTCCCAGGCCAATAGGGGAAATTTATTTTGGTCCCTATTCCACTCCAAAATAATTTCATAAAAATTTGAGTGAGGGCCTCTTCCATTGCTTTAGGTAGTTTAAACATGACATTGAGTACACTGAGATAGCTGACAAGACTAATTTGACCATTAATAGTCTTCTTGCCGAGGAAAACCACTTGCGAACTTACAAGTACCCAATTTGTTCTTACAGCTATTAATTAGATTCTCCCAATGCAATTTTTGTTGATACTTGCAAAAAGGGGCATCCCCAAGAAGTGACTTGGCAGTGTTGCTACTCTCAAATTTAGGATTTTGGCTAAATCTTTTTGTAGGCTTGGTTGAGTGTTTAGAAAAAGACCTTCAATTTTTTCCAATTGATGCTCTATCCTAAAGCCCTACAATAGTCATCTAAGAAACTTTTGATCACTCTTGCTTCCCTCCTACTGGCCTCTCCCATTAGAATTGTGTCATCTACAAATTGGAGATGTGTTGAGGGTTCCATTCCATTGGCCACATGAACACCTTTCCACTTTCCTTCCTTTCTCATTATTTGAATCCCTCTCCCAAGCACCTCTACCATGATTATGAATAAGAATGGAGATAGGGGATCACCTTGTCTTAAACCCCTTGTGGAGGGGAAGAAGCCATGAGCAGATCCATTCACTAGCACTGAGAATTTAGCTGTAGAGATGCAACTTTTAACCCATGTAATCCAATATTCCCCAAATCCAAATTTCCTCAACACCTCCAAGAGAAAATGTCTTTCTACCATGTCGTAGGCTTTGAGGATGTCTAGTTTTAGTATCATGCAGGAATCTTTTTTTTTTTTGGTTGAATGTATAGTTTCATGAGAAATGATTATTCCTTCTGCTATTGACCATCGTGGTGTAAAACCACTTTGTTCTTCTGATATCACCTCATTCAATACTTCCTTGATTTTGCTATTATTTTGTGACCACCTTATACACCGTGTTGCACAGCGAGATTGGTTTGAAATCACTCATTGTCTATAAGTCTTTTTTCTTGGGGATTAGAGCCAAAATGTGTGATTCAATGCCCCTAGCATTTCCATTCATCTTCTTGATTCCTCCACTACCACTCCTCGATCTCTCCCAACTATATCCCAAAACTTTTGGAAGAAGTAGACTAGGAATCCATCAGGGCTCGGGGCCTTGTCAAGGTTCATCTAGAAAATTGCTTCCTTGACCTCTTCCAAGGAGATCTTTTGATATAGGCACCTATTCTAATCCTCTTTTATGATTGTGGGAATTGCACTTAGAAGATTATCCCTTGCTGCCCCGTTTTCATGGCTTTCGTTGTTTAGAATTTCTTCAAAGAAATTGATCACCTCCTTGTTAACCTCCTCAATAGACTATGCTACTTCTCCATTAGCCTTCTTTATTTCTGCAATCATGTTCCTGCTTTGGTTGGATATTGTTGACTTGTGGAAGAACTTGGTGTTTTTGTCACCCTCTTTCAACCATGCTTCCATTGACTTTTGTTGCCAGTAACACTCTTCCCTCTTCAAAATTTTTTCTAGCTCATCTTTCAAACATTTCTCATTTTCAAAATCCTTTGCATCCATTCCTTTCTCTATTGTGTGTTCATTCAAGACTCTAATTTCTTTCTCTAGCCTCTCTTTCTCTTAGAATATGTTCTTGAAATGTGTCTTGTTCCATTCCTTGAGCTTCTTTTTTATGTACCCCAATTTTTTTCTTATCTTCAAAAGCTCTAATTTATCTCCAAACCTAATCTCATTCCACCACTTCTCTATTAGCTCTGGTAGGTGATCATCTCTCAGCCACATGTTTTCAAATTTGAAAGGATATCCTTTAGGGGGGTCATCCTGCCCAAATGTTAGTAAGTTAAGGAAATGGTTTGATCCTATGAAAGGTAGTATGTGAGCTTCCTATGAGGCTTCTATCTCTCCCCAATCTCCCCAGAGCAGGAATCTATCCAATCTTTCTACTATGTTGGTAAAATCCTTCCTCCTATTAGACCATGTGAATGTTCCATTTTTGGTCTACACATCCCTTAGCAGATTTCTATCTATAAATTCCTAGAAATCTCTATGTATCATAGTTGTTCTTCCTAGACCCCCTTGTTTCTCTTCGTTGTTCAAGGTTGCATTGAAATCTCCAACTACTATCCCCATCTCATTTCTCCTATTTTCTAGCTCACTTGATATTTTGTCACACACTTGTTTTTTTGCCACTATAGTTATTGGCCCATATACATTGATGCCAAAGAATATGTTATGCCTTCTTAGATCTTTGAACTTTAACAATTTCCAATTGTCTTCTTCTTTTTCTACTTCCCCATCTATTGTAAGAGGGTTCCATAAGACTCCCAGACCACTAGGTGATCCTATGGCCTCCTTGAATTGACTTTTCCATTATCTCCAATTACACAATCTCCTCTAACCTTCTTCCTTACTCGATTTTGATTCTTGTATGAGAACTATTTCTGCATTTGATTGGTCAATTTGGCTCTTGACCATGAACCATTTGTCAGGGGCATTATTGCCCCTGAAATTCCATGTTATGATCCTCATTCTACCCTGAGAAGGAGGCTTTCCTTCCCAACAACCAATTTTTTCTGACTAGAGGCATTGCTTGCAATCATCAGCTTGGCTTTGCTTGTTTTCCTGACCCTTTGGGATTTTTTCTTTATGTTAGGTACATTTATCTTTGATTCTGATTGTTCAAGCTACCTCACCTCAAGCAACTCACCTTCCTCTACCTCCTCCTAGGGATCACCTTCTCCATTTGAGAATTGATCACTCTCCTCTTCTTTAGACTGTGCCAAGTCATCTTCTTCCTCCTCGAGAGCATCTAAATTGCTTACTTTGGTGTTCTGCTTATTCTTTTAGCCCCTTCTCCTATTGCCTGGGGTTCCAATTCTTCCTTTGTTAGTTTCCAAAGTTGGGTTTTGATGTCCTTATGGAGTTCTTGTGCATCAACCATAAGAGCATTGAGAGATTCCTCTACCTAAAAATTTCTCATCCCCTAATTTTCCCTTATTGGTGGGGGGCTCTTTTGCATTCTTGAGAGACTCTTCCAGACTTCTTCTGCTCAGGCTCACTTCTAACATCCTTAGATGTATCTTCTATGATTCTGGTTGCCACTTCTTGGGATGTTCCACCCCCTGGTTCTTCCCTCTCTTTATTACTTGTATTAGCCTCCTTTCCCCTGTTTGAAGTGCCTTCCAGAAATGATTCTCTAAAGAGGCAATTTTTGGATTCTACTCCTTCCCATATCTCTATCTCTTGTTGCCAACTTCCATATTTTGTCAGTATTTCTATGTTCTTGTAGATTCCAAACCCCTCATCTATTTCTACTAGTATGTAGGCTTCAACCCCATCCTTTCCATTTATGAAGTCCTCATCCACCCCTAAGCACACCCCTAGGGAATCACCTAATCTCACCATAGCCTCCACATTCCAAAATTTTGAGGGTAGATCCACTAGCTTGATCTAGGTAGGGATTTGGTTTATTTTTTAGTTCTAGGGATCAAAACTTGATCTCCAATTTGGGCAATGAAAACTATATCATTCATTATAAACAGAGGTTTCCATTCTACAATTTCCAACTTTAATTGTTGATCTATACATTCTATGAGAAAAAAAGAGTTTGGTAGCTGGTAGATGCTTACCCATTCTTTGTATTTGTTTTCCCACCATGATTTGATTTCCTCCCTAGGGCAACCTAGGCCAATCCACATGGAAAATAGAGCTCTCTCCATCAATCTGATCACTCTTTTTTTTATCATTTCATAAGGCATTTGGTATAGTTTACTTCACTGTGGTAGCAAACCGTTGCCTTCACTCACTTTTTTTTGAAAATTTATTATGTTTGTTTTCCTTCTAAACATATCTTGGTCTCTTTGATTCATTCTTCTTCCAAACTCAAATTATTCTCCCACTTGTTGGCTCATTTTTCCTTCATTTCCTAGCTTAGTGTTTCCCAAACCCCTGACTCTCTAGACTTTGTTGGTGCAATTTTGAATGCCACTACCCTTGTTGCACCAGATGGGATCCAATGGTTTCCCATGGAAATCATTTTCTTGGAACCACCCACACCTTGGCTCACATATGCTCCATCTTTACTTGTTCCTTTGATGCACTATTGTCTTTAGCATTTGCTTAGGATCTCTCCTCTCGCCATCTCTAAGTTGGCTTCTGCTCTGGTTGCAATCTCAGTTCTCCATGCTTCCATTCTAGTGATAGTGTGGGTGAAACTTATCCACCCAGGCTCCATTCTTGAATACCCATTACGGGATGTGATTCACCTTCTGCTAGTTGATGACTCCTTTTGCCTTCTTCTCTAGATCACCATCCTCCACCATGTCGCATCATCGACTCCTTTTCTCCTTTGCATTTTTTCACTTTTTCTCACCAACTTGCACCATAATTCTTGATTCATTGCTCTTGTTATCTATTGCTTTCCTCTTTTAATATAAATTTTTAACTTAATGTAAATTAAAATAAGTGATGATTTTTATTTGTACATAAAAAAGAATTTTCTCATTTATTCTAGAAAAACACATTAAATTAAATTTTGACAAAAAAATTTCATGTTAGTTATTTAAAATATCAATATAGTTAAAATTATTAAAAAAAAATTTAGTGAGAGAAAAATTTATATGACAATTAAAATATCATTATAGTGAAATTTATTAAAACTTTTTTTAGTGAGAGAAAAGAATTGGGATAAAGAAATTTGTTACAATAGTTTAATTATTTAAACATAAAATGAAGTTAGTCTTCAAGTCAAATTAAATTTGTTGAGTTTTTATTGACACAAGTTTACTTTCACTATATAATGCCTCTCGGCATAAATATTACTATTGCATTAATTTAGAAACTTTCTTCACATTTCTAATCCGATATGTTAAATTTTACACCTAGCATGTGTTTTTCTTTCATGGATTGTGATGGGGTGCTATAGGGTGTGATTTCATTGTAGTGTTACACCTCTCAGCGCAATTAATATTTAAAATAAATGATAATATTAATATTAAATGATAATAGTAATGTTTGTTAAGTTTCTACTTTAACTAATAAATCAGTTTTAAATCCAACAATTCTCCTCCAATTATGTATAAAAAATAAACACACAATTAGCAATATGTATTTATTTAAAATTAAAAAAATCCACCATCACAATCTTATCCTTATCAAAAACATTATTAAAATTGTTAAGTTTCTAATTTGATTTGAATAAATCAATTTTAAATCAAGCAGTTCTCCTCTAGTTATGTTTTCTTCTCAAACTATGTATTAAACACTCACCCTTTTTCACATCTCACAAAAATAATTTGTGCTATTAATAACAAGAATTTTTCTTGATGGGCGTGAAGAATTTTAAATCTATGCATTTGATAAGGTAATTAAAGTCTCCAATTTTGATTTTGCAGCGTAACAACTTTGCATTCATTTTTTTTTTGCAGCCTAACAACTTCGTTTTCAAATTTTGCATTCATGTGTTAATGTTTTTTTATGCATTGTGTTGTTTTATTGATAGAGATACATACAACTATTTATTCATTCTCTATTTTTAAATTTTAATGTTTAAAAGTATTTCGAACATTTTTTCCAATTCCTCATAAATGGCTTTCTATAGCAAATATTATCACTTGTGATAAAATATTTACATCTCAATATAGTGTAACCATGTAATCAACTATTGAAGCATTTGAGCAATTGAATAATACTTTTAATATTAATAATACATTATTAATATTAATAATCTATTAATAAAAAAATGCAATATAATAGTAAATATATATATGTAATATTATTATAATAGAATAAAATGTAATGACATAATTTAATATAATTAAAAAATTAATATAATATAAATATAATATGATATAATCCCTAACCCAATCATTACTAATATAATAATAATAATAATAATAATAACATAACAGTGAATGCTTCAGCCTAGACCTGTTCAAACATGGACAAACAATCAAACATTAGTCCTCAAACAAGTTTAAACCAAACATTCCCCATGAAATTCATTTAAACACAAGAACAAGAAAATAAAGTAAAATATCAAATAAAAGCTAATGAAATATCATTCAAAATGCTCAAACCAGCATCCCAATGGGGAATTTGTACTTCTTTGATGTGGAAAGAATCCCTTTCCCAATTCCTTGATAAGTTTGATGATAGATGTGTGATTCTTGATGCAAAATGCGATTAACCTAGCTATGGATGATGAAATTTTATGCTAACTTAGATGAAAGTATGGATGAACCTGCATAAAATTGTGGATAATAACCTTGCTTGAAGTTGTGGATCCCAAATCAATAGAGAAGGCCTCTATTTATAATGGAGGAGTTTTGAAGATTGAAGAATGGGTAGAATGTGGAATTAAAGATTGGACCAATGGCATTGTGCCACTTGTCAACATGCTAATGAATCTAGAGGAGATGTGCTCACATGTATGTGTGAGCACATCTTGGGACATGGGATGTGTAAGAAGAATGAATTCCAAGGTGGCTTGTGTAAGAGGAGGTGTAAGAACCATAAATGCAAAGGTGGCCTATGTAAGAGGAGGACATGTAAGAGCCATAAATGTAAAGGTTGTTCAAGAAAGAGGACAAAAGTCCTTTGGGAGGGAAAAGTCAAGTGGGTGGAATATTCAAATAATATGCCATTTTTGAATGAAAATAGGGTAATTAGTGAATCAAATAACTTGATTTTCATGTGCAACTCGGTTAGTTAACCAAGGTTGACTTACCCTAGGGTGGAGTTAAAAGCTAGAGGAATGGAGGATTAGTGTTATGAGTTAATTAATCTAATTAACTTAGGTGAAATTAGTTGATTTATGACATTTTATTTAAATGTTTGGGTTTATTTAAATCAAATGAGAGGATAAAGAGCATTAGTATTTTAATTAAATATATTGATTTATTTAATTAAAAGAGATGAAATAAGGATTTAATTAAATAAAGTTGATTTATTTAATCAAAGAGAGAACATTAAGATTTAATTAAATAAAGTTGATTTATTTAATAAAAAACATAACATTATGATTTAATTAAATAAAGTTGATTTATTTAATTAAAGGAAGAATTTTGATAAATTAATTAAATAAATATTATTCAATTAATTGGTTAGTAAAGAAATGATCAAGGAAGAATCAAAGTTAGTTAATTAGAATCTAGTGCATGATATCAATCAATATATTTCGTGTGTCTACATTTTTCCCCTCTTTGAAGCAATGTACTTGCTACGTTGGTTCAAAGAATAATACTAATGAGATAAAAAATTCATTAAAAAAATGATTTTTTTAGATGCCCTAGTTGAAAGAAGTATATTGGCACACTGCCCCCTCAAGAGATTGAGCAAAAAGTTGGATTTGAGGGTCAATCTCATGACAAAGAGGTTCAAGATGGATGTATGGATGGTTATGATGATGATGCAAATGAGATGGTTTTAAGATGCTTAGAATAACATATCTATATAATGCATGTGAAATGATCGGTGTTTCCTATTATGTATGATATGAATGATATGCGGTATGCTGATAGTTTGTGGATGCAGGGTAGATGCATTGGTGATTTTTGGTTGACTGTCATGATACCATGTTAGTCTAAAAGAGGATAGAAGAATGAGAGGGATCAATCCTTGATTCCAAGAAGATGCAGAATTCCAACAAGTCTATGAGTCATCGAGACTTTATTAGATATTCAATGATGAATGATGATTATGTTTTGCTTATCTAGGGATTGGGAATGTAAAGAGCATAACTTTCCTTATGTTTGATAACACACATAGATACGATGCATCAAGGTATAGACAACCAGGATGACATTGTACTTAGTGAGATGGACTTTGAATTGACAAACAAATAGAAGTATTCTTGTTCACACCTAACATATGGAAACCTCACTAGGATGTATT
>VDFB02047230.1:120577418-120630298 GCA_007258455.2 Sequoia sempervirens
TTATGAATTTTTATTACAACTTTTATAAAATATAAAAACTCGTTTTTCTGACCACCTTAACTTGGTCAAAACTTCATGAAATTTAATTTTTATTTTTTTAATCCTATAGTATGTGAAGCATAGAATGTGACACATGTTTCAGATTCAAAAAATATGATACCGTTTGAAAGTTATAGATGTTTTTAAATCAGCCTATCGATCAGGACTTTAGTCATAATT
The DNA here is from genome assembly GCA_007258455.2 of Sequoia sempervirens. Lineage (NCBI taxonomy): Eukaryota > Viridiplantae > Streptophyta > Pinopsida > Cupressales > Cupressaceae > Sequoia > Sequoia sempervirens. The sequence continues at coordinate 120,577,638 of VDFB02047230.1, forward strand.
CTAATAGAAAATGAATAATAATTATTTATTAATTTCAAATTAAATCATAATTTATATTTTTGGAAAGCTGAGAATCTCCTCTAAAAAACCTTTTCGTTTCATTAATTTTGGGTGAAAAAAAAGTCATCTGCCACATGCCCCCATAATATTGCCACTTTTTGGCACACCATGATCCTGCACATACCCTTATATGGTGATCTAAACATTAGAAAACATAAAATCAAATTGGTCAAAGTATTTATGATCCAACAATCCAAATCACTAGCCCATGACATATTTTGATGAGAAGATGTTCCTTATCAAGATTTATCTTTCATCAAACATCAATCCAAATAATCAATATCAATTACATCTAATTGGTACTTTAGCATCACATCAAATCATTCAAATATATTTTTGTTCCAAATCAAGCTTCACAATTATGATCAATCAAATCCAATCAATCCGTCATCATCTCAATCCTCATGTTGCTTAACACTATCCTTGTATTGTTGTGTATCCTCAACAATGTTATCATCATCAATCTTGATCAATCAAATCCAATCAATCCATCATCATCGTGGGATATCCATCCCAATCCTCGTATTGCTTAAACATTATCCTTGCATTGTTGTGTATCCTCAGTAATTTTATCACCATCAATCTGATCAATCAACCCTAGCTTTGTTTTAAAAAAAATCCCAAAACAAATCACTGATATCATTACACATATCCATATCCAAATCATCAAAATCATGCAAAAATCCAAAAACATTCAAAACATATCAAAATCCCAAAATAGGTCAAAAAGTCAGAAAAAGTCAAAAACATGGCATCCGAACTACATTCTCCGAGCTTAAACATAGGCAAGGCTAATCTTTGATCAGCCCCCAAGACACAAAATCCAAAAAAAATCATAAAATCTCATAAAACCGAAAAACATTTGAAAATTTGGAAAATCAAAACATTTGTAAAATCTCAAAAAAACCCAAAAACAACCTCAAAACATTTCAAAGTACCAAAAACATCCAAATATTTGAAAAAACCCATCCATCTCATTTCACTTCACTTGTAATAATCTCATCCATAATAAATCAATCGTCACCTTCATCCTTTGGCAATACAAACAAAACAACCACAACAATAAGAAAAGAAAACTTTTAAATGCAAAATCAAACTCTTAATCATTCGCAAAGATGTCAATCGACCTTATATCAACAACCTTTTGAACAACCTATCGGCTTGCCACCATCCACTAACATGTCCTAGGATGTATCCTTCCTACAATGGGCATTATCTTGGGCAAAACACTTTGGATACTTATCCTAAGCAAAACACATCCCTTTGGCTAGAGGGATGAAGCACATTGACTTTTTTGTTCACTTGATCTTATTGCGCTCATTCCAATGACCCCTCAATGATTTCTAATCAAAATGATTTAGAGAGAAAGGAATGGGGCATTGATCATTATCTTTAGTTTGTTGTGTATTTTGGACATTCTTGCAGTATAATTTGGAAAATACTTGCTTTGGTAGGTGTGTATGGAAGATATTTTAGATAGCTTTTTGACTATTTCATTGATAGGTTATGCCTTTCCATGTTATGGTTTGAGATGTTTGAAACTTTTGAAATACATCATAGTGAGGTTTCCATATGTCAGGTGTGAACAAGAATACTCCTATTTGTTTGTTGATTCAAAGTCCATCTACTTAGGTACAATGTCATCCTGGTTGTCTATACCTTGATGCATCGTAGCTATGTGTGTTATCAAACATAAGGAAAGTTATGCTCTTTACATTCCCAATCCCTAGATAAGAAAAACATAATCATCATTCATCATCACATATCTAATAAAGTCTCGACGACTCAGACTTGTTGGACTTCTGCATCTTCTTGGAATCAAGGGTTGATCCCTCTCATTCTTCTATCCTCTTTTAGGCTAACATGGGATCATGACAGTCAACCAAACATCACCAATGCATCTACCTTGCATCCACAAACTGTCAGCATACCGCATATCATTCATATCATACATAATAGGAAACACCGATCATTTCACATGAATTATATAGATATGTTATTCTAAGCATCTTAAAACCATCTTAAAACCATCCATACATCCATCTTGAACCTCTTTGTCGTGAGATCAACCCTCAAATCAAACTTTTTGCTTAATCTCTCGAGGGGGCAGTGTGCTAATATACTTCTTTCAAATGGGGCATCTAAAAAAATCAATTTTTTTATAAATTTTTGATCTCAGCAATATTATTCTTTGAACCAACATAGCAGGTACATTGCTTCAAAAAGGGGCAAAATGTAGACACACAAAATATCTTGATTGATATCGTGCACTAGATTCTGATTAACTAACTTTGATTCTTCCTTGATCATTTCTTTACTAACCAATTAATTAAATAATATTTATTTAATTAATTCATCAAAATTATTCCTTTAATTAAATAAATCAACTTTATTTAATTAAATCATAATGTGCTCTCTTTGATTAAATAAATTAACTTTATTTAATTAGAACTTAATGTTCTCTCTTTGATTAAATAAATCAACTTTATTTAATTAAATCCTTATTTCATCTCTTTTAATTAAATAAATCAATATATTTAATTAAAATACTAATGTTCTTTATCCTCTCATTTGATTTAAATAAACCCAAACATTTAAATCAAATGTCATAAATCAGCTAATTTCACCTAAGTTAATTAATCTTAGATTAATTAACTCCTAACACTAATCCTCCATTCCTCTAGCTTTTAACTCCACCCTAGGGTAAGTCAACCTTGGTTAATTAACCAAGTTGCACATGCAAATAAATTTATTTAATTCACTAATTACCCTATTTTCATTCAAAAATGGTATATTCTTTGAATATTCCACCCACTTGACTTTTCCCTCCCAAAGGAATTTTGTCCTTTATCCTGAGCCACCTTTGCAATTATGGCTCTTACATGTCCTCCTCTTACATAGGCCACCTTTGCATTTATGGCTCTTACACCTCCTCTTACACAAGCCACCTTGGCATCATTCTTCTTACACATCCCATGTCCCAAGATGTGCTCACACATACATGTGAGCACATCTCCTCTAGATTCATTAGCATGTTGACAAGTGGCACAATGCCATTGGTCCAATCTTTAATCCCACATTCTCCCCATTCTTCAATCTTCAAAACTTCTCCATTATAAGTAGAGGCTTTCTCTATTGATTTGGGATCCACAACTTCAAGCAAGCTTTTTATCCACAAGTTTATGCAGGTTCATCCATACTTTCATCTAAGTTGGCATAAAATTTCATCATCCATAGCTAGGTTATTCACATTTTGCATCAAGAATCACACATTTATCATCAAGTTTATCAAGGAATTGGGAAAGGGATTCTTTCCACATCAAAGAAGCACCAATTCCCCCATGGGATGCTGGTTTGAGCATTTTGAATGAGATTTCATTAGGTTTTATTTGATATTTTACTTTGTTTTCTTGTTCTTGTGTTTAAATGAATTTCATGGGGAATGTTTGGTTTAAACTTGTTTGAGAACTAATGTTTGTTTGTTTGTCCATGTTTGAATAGGTCTAGGCTGAAGCATTCACAATTATGTTATTATTATTATATTAGTAATGATTGGGTTAGGTATTATATCATATTATATTTATATTATATTAATTTTTTAATTATATTAAATTATATTGTAATATATAGTTATAGTAAATTATATTATATTTATACTATATAATATTCTATAAATATTTATTACATTATGTCATTACATTTTATTCTATTATAATAATATTATATATATATATATTTACTATTATATTGCTTTTTTTATTAATAGATTATTAATATTGAAAGTATTATTCAATTGCTCAAATGCTTCAATAGTTGATTACATGGTTACACTATACTGAGATGTAAATCTTTTATCACAAGTGATAATATTTGCTATAGAAAGCCATTTATGAGGAATTGGAAAAAATGTTCGAAATACTTTTAAACATTAAAATTTAAAAATAGAGAATGAATAAATAGTTGTATGTATCTGTATCAATAAAACAACACAATGCATAAAAAAACATTAACACATGAATGCAAAATTTGAAAACGAAGTTGTTAGGCTGCAAAAAAAAATGAATGCAAAGTTGTTACATTGCAAAATCGAAATTGGAGACTTTAATTACGTTATCAAATGCATAGATTTCAAATTTTTCATGCCCATCAAGAAAATTTCTTGTTATTAATAGCACAAATTATTTTTGTGAGATGTGAAAAAGGGTGAGTGTTTAATACATAGTTTGAGAAGAAAACATAACTAGAGGAGAACTGCCCGATTTAAAATTGATTTATTCAAATCAAATTAGAAACTTAACAATTTTAATAATGTTTTTGATAAGGATAAGAATGTGATGGAGGATTTTTTTAATTTTTAATAAATAAATATTGCTAATTGTGTGTTTATTTTTTATACATAATTGGAGGAGAATTGTTGGATTTAAAATTGATTTATTAGTTAAGGTAGAAACTTAACAAAAATTACTATTATCATTTATTTTAAATATTAATTGCACTGAGAGGTGTAACACTACAATGGCATCACACCCTATAGCACCCCATCACACCCTATAGCACCCCATCACAATCCATGAAAGAAAAACACATGCTAGGTGTAAAATTTAAACAGATCAGATTAGAAATGTGAAGAAAGTTTCTAAATTAATATAATAGTAATATTTACGCCGAGAGGCATTATATAGTGAAACCAAACTTGTGTCAATAAAAACTCAACAAATTTAATTTGACATGAAGACTAACTTCATTTTATGTTTAAATAATTAAACTATTGTAACAAATTTCTTTATCCCAATTCTTTTCTCTCACTAAAAAAAGTTTTAATAAATTTCACTATAATGATATTTTAACTTTCATGTAAATTTTTCTCTCACTAAAAAAAGTTTTAATAATTTTAACTATAGTGATATTTTAACTAACATGTAAATTTTCTGTCAAAATTTAATTTAATGTGTTTTTCTAGGATAAATGAGAAAATTCTTTTTTATGTACAAATAAAAATAATCACTTATTTTTATTTACATTAAGTTAAAAATTTATATTAAAAGAGGAAAGCAATAGATAACAAGAGCAATGAATCAAGAATTATGGTGCACGTTGGTGAGAAAAAGTGAAAAAATGCAAAGAAGAAAAGGAGTCGATGACGCGACATGGTGGAGGATGGTGATCTAGGGAAGAAGGTAGGAGTCGTCAACTAACAGAAGGTGAATCACATCCCGTAGTGGGTATTCAAGAATGGAGCCTGGGTGGATAAGTTTCACCCACACTACCACTAGAATGGAAGCATGGAGAACCGAGATTGAAACCAGAGTAGAAGCCAACTCAGAGATGGTGAGAGGAGAGCTCCTAAACAAATGCTAAAGACAATAGTGCATCAAAGGAACAAGAAAAGATGGAGCATACGTGAGCCAAGGTGTGGACCTGGTTCCAAGAAAATGACTGCCATGGGAAACCATTGGATCCCATTTGGTGCAACAAGGGAAGTGGCATTCAAAAGTGCACCAACAAAGTCTGAAGAGTTAGGGGTTCAAGAAACACTAAGCCAGGAAATGAAGGAAAAATGAGCCAAAAAGTGGGAGAAGAATTTGAGTTTGGAAGAAGAATGAATCAGAGAGACCAAGATCTGTTTAGAAGGAAAATAAACATAAGAAATTTTAAAAAAAAAGTGAGTGAAGGAAACGGTTTGCAACCACAAGGAAGTAAACTATACCAAATTCCTTATGAAATGATAAAAAAAGAGTGATCAAATTGATGGAGAGAGCTCTATTTTCCAAGTGGATTGTCCCAGGCTTCCCACGGGAGGAAATCAAATCATGGTGGGAAAACAAATACAAAGACTGGGTAAGCATCTACCAACTACCAAACTCTTTTTTTCTCATAGAATGTATAGATCAACAATTAAAGCTAAAAATTGTAGAAGGGAAACCTCTTTTTATAATGAATTATCATAGTTTTCATTGCCTAAATTGGAGATCAAGTTTTGATCCCTAGAACTACAAAATAAACCAAATCCCTACCTAGATCAAGCTAGTGGATCTACCCTCAAAATTTTAGAATGTGGAGGCTATGGTGAGATTAGGTGATGCACTAGGGGTGTGCTTAAGGGTGGATGAGGACTTCATAAATAGAAAAGATGGGGTCGAAGCCTGCATACTAGTAGAAATAGATGAGGGGGTTGGAATCTACAAGAACATAGAAATACTGACAAAATATGGAAGTTGGCAACAAGAGATAGAGATATGGGAAGGAGTAGAATAAAAAAAATGCCTCCTTAGAGAATCATTTCTGGAAGGCATTTCAAATAGGGGAAAGGAGGCTAAGTAATAAAGAGAGGGAAGAACCAGGGGGTGGAAGATCCCAAGAAGTGGCAACCAGAATCGTAGAAGATACATCTGAGCATGTTAGAAGTGAGCCTGAGCAGAAGAAGTCTAGAGGAGTCTCTCAATAATGCAAAAGAGCCCCCCCACCAATAAGGGAAAAGTAGGGGACGGGAAATTTTTAGGTAGAGGAATCTCTCAATTCTCTTATGGTTGATGCATAAGAAATCCAGAAGGACATCAAAACACAACTTTGGAAAATAACAAAGGAAGTAGAATGGGAAGAATTGGAACCCCAGGAAATAGGAGAAGCGGCTGGAAAGAATAAGTAGAACACCAAAGTAAGCAATTTAGATTCTCTCCAGGAGGAAGAAGATGACTTGGCACAGTCTAAAGAAGATGAGAGTGATCAATTCTCAAATGGAGAAGGTGATCCCTAGGAGGAGGTAAATGAAGGTGAGTTGCTTGAGGTGAGGCAACTTGAATAATCATAATCAAAGATAAATGTACCTAACATAAAGAAAAAATCCAAAAGGGGCAAGAAAACAAGCAAAGCCAAGCTGATGATTGCAGGCAATGCCTTAGGTCAGAAAAAATTGGTTGTTGGGAAGGAAAGCCTCCTTCTCAGGGTAGAATGAGGATCATAATATGGAATGTTAGGGGCATTAATGCCCCTGAAAAATGGTGCATGGTATTGACCAATCAAATGCAAACATAGTTCTCATACAAGAATCAAAATGGAGTAAGGAAGAAGGTCAGAGGAGATTGTGCAATTGGAGACAGTGGAAAAGTCAATTCAAGGAGGCCATAGGATCGTCTGGTGGTCTGGGAGTCTTATTGAACCCCCTTACAATAGATGGGGAAGTAGAAAAAGAAGAAGACAATTGGAAATTATTAAATTTCAAAGATCTAAGAAGGCATACCATATTCTTTAGCATCAATGTATATGGGCCAATAGCTATAGTGGCAAAAAAACAAGTGTGTGACAAAATATCAAGTGAGCTAGAAAATAGGAGAAATGAGATGGGGATAGTAGTTGGAGATTTCAATGCAACCTTGAACAACGAAGAGAAACAAGGGGGTCTGGGAATAACAACTACGATACATAGAGATTTCTAGGAATTTATAGATAGAAATCTGCTAAGGGATGTGTAGACCAAAAATGGAACATTCACATGGTCTAATAGGAGGAAGGATTTTACGAACATAGTAGAAAGATTGGATAGATTCCTGCTCTGGAGAGATTGGGGAGAGATAGAAGCCTCATAGGAAGCTCACATACTACCTTTCACAAGATCAAACCATTTCCTTGTCTTACTGACATTTGGGCAGGATGACCCCCCTAAAGGATATCCTTTCAAATTTGAAAACATGTGGCTGAGAGATGATCACCTACCAGAGCTAATAGAGAAGTGGTGGAATGTGATTAGGTTTGGAGATAAATCAGAGCTTTTGAAGATAAAAATTTTTTTGGGATACATCAAAAATAAGCTCAAGGAATGGAACAAGACACATTTCAAGAACATATTCTAGGAGAAAGAGAGGCTAGAGAAAGAAATTAGAGTCTTGAATGAACACACAATAGAAAAAGGAATGGATGCAGAGGATTTTGAAAATGAGAAATGTTTGAAAGATGAGCTAGAAGAAATTTTGAAGAGGGAAGAGTGTTACTGGCGATAGAAGTCAAGGGAAACATGGTTGAAAGAGGGTGACAAAAACACCAAGTTCTTCCACAAGTCAACAATCTCCAACCAAAGAAGGAACATGATTGCAGAAATCAAGAAGGCCAATGGAGAAGTAGCACAGTCTATTGAGGAGGTTGACAAGGAGGTGATCAATTTCTTTGAAGAAATTCTAAATAAAGAAATCCATGAAAACAGGGCAGCAAGGGATAATCTTCTAAGTGCAATTCCCACAATCATAAAAGAGGATCAAAATAGGCGCCTATATCAAAAGATCTCCTTGGAAGAGGTCAGGGAAGCAGTTTTCTAGATGAACCTTGACAAGGCCCTGAGCCCTGATGGATTCCCAGTCGGCTTCTTCCAAAAGTTTTGGGATATAGTTGGGAGAGATCGAGGAGTGGCAGTGGAGGAATCAAGAAGAAGAATGACAATGCTAGGGGCACTGAATCACACATTTTGGCTCTAATCCCTAAGAAAAAAGACTCACAGACAATGAGTGATTTCAAACCAATCTCATTGTGCAACATGGTGTATAAGGTGGTCACAAAATAATAGAAAACAAACTCAAGGAAGTATTGAACGAGGTGATATCAGAAGAACAAAGTGGTTTTGCACCAAGATGGTCAATAGCAGAAGGAATAATCACTGCTCATGAAACTATACATTCAACTAGAAAAAATAAAGATTCATGCATGATACTAAAACTAGACATCCTCAAAGCCTACGACATGGTAGACAGACATTTTCTCTTGGACGTGTTGAGGAAATTTGGATTTGGGGAAAATTGGATTACGTAGGTTAAAAGTTGCATCTCTATAGCTAAATTCTCAATTCTAGTGAATGGATTTGCTCATGGCTTCTTCCCCTCCACAAGGGGTTTAAGACAAGGTGATCCCCTATCCCCATTCTTATTCATAATCATGGTAGAGGTGCTTGGGAGAGGGATTCAAATACTGAGAAAGGAAGGAAAGTGGAAAGGTGTTCATGTGGCCAATGGAATGGAACCCTCAACACATCTCCAATTTGTAGATGACACAATTCTGATGGGAGAGTCCAGTAGGAGGGAAGCAAGAGTGATCAAAAGTTTCTTAGATGACTACTGCAGGGCTTTAGGATAGAGCATCAATTGGGAAAAATTGAAGGTCTTTTTTCTAAACACTCCACCAAGCCTAAAAAAAGATTTAGCCAAAATCCTAAATTTGAGAGTAGCAACACTGCCAGGTCACTTCTTGGGGATGCCCCTTTTTGCAGGTATCAACAAAAAGTGCTATTGGGAGAATCTGATTAATAGTTGTCAGAAAAAGCTGGGTACTTGGAAAGGCAAGTGGTTGTCCTCAACAAGACGACTATTAATGGTCATATTAGTCTTGTCAGCTATCCCGGTGTACTCAATGTCATGTTTAAACTACCTAAAGTAGTGGAAGAGGCCCTCACTCAAATTGTTAGGAAATTCTTTTGGAGTGGAATAGGGGACCAAAAAAAATTTCCCCTATTGGCATGGGACAAGGTATGCACACCCAAGGAGGCTGGTGGGGAAGGGATCAAACAACTATCCATAATTAATCAAGCCATGGGGGCCAAATTGGTCTGGGACATTCACACAAAAGGTGAGCAAAGGTGGGTTAGAATCATGAGAGAAAGTATCTAGACTCAGATGATCCGGCCAAAATTCTCACTACAATAAACCCCCTAAGAGGATCAACAATCTGTAATTTTATATTGGATTGTAGGGATATAATAGAAAAACATGTAACCTAGGAAGTCAAAGATGAGAATAATGCATCCTTCTGGAATGATTCTTGGTGTGGAAAACCACCCATCAGCAGTACTCTAGGCTTGGATGAAATGACAAGGCTTTTGGGGAGCAAGGTAGCCAACTATGGTAGGAGGATTTCCAATCAATGATCTTATAGTTGGAGCTCAAAGGATCTCCAAACCCTCAATGCTCCTCAAGCACAAAAATATGCATTGGAAAAGATCCTCAAAGATAGGTATTTTGTCCCATCCAACAATAAGGACATGATTAGATGGTGTGGGTCTTCAATAGGCACATACAAGGTGAAATTTGGATATAAGATTAAGGAGATGGCTATGGCTCGACAAGACTAGCCATGCAAACTGATTTGGGGTAGGAAATGCCTCCCCAACGCTGGAGTGTTTGCTTGGATGGTGATACCAAGAAGAGTCAACAAACCACCATATTCTCTTAACATGCCCCTATGCAAATGATTGTTTGAACATATTGAGAGACAAACTAAACTTGTAATGCCCCATGCCAGTAGATCTTTCATCCTGGTTCAAAATGTGGCCCTAAAAGGGAAATAAATTAGTTTTTGGGGGTATATGGCAAATAACCCCATCCATTGTGATATGGGAGCTATGGAAGGAATGGAATGGGAGAATCTTTCAAGGGAAAGAGATGAATAAAGAAAGACTATGGGAAAAAATTGAAGGAGCTATAGTAGAGCTGGTCAATGAGGATGCTCAGAGAAAAGTAGCCAAACATAAAGCTTTCACAAACTGGGATGATTGCCTAACCAAAAAATTTCTTGGCCTCAAACCTCCACTTCTGAGTGGGAATGGATCAACTCAGTCAACCAAGGCAAAGAGAGTAGAAGTAGCATGGAAAGTGCTAGAACTAGGATGGATAAAGATAAATTGTGATGGAGTAGCTCACAAGAACCTAAGACCAAGTGGATCTGGTTGCATCACAAGGGATGCATAGGGCAAGACCCTAGCAGAAAAATCTACCTCTTGGAATTTGATCGAAATGAAGTTGAGTTCAGAGAAACAACCATAGGTTTGCAGTTGGGGCTTGATTTGGGAGTGAAACAAATTCATTTGGAAGGAGACTCGATGATCAAGATCAATGCCATCAGGAGAGGCATCACTCCTAATTGGAAACTCAATCATTTGTTGCAGAGTGTCGAACAATTGGAGGATAGGTTCGAGGCCTTCAAAATTAGTCATATTTACTGAGAAGGAAATGACAAGGTGGATGAGTTGGAAAAAAAAGGCGTCAGAAAATTCCATGTAGGAAGAGGATGAAATTTGGTATCTAAGGAAATTACTAGCAACGACAATTCAAATGGCGGTGAAAGAATATCACATGGTATCAAGGACAAAATCCAAGAGATTTATTTGATAAGAGAGGGGTCATCAATAGAAGGCAAGGAGCAAGAAAATCAAACAAGTTTTGAGGAAAGGGAAAGGATGGGCGGATAACATATTACCATGCATTAATTTCGCTAAGTAGCACCAGCAAGGTGGTGGCAAGCAAACACGCTCCAAAGGGCACGAACATAGAAAAGCTAATTATGAGGAAATAAGGCCTTTGGTGTATAAGGCCTCAGTTGGTGTAAATTTGCTCAAATGCAATAGTGGCATACCAAAAATAGCATGCGTTAGTGAGTTTCAGGAAGTGGTGTAGTAGGTGTGTGGTAGCCCAATGGAGACTCCACTATCCCTGGATAGGTCGAAACAACAACAATATTTAAAAGGTGAAGTGATGGAAAAAAGGTTGCAGGGGTTGCTAGCCTCCTCTCATCCTCTGGTCCTCTAGGTGACCAAGAAGGTCATAGGACCAGAATTCCTGAGGGAGTATCATAGGTTTAGGTCAAATTCAGAGCTTCTAGCCATGTTCCTGGCTGTTCTCTTGCACATGGGTGTTTCGAAAGAAGTGGGAAAGAAGCTGACACAAATGGTTTTCATTCATGTGTGGTTGTGAGACATTGATGTGGCCCTGGACAACATGGACAAGAACAAGCAAACCCCAATGCCACAAGATTATTACATGATGTGAATGTGTGGAAGGCAGGTAATGAAATTTCCCCTGATTCAAACCATTGACCCAAAAGGGTTCAAAAAGTTGTGGGATGAGCATGAGCAAAGAATTTCCTTCCTTCTTAGAGCAGTTAAGCTAGTGACCAACCTTCCTTGAGGATGGGCAATGAGGTATGTGGAGGACGAAGGGCTTTCAAAATAAATTGTTGCAAGGGATGATGATGACTAGGACTTCCGCTTTAGAGAAGAATGGTGCTAGAATGACCCCACAGACCCTGAGAAGAATGGTGCTAGGACTGGCCCATTAGAATTGCGGAGTAGATTGCCCAGTGGTAGTGAATTACATTGGATACATGAAGCGCACAGAGTCAGATGATGATGAGGAGTGAAGATGTCTGGTCTGGTATAGTTTCAGTAATACTATAGCTTTATTACAGTGATAGAAATAGTATTAGGTATAGCAAGTAGAAGTCAGTCTCGGGGTGGTTAGTAATGCCTGTGTCTTAATTAGGCCATTTTGTATTGAAAATTGTAAATGCATACTCATACTGAATAGGAAAGGGATTTACTGAAGGCCATTTTATCAGGGAAGGCCATCAAGGAAGCTCTTTGGTTATCAAAAACTCATGTAATTTCCTTTGTTGAAGCAATAGAGGGTGTTGCCCCTTAGTAGTGATTTATCTAGCAAGAAAAAAAAGTTAAAAATTTATATTAAATTTTACTTAAAAATTCATATTTAAAATTTTATTTCAGCTCATATTAAATATTATTTAAAATTTATTTTAGTCTTTATTTAAAAATTTATTTTAAACTTTAATTATTTAAACATTATTTAAACATTGATTTAAACTATATAAATATCTATACCTTCACCATAAAGGGAGGGCAACTACTTTATTTTTATTTTTTAAGAAGATTTAATATATTAAAATTAAATGTTCTTTTTAATTGTTAAATAAACTTTATGATATTAAATATAAACATTTGTATAATAAAAAATAATAATAAATCATAAATATATTTAAATAAATAAAATTCTATAATGCTTTAGAATAATAAATTTTAATAGCATTTAAGAATTAATGAGAATTTTTTTTAGATAATGAATTTAAATGTGCAACTTTTGGTGAATTATGAGTTAAAGAAAAAAATTATAAATTACTGTCGTGAGTGTTGGCGGTTATAATTCTTTGGCGGTTACGTTAAACATGCTATGATATGATACATTTGCAATATTAGGAGAATAATAGTATCCTAGAAATTATTGGAGGAATAACTATCATAAAATAATTAGTGTTCTTATGCTTAATAACTATAACTAATTTCTATGTCATCTTTGATCTCACCACTTTGTCCTAATCACTTTTGACATCAAGAGTGGTTACTAATCCATAGTTTAATCTTCATAAAGTTTGGATGAGCTTCTAAAGTGGATTTCTCTCAATAATTGATTCTTGAAGTAGTTAAAAAATATCACTAGAAGATTATCAAATCCCAACTTCAACACCATTTTTAGGTAGTTGAAAATATTTAAAGGGAATCATAGTATTCACAAAGTCAAAGATCTCAGACTAGCATATAATTGAAGAGCTCTTGGCCTCAGTAAGAATAATGCAATTCCAGTTTCTTGTTTCAGTTTTACTTTTAAATTATTTTATGGAAGATGCATTTAGTTGCATTTAGAGAAGTGGAATTTTGAACACCCTCTTTAGAGATAATTTTTTTCCAATTTATAGAGACAAAGTAATTTGTAAGCATCCACAGTACAATTTTTTTGTTTCGAGAGGGTGCACAAGTTTTTGGCAAGTAGCTGCCGCTTGACAGACAACTATTTTTGTACAATTAAGACAATTTGTAGAGGTTAAAAATGGTTTATAATGTTTTTTGAATTGTATTACGTGTGTATCAATAACCTGTTTGAATTGCAACTAACTTTAACCGTCTTTGCTTTTTCCATTTTATTTCATTGTTTAATTGTTTCAAATTTAGGAAGATTCTTTTATCTTTTAGTCATTTATAGGATTGAAAGCCTGCAATGTTGCATTAGTTGCTCTGTATGGTTTGTTTATTTCCTTCGCAAAATAAAAGAACCAACATAAACTAGTCCAATTCCATTGTTGTGGCATATGGGTGAAGTTCTAATCATGCATATTCTTCACATTTTAAAGTAGAAAACGGTGGTCTTCTGCTAATAATGCTTAATGCTACTTATTTCAAGATGAGCATTTGTCATTTAGTGGAAAATATTAAGAAATATTTGATATGGTTTTATAAGGGTAACTCTTATGTTTATCATGGTCAGTTTTACTCAGTACAAATCACGTGATATTTGAAATTCGTAAATACATTCCTTGAAAGCAAGCATTGTATTGTTTACTATTTATGTATCAGATCTCCACCTCCTCATAAATTTTTTCTGTAGTAGCATATTTTTACTTCATCATCTTATGCCCATGAGTGACTTTCTTAGCTTTTGTTTGAATCATTTCATCAACATTTTCCTGTGTGACTACAACATACAGAATTTGTGAGAAATTATTATCTCTGTTAGTAACAACCTCGCATGTCTTCGGGAGCAAGATGAATTTGATAGCAAGTAGAGTTAAATAGTGATGAAACGAACTACAAAGAACACTTGGAATTGTCTTTTATTTAGTCATCTCATAGTAAGATTCATGCCCTTTAGTTTACATTGTGTCCACCCAATGCAAGTCTTGAAATTTGTGGATAATTCTAGACATGGGAAAAACTCTTAAAAATGATTTGTTTAAATATATGCCTCCATGTATTAAAGTGTTATACTAAAATACATTGGCTCTATCCACGCATTGTGACCAAGACCACAAAACCAAAATCCCAGGTGAGTTACAAAGCATCTAATTTTTTGTGCATGTAGAGATATAGTCAAATCTTGTATTGTTGTTAAAATTTCCATTGTAGCACTTAGAGTGCACAAACCATTTACCCTGTGCTTGATGCTAGAAAAGATATGGAGAATCACCACAGTGTTGAATTGAGTAGAGGGTTTGCACTTTTTCACCAGCAATTAGCAGAGTTGATGAAGAAAAATGTGCTTCTTTCATGGTAGAATAAGATTGCTTTGTTTCTACAATTGTTTTCATCTTTCTTTTTTGTCTTTCTTGTATTCTTCTCACAAGAAGCTAATAAGTCTTGTTATAAGGACTCAACTTCATTTAAAAATATTGTTGATCCTGAGAATAATGTAGTTGAGGGAATTCCTAAGTGCGAGGATGAATATTTCGTCAAAACTCCTTGCTATGATTTTCTATGGAGCAGAAGTAATAGCTCAATTATTAGTGGAATAGTTGCCAATATCATGGCCCATAACCTTGGAAGGCCCATACATTCGTCCAAGGTAATAAAAATGCTTCTAGCCCAATTCAAGGCATTCTAATTTCAATTACTTGCATGTATAGTATTCTTGTGTTGGAATCCCTGTTGAGATTATCGACATATTCGTAATGGTCTTTCTAAATAAGTTAACTAAGATATTTAACATGTATTCACCTTTGATTCCAACTATTTGTACATGTAGTTTTGTTTTGATTCAAATTCTTTGCACATTTAATGTGTATTTGCATTCTCATTTCAATTATACACACTTGATATATATCTACTTCTAATTATTGTCATTTCAATTATTGGCCTTACTAGAATTAACTATGATGTCCATTCATATATTAGAATTTTGAAATCAAGTATGTACATATCTGATGCCATCTGGTTCCAATTATTTACATATTTAATGACTAGTACTAGAATCTTCCTATTATTAGCATCTAGTTCCTTGTATAGGATATAAAGCTTGTAGAGCAACACACGGTCTGTAGGAAGGGTGCATGCCTATGAAAAAAGGGAGGAACAATGGTTTGTAGGTAACAATTTTCATAAGTTCAAATATTTATATTCAAATCAAATGTAATATGATTCAAAACTACTAAAATACATTACTTATTCATATTCATAATAGGTATAATGCTCCTTGGCCATTGAATTTGTAGGGATCCAACTTATATGAAGACATAGAAATAGGTGAAACAAAATTTGAGCTAGCTAGGAATGATGACAAATTAAACTCACACAATCACTACATGTTGCAATTGTGGAGAGAAAATATAGATTGGAAACCTGTTCTTTCCAAACATGCTATAATCAAATATATTGCAAAGTATGTAGCAAAATAATTTTTTTTTTGGAAACATACCAGTTCAGATGTTGATGCGTCTTACAAACATGGAAAATCTAGATGATTTTGCTGCAAGGGAATATAGAAGAATTTTTACTGAGACTGTCATAGAAAAAGACATTGGAGCTCAAGAGACATGTCACATGCTACTTGAACTTCCATTGGTAGAGAGCAGTAGAGGCTTTATCAAGCTAAATGTGTCATGTGAGGTGTTCAAACCTGCAAGTGTAAATGATAAAGAAAACAATGAAGAACAAACAACATCTTTCATTCAAGGATCATATAAAATAAGGCCTTTGTCTATGGAAGGTGTTACACTAATTGATGTAGCCAGATCGTGGATATATAATCCTAAAAGAAGAAGAGATAACAAATGGGAGCCAAGACAAAAAGAAGCTATTGTTAGAGTATGTTCTAAGTTTTTATCCATTCTTCCATGTGATTCAGATAAATGGATTGATTTTTGTTATTCAAAATTATTGTATTACAAACCTTTTCATGATGTGGATAGAGATATTGGTCATGATAATGATTCAATAAGACAAAACTGGGAGTCATTCCATTATAACCCTTGACACGTGGAACGAATAGCAATTGAATAACATGATGAAAACATTAGTAATGCTGAAATTGAAGACAATGAAGTTGTTCAAAGAAATATTATCGAGCATGAATGGGAAAAACTATCTAGACTACATCATGGTCAAAATATACAAGTTTTTGAAATAGATATGTTGGGAAGGAGAGATATTGATAGACACATAGATTGGTGTAATGAATATCATGGTGAAATGTACATGAGTCAAGCAATGAACTTAATTAGTAGCATGAGAGAACATGGATTTCTCATACATGATGAAATACCACAGCCTATGAACTACACAACCCTTAGTGACAAACAAAAAAAGCACTCAACATAATCTTGGCACACTACCATAATAATCAAAATTCATCACCCTTGTTGATGATAATTCAAAGAACAACAGGCACATTAAAGTCATATCAAATTGGTGCTATTAGTCAAGCTCTTCAAAATGAAGCATATCCTAGTCCTTCTCCTCTTCTATTACTTGCACCAATTGGAGTTACAACATTCAACATAAGAGAATCCACAATTCATTCAAAAATATGAATCCCAATAAGATATTTTTCTCAATTGGAAGGAGCGAGGCTCACAAGTTTTCAAGAAGAAATAGCAAACATCAAGTACATTCTAATTGATGAAATGAGCTTCATTGGTCAAAAATTGCTAGAAAACATTGATTCTCGACTTCGACAAGCATTCCCACAAAATGCAAATTGTAACTTTGGAGGTAGATATCTATTTGATTAACCAAATTAATTATTTAATATTGAAATACAAAAAAGTCATGTAAATGAAAATTGTATAACTATAAAGTTATATAGTATTCACAATAATTGTTATCAATTTTCTATCAAGCATATATCTATCATTTTTGTTAGATATTTGGGTCAATTGCCGCTTGTTAATGATAGAACAACATATGACAAAAAACATGAGCTAAGTTGCTATGGGAAGAATTCAAAACTGTGGTTACACTGGATAAAATATTCAGACAAGATGGACAAAACATCCACCAACAAAGATTTCGTCAAAAACATGGGTCAATGAGTTTGACTCAAAACTACACGGTTGAATCCTGATAGCAATATCATAACAAAGATTTCGTCAACTTTTGACAAATTTGAGAGATGCAAACCCCACAATCGATTATTGGAAATTGCTTATGAAAAGAACCACTATTACATTAAATGCAACAAGAAATCAGGAGTTTGACAGTGGTGTTCATTTATTCTCCACAAATGAAAATGTTAATAACCATAACAAGAAAATGCTATACTCATTGAAGCATCTTGTTGCATGTAGTGCTGCACGAAAATCAGGAAGTAGTAATGCAGTAGAAGAATGCTCAAATGATGAGCTGAATCTAAAATTATTGATATGTAAAGATGCCAGGGTTATGTTAACCTCAAATCTATTGATACAAGCAGGTCTTGTCAATGGAGCTTTAGGATATATGCGAAGCATTGTATACAAACTTGGAACTGGTCCACCAAAACCACCAACATATGTAATGGTTGCATTTGACAACTATTCAAGAATACCATTTGATGATCGTAACCCAAATACAATTCCAATTACAACAATACAGAGGGGCGGGACAATCCAAATTCCGTTAAGATTGGCTTGGGCATTGACAATTCACAAATCATAGGGTTTGACTCTATCAAAAGCTACATATTAATTTTAGCTATTGCTATAAATGGTTGAGAGAATGGACAATCTCCAAAGGGGTTCACTGGTGGTGGATCTGGATGCAGATAAGAAGAAAATATGTATAGCTTTTGGAGGGTGGATCTAAAGACGTAACTATAAAACATGCTACCATTGTAATGCTGCACATTTATTAATTTTATTTTTTAAATATATTATTATCCTTAATATTATATTATTAATAATAAAATATTAATAATAGTATCAAATTATTATATTATTTTACTATTATTATATGGATATTTGGTTGACTATTTTTTGTTAATGGGCAAAAGAAGGTCAAAGAACTTCAAATAAAGTTACGTAATAACAAATATGGATATTTGGTTGACTATTTTTTTTTCTTTATTATGTAATAGGTTTTCAGGGAAAGGGGTTAAAAATCACTAGGTTGTTGTTCTAGTTGAACTGAGAAATTTTTATTTCTTCTTGCTATTATTTGAAATTAGTTTTATTTTAATGTTTTATAGAACATTCATTAATTATAAACATGGATATTTGTTGATTGTATTTTTGTTTTCTCTATGATACGTAATAGTTTTTGGGGGAAAAGGTTTAAAAATCAATATTAGTATTGTTCTCGATATTTAGCAAGTGTTATTTCTTCTTATTATTGTTTGGGATTTTTTTTTTTATTGTTTTATAAAACATTCATTAATTAAAAACATGGATATTTGGTTGACTATATATTTTTTTTCTCTATGATGTAATAGTTTTGGGGAAAGGGCTATTAATTAAAAACATGGATATTTGGTTGATTATATATTTTTTTTCTCTATGATGTAATATTTTTGGGGGAAAGGGTTTTAAAAATCAATATCGATGGTGTTCTCATTGTTCGACGGTTTTATTTCTTCTTACTAGTGTTTGGGTTTAGTTTTCTTAAAATGTTTTATCTCTTTTGTTTGAACTTGGGTCTTATGGACTTTAAAGGTGTAGTTTTCTATCATTCAAGGTTTTTATGAATAGTGTATTAATTATTATTTTTTAGTTAATAAAAAGTGATATAGGCTTATTCATAAAAATAATAACAGCAAAGTTAGAGTTGTGTGTGTGCAAGGTCACAAGGTCATTAATTAACATGTTTTTATAATTGTTATTGATTTAAGATGGGATATATGTTGTGATATTATAATGAAATGTAAACTTTGATTAATAAAAGTCTTTAAAAGATGGCATTTCTATAATTCATGATATAATTTATAAAGTTTTCAATAGAAAAATATGTATAGTTTTATTTGCATTCTATACACAACTTTCTATTAGAAGCTTTACAAATTAATAAAAATATGATAGTTATTTACTACTTTTTGATGTGGATGAGGTGTAAAATTATTATTTACTATGTGACTATTAAATAGGATGATTTTTAAGTTGGGCACTTTATTTTTACCATAAATTTGAAAATAAAGAATTGGGAGGCTTATTGCATATAACTGCATTTCCAGGTCACGTATGGGGAAAGAAGTTGACCTAGTATGATAACTACAGTCATGAAATTTGTATACCCATGTATCTTTGTGCTACCTTGATGGAATGTATTAAATCTAATAATATATATGAACAAGTAGTGCACTTTTATGTTAAGTTTGGCTAATGTCGTGACCCCTATCCATTCCCATTTCTTCTCACTTACACTCATTCCTATGTATTTGTCATTTACCTCTCATTATTGTACCTACATTTACAACCACTCCTATACATTTGTTACTACCTTGACATAATCACTTCCCTACCTACATTCATTTTTGTGTCACTTGGGATCAATCTTATGATGCATGTGAATGAACCTAAAATTCAAAGTCCAACTTTCCCACTTCTTTCTATTGATTGTTATGGGTTTCAAGTTGGCACATATTTATGTGACATGTTGTTATGTCATGATATTTAAAGATATTTAATATCCATTAATTCATATACGGGATAAGGAAGAATATGAGAAAATCATTCAAACACAATTTTATTTCTAAAGGGATGAAGAATCAAAGTCCACATCATCTCCATAGAGGCCACCTACATGCTTGTATATGTTGTCTTCAAAATCACTTCTTGGTCATTTACCCAACTTGACAAGGGGGTTTACCTATGAGAACACATTCCCTATCAAGTCAACAATCTCCTAAAGGTGTCCATAAACACCACCTTGACTACATTCAACTAGCAAAAAGGAAAATGTGAACATAGTTACTAAAGCAACATTTTACTAAATTATATCCTTGTGTTATAACTCAATTTTGCATATTAGATCAAATAATTATGGATCATGTTTAAACTTGAGGGGTTTGGAATTGAACCATACATTATTTTTGAGACTACATATTCTACACATTCATTAGACTAAGGATAATTTTACATTCTATACAATTGTAAGTAGATGACGTATGATGTCAACAACATTATTTGATTGTTGGTTCTAGAGCTAAGTACTGCTATACTTAATTATCAAATTTATTATTATTTATTTATTGATCTAGCTATTAATCTAGGTTAATTTATGATTAGTGATTGCATTTATTTAATTAGCCTAGAGAATCATTTATGTAGAGAATTTTATTTCTTTACTTAAATTGGTGAGCTTAGTATATTCTACACTTCCCAGGGTTTCGGCTAAGGGTTTTTACCTTTTACATCAATGTTTTTAGATTGTTTCATATTTTAACAATTGCCTAGGGTTTTGATTCCACTTTCTCATTTGTGATCTATAACTCACTTCTACCTTAGGGGTTGTGATTTATTATGTTTTCCAACCCTATCCAAACTTGTGCATGCCTTTAGGTTTTCATTTTTTCATGAGTGCATGATCATGATGAACCAAATAATACCCCTATGTGGCAATGAAAATGCTCAAAAGAAAACTTAAGTAACTTCATGTCAAAAATTGAATGGGTTTTTACAAAATCTAAAAAATATGTAGTACTAAAAGTTGTAGAAAATTAAATGTAGTTTATGGGTCACCACTTTTTTTGAAGATTTCAAATTAATTTGGATAAAATTTGACATTTCAATAAAGCACTACTAATTATTTTAAGAAAAAAAGAAGAAGAAAAAAGGATCATTCCAACCAACCTAAGTATGAGCCAAAAAAATGTTCTTTTCCAAACTATAGATCTATAAGGACACACAATCAAATGTGAGACATATTCTTGTGGCTTTTTTTTGTAATTGAATAATTATTTATGCGTTTTACTACTGCTTTTTTTAAATATATTAAAAAAAAAAAATTCTAGCCAACCTAACTTGGTCAAAAAAATATCAATTTTTTTTTGTAGACTTGTAACCAATGAATCCTAGAGTGTGACACATCATTCAAATTTGAAAAAGAATAAATCATTTGAAAGTTATAGATATTTTTCAATCAATATGTCTATCAATAAATCAAACATAGTTCATGTAAAAAATTAGGAATGGTTATCTATTACATTATCATGCATATATTATATTTTTAGAATCATAAGATTGTCTTAAATATACATTTTTATTTTATCAAATTTGGATTAAAAGAAGTCTATTAGCATTAAGGGTAAAGTCGAGGAAAATATAGGAAGAATCACAACTCATAATTTGCATGGAGAAGGCGGGTTTGGGATTACCAAGCTTGATTCCCACACAATTTATTTTCAATGGGAAGGGATTTTGAAACCAAAATAGATATTTTTTTCCCAAAGTGGATATCTATTTTTACTCCCCTATGCGTTCCAAAGCAAATTGGGGAGGGGATGAAGAAGAAGAAAAAAACTCAACCCACAAAATTCTAGATTACACCAACTTCGTAGTCAATATCATTCAAAATCGACAATTGCATTGTCGATTTAACTAATTTTCAATCGCACAATAAGGTACTTGAAATTGAAAGCAATTTAGATAACTTTAATAGCCGATAGGCTATTCTATGTGGGGGAAGCCCACCGGCATTTCTCCCAATCTAACACCAGTAGGAACCCCCATGAAATTTCCTCTAATAGAAAATGACAGCTTAGAATTGGTCATGAATTTTGCCGCTGACTGATTAGACGACAACCAGTTTGACGTATACGAACCCTCTGATTAATAATCTGGCAGAGTAACAAAACCCGCCTCAATGAAACCCATGTCCTCGACGAGTAGCTCATAATACTTTTTCACATCCTCGACAGTTTTCCCAAGCACATAGCTCGCTACCCTCTCCCATTGATCAGGCGTCTCTTGTTCAAACCGCACGAGCGCATGCTCAATCATTTTATTCTGCTCCACGCTCCATCCTTTAGGAGAAGAAAAACCATGGTCCCTATAAAAATATGATTTCAGTTCAGCCTAGCAAACACCTTGGAATTCTTTGCCATCACCCACATCAATTCTGTATTAAGGTATCAAGAAACAACATATAGAATAAACAAGGTACAATTCTTAAATAAATTTATGAGTGCAAAATATATTTTTTGATTTTTGGTCTGTTTGAAGTGAAATTCTAGTCCTAATCTACTCAAAATAGTATTTCCTCATATAGCCAACAAAATATATCAGGATGGTGATGGAGATCAATGTAGGTGAAGTGGACATTGTGGTCT
Organism: Sequoia sempervirens; assembly: GCA_007258455.2. Taxonomy (NCBI): domain Eukaryota; kingdom Viridiplantae; phylum Streptophyta; class Pinopsida; order Cupressales; family Cupressaceae; genus Sequoia; species Sequoia sempervirens. The sequence goes on from VDFB02047230.1 coordinate 120,600,524, forward strand.
CTGTGACACGCCCAGATCTGAGTTTCTTAGAAGCTCGGATGCCCTATTTTTCACCATATCATGTTATTTTAGTTCAAGACCCTGAGCTTGAAGAAAATGTTGAAGTTCCATCCGGGTTCAATCACACTCTGTATACAAAGCATGACATGGAAAGGATACTAGGTCTTGGAGTTTTGAACTCCCTGGGTTTTAGAGGGCACAACTGTAGGACATTTGGGTATCTTATGTCTAAGAAAAATAATTTTCATTGGATGTTGACTGTCTTCTGGCCAAGGATCCAAATGGGTATTTAATTAGTCCCCTAGAGCAGTACCTTGTGAATCTCAAAGCCCCTTCCACTCCATTTTTCTTTAATACGTTTTATGATCCTTACAAGGATGGGTCAGATTTTGTAAGGGGTTACCCATTTAGTCTTAGACAGGGGATCCCCTGTGTCGTATCATGTGGGTTGTGGATGAATTTTCCTGATTATGATGCACCCACACAAATCCTGAAGCTTGATGAAAGAAACACTAGGTATGTTGATGTTGTCAAGTGATAGTTACCAATGACACCTTATTTCCTATGAGTGGCATCAACATTACATTCGATAGGGAAATTATTGGTCTTGCAATTTTTTCAAGACTTGCTAGGTTTGGAGCCAACAAGCCTCTCTTATCTAGGTATGATACTCTAAAAGAAATTTGGTGTGGTTTATGTAGCAAGATCATATGCGATCATCTTCATTATGGAATCAAAACAGGCCTGCCTTATGTGTGGGGAAAGGAGGATTTTGGAGATCCAATGGCTAGCCTTAGCAGAGAGTATGAGGTTGTTAAGTGGCTTGAGGAGATTGTGCCATTTTTTTAAGGGCTTTGTCTACCTCAGACCTGCAAAGAAATCTATGGAGCGCATGCAAAACTCCAAATAGTAGTACCTTTGATAACTTTCATTTCGATTAGGTTGCCTCAAAGACACGTGCAACTATGTCCAAATGCGGAAACAGACACAGTTATTTCCCAAATTGATCCATCTGAGAGAAACACATGTAAATTCAACAGTATGCATTAACAGATTCTCTAACAGAACCAATACAGACATGAAAGATGAGACAAACAATAGTACACAAAGATTTATGTGGGGAAAATCCTTTTGGATAAAAAACCCCATACTCCAAAGATCGAGCCATTGTATTATTCAGCAACAAAGAGTTACAATACAATTTCAAGATCTTAGCCTTTTCAGAGATTACATATTGTTCATCTGGATACAACTGGTAGCAAACTATTCTTGAGAGATCAACCAAAACAATTAGGATCACGAGAGATTCCAATAGCTTGACTCTACCTCCCAATCCTCTACTTCGACCTCATGGCTTCGGCCTTTCGGCCAGCCACTCGGTCCTTACTCTATAGTTCTCTCTCTCTGGCTCTCGGCTCTTCAACTTTCTAGCTTATCAACTTCCTTCTCTCTCTGGCTTTGGCTCTATGAAACGGTTTGTTTCCAACTATTAGATCACAACTGTTGAATCATCCAGCTCAGCAACGTATATGTTTCCACTTTGGTGTAGATTTTTCCTTCCACACAGAAAATGATTACAAACGGTTCATGTTCTTCCTTCTTAGGTTGGTCCACATCGCACCACGTCGGATAGTCTTCACTCGGTCAATAGTGATCAACTTGTGTCGCATGTCGGTGAGACACAAGAAGTGTCTCCCTGATGCCACAAGACCCATTTACACGTTGTCGCCAAGAGTCATCTCCATTGGCAAGAGGTTCCACCGAGCTCACAATTCATACCGAAACCCATTGTATTCCTATCAGCATCCATCTGTCGGCAAGAGTCTCCTCATTGGCATGATCGGCGAGACCTCTCATCGACCTCTAGTTGAACTCATCCGTCAACGCTATCGCTAAGACATCCAACTGTCGCCAAGAGGTTATACCGAGGGCTTCAAGTCATACCGAGTGCCAAAGAATAGTCGGCAAGACTATCACTCTTCGCCAAGACTTCATAATGAGCTCTTCATGTTATACCAAAACACCAGTCAGCAAGACATATTGCTTTCGCTGATACGTTACTCTGAAGTCTCAAGAAATACCGAACACCTACCGTCGGCTAGACATTGCACATTCGCTAGGAGATCATATCATGGTTCCAAAGTCGTACCAAAACTTATATCATCCGTCGCATCCCTATTGGCATCCATCTGATAGTCGACAAGACTTCCCTATATCGCTAAGAGGTTACAACGATATTCACATTTCACCCCGAAGACTTCTGTTCGCCAAGAGTCACACTGAAGACATCTGATAATTGGCAAGACATTCATCTTTCGCCAAGATGTTACACCGAGCCTTCATGTGTTACACCGAAGTTACATAGCCATCGGCGAGACCATCACAGTTCGCCAAGACCTCTCACCGAGCAAACATGTCTTACCGAGTTGGCAAGACTTTTTTCTTTCGCCGAGACTTCATACTGATAGCCTTATGTTACACCGATGACCCCTAACACTATCGCCGAGACATCTCTCGGTCGCCAAGAGATCATGCCGGTAGGAACAAGTCATACTGATTTCTTCATCAGCCAGACAGACCGAAGGTCATGTCAATATCGGCAAGACTTCCTATCATCGCTGAGACTTCTCACCGAGACCCTTGAGTTACACTGACAACCACAGGTGTATATCTATCGGCAAGACTTCCCTTGTCGGTATGAGACATACCGACTATCCAAGACTCTCCCTGACACCGCTTGTCACCCAGAGTCACATCGATATCCGATAGCCACCAACTATCGGCAAGAGGTCTCCACTCGGTAGAAGGTTATAGCAAAGGCCACAAGTCATAGTGACATCACCAGTCGGCAAGACAAAAGCATTGTCTTCACGACATGAGAAAAACATAAGGTTACAACTTCCACTCGGCCAGACAACTTGAATGTCACAGTGACCCTGCTTTCTCAAAGGTTTCAGCTTGTGAGATTGAGGTATATTTTCCAACAGGACCGCACTTACTGTTGAAGACTATTTTGCAGAAATTGGTAAACAAGTAAAGGAGAAGTTCAAAAATTTGGATCCCCTCTTCAATGAAGTCGGTACACCAATGGAGGATTGGGCCAAAGCATGGAAATCAAACTCTTCCTTTAATTCATTGAGTAATGTTGCAAGCCTAAAGACACCCTTATCAACGTTACTGGAAAGAAAAGGTTCTCATTTTTCTCTGCCCCCAAAACATTTGTTCTTATAAAGAATCTATTGCAGGCATGGCTTAGTTTCTTGTCACTTTTCATTGGGTAACTCATACAAGCATTTTTAGTTATAGCCATATGAATAGTGTAGTTCCATTTGTGAGTTCATCTGTTTGGGTATGAAAGTACTATAATAAGTTTATAATTAGTAATAAATGACGCCATTGGTGTTGATGCTAATGCTGATAACAATGCACGTTGAGAAGACTAACTTAATGATGGGAAGGGCTTCAGGCTTGAGGAATTTATTCCATGAGATGAAGAAATAATTTTTTTAGATTAATTTTGAAACATGCTATTTAGTTATTTTCTTATGCTTCTTTAACACATATGGCTCTTGGTCATACTAGATCTTGCTATATTTATGTGAGTGTACAACTCTGACATAAGTTCAAATTCTTTAGAGAAAATCAAATGAGTCATAGAGAATGTAAATGCATCATGTAGGAATGCTCTTTTAGTTGAACATCAGATATAAAAGCCAAAGTTGAAGTATAATAGGTTTATTTAATTTTCTAGGTCACAAATTCTCTTCCTAAACAACACCATATATTCTTTTGAAGCATGAGGAGTTTTATATTGAAAATAAATTTATAGACTTAAAGAATTATAGGAATCTATATACTGTTAAAACTTAAAAGTTTCTTGCTTGAGATGTCTTTAATGTCAAAAAAACTAATAATGTGTTGTATGCCAATAAGACTGTTCCAATGCCATAGTACTTAGAGAGAAGATTTAAGATAAATGTTTCTGAAATATATTGTTGTCTTTTTCTTGATGCTCATTTGAAACATGTATGCTACAATTAAACTAGTGTTTAGTTCTAGTAGGTCATTGGTTTGTTGTGAGTTTCAACTAATTTACAAATAATTAATTATGTTGTTTTAGAGAATGAATTAAAAATTCAGCATTAATAAATTATTTCAAATTATATGGAATTACTACTACTCCAGATTTTTAAAAAATATTTGAAATATGCTTAAATTAGATGGGATCTTTTTAGATTCAATTTTCTAATTTTTTTTTAATTGAGCTCACTAGAGAAATTTAGTTCTTTGTAAAGCTATTTTCCTGACATAACTAAATGAATGCTTGGTTCGTATGGATCTATATGGTTTGCTATGAGATTCAACTTCATTTCATGAAGTGGGATATTTCCTAAAGAATATGATTGCATACTATATCAATTGACAAATGAAGTGACAGTTGAACATCAGTAACGAACTTTAAATTGAAGAAAGATTGATATATTTGAATTGTTACTCATTTATTTTATTCTAAAGGTTCTATTTCTAGATTTTTGGAATATAGTATCCACACATATCTATATTTACTAGAACTTGTTTAAAAACATTATTTTGCAAATGGAACAGATCTGTTGTATAATTGATCTCTTCTTGTTTTTGTTTAAACACAATATTTATTGGCATGTTGTAGAAAGAATGTAGTTGAATCATGTGTTAGGTTCTTGATCAACACAATTGATTCCCTTATTCCCATCATTTTATTATTCAATTGGTGTGTAAAAAATGTTGAATATTAGCATTAGTCAAGGATCATTTTAATATATTTTTTTGTTGTTTGATTGGGATTTGTTTTGAGTTTTCTTAATGTTTTGAAAGGTGTTTTCTATTTTTGCAAATATTTTTTTATTTATTTTTAATCTAATATTGATGTTCTATAAATGGGACTCCATCCCAACTATTTAAGAAATACAACATATATAAAGAAAAATTGTGTTAACCACCCTTAGCAAGAAACATGCTTAGGTATTGGGCCCTCTCTTCTACTTGACTATTCTTCAAGGGCTTCTTTTTTGCAAAGCAAACTGACACATATGAGTTGCCTAAGGGAGTTCAACACCTTATCTTCATTGTTATTCACCTACTTTTTTACTATTATTAGAAATAAACTTTCTCACATTTGTGCCTACCTTGAGTATTTCCAAAGGAATTTTTCTTGGAAATCCAACGCAAGGAGTTGAAAGTTTACGACAAACTACTATTTACGACAAATTGGTCTGTGGTGCCTATCGACTATTACATTGCACATATTAATTGTGCAACTGCTAGTTTATAATTTCATGAAAAACAACAATTACAAATTCTCAGACATAAATGTATTAACAATCTAGCTTACACATTAAATATCCCTCTTCACCTTCCTCTATCCATTCGACGTACTCGATGTTGAATTGCCTCCAATCCCTCATGTCTCTTATCAGACGCATCTTAGTCTATTTCGCCATCAACTACCGGTCATAACATACTTTCATTCTGAAGCAATTACAACCTCTATCATCCCTACTCTCATGCTCACTTATTCGTTGACTTTTGATTCTCCTCGGCATCCATTTGCAGCACCATCTTTCCCTTTGTCTTGTGCACCTTTCTTAATTTCCCATCTACGCGTATGTGCCACTCTGTTTTTCTTCTTCTGGAAATTTATTTAACCATTTGACCCCTCTCTTCCTTACGCCGCTGTGCAGTGTTTTGAAGCCCACTTATTTTCCTTGCTTTCTCCAAATGACTTATTCCTCCCTTTGTCTCCACCTTATAGGAAACCATTTTATGCTTCTTCCCACCTCATAAGGTAAGCTGACTTAGATGTTTTGTGGCCCATTGGAAGTATCTTGCTGCGTAACTTTACAAACACTTGATATTCCTTGTAGGCAGCTTCATCCTTTATTCCTGACTATGTTATATGGTGATTTCCATTGATTCCTTTTTGGTTGGGTTTTCAATTTCTCTTCCCTTTCTATGCAGCGCGCCGCCTGCTATACCATTCGACCTGCTTCCATATTCAAGACGTTATTATTTAAGTCTTTGCCTGGCCTCTTGACTTGCACCCCTTCATGCTCTCGAACCTTCCTTGATCTTAACCTGCGTAAGAATACAAAGGTGTTTGCTTTGTTTGAGACTCTAAATCATTTCATGGTGCCAGCAAAGGGGGGTTCTGCATTCCCATTCTTTCCTCCATGGCTTCCCTATCTTCTTTAGCCGCTTCCCCCCTCTCTTTTGGCGTTCTGTGTTAATTTAAATGGCTTTACCTCCTCGTTGGTCTCTTTGTCTTCCATTTTCCATTCGTTATTCTCTACTTTTATTTCATTTGTCTTTTTAATTTTTGCCCTTTCATTTATCTCTCCCCAATATTATTTATCTTTCTTATTCTCCCTAAAATCACTAATATCAATAATAACATCTCTCCATTGCGAGTAAACACTATATCATATCAATAATAACATCTCTCCATTGGGAGTAAACACTAGATCATAAGGAAAAATCCATAACATCCCAATTTGAAAGGAATAATAATATGCAACAACCTTAAGAATATCATCATATTAACATCAACCTTTAACTTCAACCTGTAAAAATTCTTTCATGAAACCTTACCAAATTTATCAAAATAACATTTTTTTTTGGTGATGTAGGATTATGCATGAACCCAGATGCTCCTACATCAAACATGTCGAGTAAGAAATTTGTGAGCATGGGATCACAAAGGTGGAGTTAGGTGATAGAACCACCTTTCAAGATTGTGAACAATCTCTAACGAACTCCATCACTAATAGCCTGACTTCCTCTGCCAAATACTCTTCCTCTTATTCTCTCCATACCCTCCTTTGGCATGTCTTCATTGCAACTCGCCCTTGCAACCTCCACGTTGCAATCATGCCTCGGTCTTATGAAGATTCCACTCCATATATTACATAATCTATCACAACACTTTCCTTTGCACTTGCACTTTCCGCTCTCAACTGTCCAAGACTCCACACACCTGTAATGATACTTTTGAGCTTCTCACTCATGCTTCCAACCCTCAACCATTTAGTACTTTGCACACCTATTATGATACTTTTGAGCTTCACTCACGCTTCCTCAATCCATAGGTTCCATCACAACATACCTCATGTTCAGTGATGTGCTTGTGCCTCCAAAACCTTTGCTCAATTCCCTCTCCACCTATAGGTTCTGGTGTGAACTATAGGTTCTGGTGTGAACTATAGGTTCTGGTGTGAACTGCCTCACAAGTGGTGCTTTGTCAACATGCTGAGAACTTTTGGCTTTGATACTAATTGATGAAGAAGAAAACAACTCAACCCACGAAGTTCCAAATTTCACCAACTTTGTAGTCAATATCATTCAAAATCAACAAATTACATGTGTCAATTTAATTGATCTTCAATCGCACAACAAGATACTAAAAAATTGAAAGCAATTCAAATAAATTTATTTATGATTTCATGAAAAAGAATAATTACAAATTCTCAGACATAAATGTCTAACAATCTACCTTACACATTAAATATCCCTCTTCACCTTCCTTTGTCCATTCCATGTGCTCAATGTTGAATTGCCTCCACTCCCCTCATGTCTCTTATCAGACTCATCCCAGTCTATTCTGCCATCAACTGCCGATCATAACATACTTTCATTCTAAAACAATCACAACCTCTATCATCCCTACTCTCATGCTCACTTAGTCATTGAATTTTGATTCTCCTCATCATCCATTCACAACACCATCTTTCCCTTTGTCTTGTGCACATTTCTTAATTTCTCATCTATGCATATGTGCCACTCTTTTTTATCTTCTTCTAGCAATTTCTTTAACCATTTGACCCCTCTCTTCCTTGTTAGGGTTCAGGTAGATTGAAGCAATAAACATTAACAATTATATGTAGATTAAATAACCCAAAAATAACAATGAAGAATAACACAAAATAGAGCAATACAAAAATTTAACGTGGTTCACCTAATATAGGCTACATCTACAAAAACTCAACCACCCAACGATTTTACTATCTAGTAGAAAATTGATTACAATCTCATGAACACACTACCACAACATACATCCCAACCACTTATAACAAGCTTTTTGGAACCTTCTAGAATTAGGGTTTTACAAGGTCATTTTTTATTTGATGTGTTAATGAGAAAACCTTAACGTTTCAACGAGAAAAAAAACCTTGACATGTGAACGAAAAAATCTTGAAATGTCAACGGAAAAACCTTGACATATTAACCAAAAAGAAATTTGGGTCGATGCCTCGAACCCCATGATACATTATGAGTGTACAATATTTGCAAGATTAGTCACCACATACCAACAATCTCCCACTCGGAGACTGATTAGGCTCCACACCAAACATTCCTTACATCGTTGTGTAGTCTTTTGAAGCCCACTTTGTTTCTTTGCTTTCTTCGAATGACTTATTCCTCCTTTTGTCTCCACCTTATAGGAAACTATTTTATATTTCTTCCCACCTCATAAGGTAGGCTAAATAAGATGTTTTATGTCCCATTGGAAGTCTCTTGTTGTGTAACTTTACAAACACCTGATATTCCTTGTAGGCGGCTTCATCCTCGATTCCTGACTATATTATATGGTGATTTCTGTTGATTCCTTTTTGGCTACATTTTCAATTTCTCTTCCCTTTCTATGCAGTGCACCACTTGCTATACCATTAAACCTACTTCCATATTCAAGACATTATTATTCAAGTGTCTGTCTAGCCTCTTGACTTGTGCCCCTTCATGCTCTCAAATCTAACTTGATCTTAACCTACGTAAGAATGCAAAGGTGTTTTCTTTGTTTCAGATTCTAAATCGTTTCATGGTGCCAGCAAGGGAGGGTTCTACATTTCCATTCTTTCCTCCACAGCCTCCCTATCTTCTTTGGCCGCTTCCACCCCCCCTCTTCTGGCATTCTCTGTCAATTTTAAATGGTTTTATCTGCTCGTTGGTCTCTTTGTCTTCTAGTGTCCATTCATTATTCTATGCTTTTATTTCCTTTGTCTTTTTTATTCTTTTCCTTTTTTTTTAATCTCCCCCCAATATTATTTATCTTTTTTATTCTCCCTAAAATCATTAACATCAATAATAACATCTCTCCATTGGGAGTAAACACTATATCATAAAGCAGAATCCATAACATCCCATTTGAAAGGAATAATAATAATATGCAAGAACCTTAACAATATCATCATATTAACATCAACTTTTAACTTCATCCCATAAAAATGCTTTCAAGAAACCTTATTGAATTTTTTAAAATAACATTTTTTTTGGGTGAGGTAGGATTGTGCATGGACCCGGATGCTCCTACATTAAGGGAGTTTGAAAAAAGAAAAGGATGTTTGTTTTCTTTTGACTTACCAAGCCCAATTCAAATCCTAAAAAAGAGTTTCACACTTATGACTAAAACTTTCACTCATCTTTTCTTCCATTGGCATTAGTTGGCCCATCCTGATCTTGCACATATTTTCCTCCATTGTCACTATTTGGCCTATCACCCATGCACTCCTTTCATGTAAAGAGAATATTCTACCTCACTCACCTTCACTGAATTGACTCCTATCAACAATGAACTATCTAATTATTTGACCAATGAGAAAAATCTTGTGCGAATTGATTCAAATCACATAATTATAACCTAAGTCACAAGATTCATTGAATTTTGACCATGAAATCTGAAATTCGGTGACCATTAATTTTTTTATAAAAAAGAAAATTCTTAGAAATTCATACAAGAACATAATAATAGGCCACGATGGAGGGATAAGCAGTGAGCACAATAGAGGTCACGTGAAAAATGTTTGAGGGGGCAACTACCTACAGTCTAAAAAAAATAAAAATATTTAGTTTAGAATTTATATTATTAATATATAAAATTTAACAAAATTTTGTAGGGGGTGACTATATATATTATTAATATATAAAATTTAACAAATCCAAATATTAAAATTAAATTTAACAAGTATAACAGATTTACATATATAAATTAAAATTTTAAATTCATTATAAATTATTTAGATTTACTATAATATTATTTTATTTTTAATAAGTTTTATTTATTATATATAAAAATGACAAATTTAAATATTTAAATTAAAGTTTTAAACTTATTGCTTATATTTTAAAAAAATCTAGAAGACAAATTCAATCATGATTTTTTTTTAAAAATTTTTATTGGTGTTGAACATGTACATCAATTGAATCTTGTAACATAGATTATAACATCTTAGTCAATAAATGAAATTAAAATCAACATCACATAATAAATCAAATAACATTTATTCCACTTTGAACATTTCAATTTACCTATGAAAGTTTATTTCAATCTCAATTTATTAAAATTTAATTCAATTAAAATTAGACTCTAAATTATAAAATATAATTTATTTATATAACCATTTTAAAATATTTAATATAAAAATTATATTTTATAAAAAAATAAAAAAAATTACATCACACCGCTTTATTAAAAATTATAAGATAAATAGAATAAAATTACACTCCAAAATCCAAACAGCATGTTCATATAGAAGAAAAGATCAATGTTTTTTTTCTTAACTCAAGAAAATCATTGTCTACAAAAAGGTACTGAAGTTTATTACGTGGCATTTATTATATAAAAACAGGCATTAATCTGTCGGGACTCAGAGTCAAGACCATTTCAAAGAACACCCTCATCACTCAACTAATTGTTTTTATTTGTTTTCACACGTACACAACTCATGCAATTATTTTTATTTGTTTTCACACATACACAAAGTCTTAACTAACTATGAAGTCTGGAAATGAACAGTTAAGTATCTGTTCAACTATGTCTTTTCACTTAACTAACTATGAAGTCTGGAAATGAACAGTTAAGTATCTGTTCAACTATGTCTTTTCACTTAAGCATCTAAAAAATTGAAAAAATGTAGGCCGGTTTTAAATGAAATAGACCGTCAGCTTCAGATATATATGTGGGGTCATGCAAGCGCGCTGGTAATATTTCTTCTCTGGGCGTTTAAGAGATTAGGTGTGATTGTTGTTCTGTTTTGAGCTACTTTTCTGGAGCATAGACCTCGCCCTGAATCTGTGCAGGTTATATATATATCTTGTTTCGGGGAAGTAAATTTTATGCGCTTGGAATGGGAGGAAGCAAACATACGGGAAGTTCACCATACGCATCATGTAAGCTTCTGCGTAGACGTTGTGCAAAGGATTGTATTTTTGCTCCTTATTTTCCTGCAGACGAGCCGCACAAGTTTGCCTGCGCGCATTAGGGAGCATGATTATGTGGAGGGAGCATGATCATGTGTTGCCTCCCGAGGCTACCTTCACCGCTGGCCTACTGGTATCCTTCCTCAAGCCACTGCTGTATTACAAGCTTAATATCTTTGCCTAACTTTCCATTTTTCTATCAAATTGACTTTTATCTTGTCTTTCTTTTTGAGGTGTTCTTTTTATATTGTTGCTGTATTTTTTTACCATTTCCCTATGCATCTTGTCTTTATCTTATTGATTTTCATCTTGTCTTTTTTTTGTCTTTCTTCTTATTTTGTTGCTGCATCTTTCTATCTTCTTTTATTGACTTTTTTCTCCCTATCCAATTTTTTGGTATCCAGGTTCTCGCATAGAGCTTCTTTTTGAAGCTTTTTTCCTTAACTAGTTGCTGCATCTTTCTATCTTCTCTTATTGACTTTTTTCTCACTGTCCAATTTTTTGGTACCCAGGTTCTTGTCTAGGTCTTCTTTTCTTTTTTCTCATTACCCAATTTTTTGGTACCTAGGCGTTGTACACCTATGGAAGTTCAACAACAAAGTTTTAGCTAGGGTGATCTCGAGATCCACAAATAAAATGAAATATCTGAAATTTATGGAAGTTGTATCTTGAAACTAGGAAGCAAGTAAGATAAGAAAAGCAAATACATGACCTCAAGATCCACAAATAAAATGAAATATCTGAAATTTATGGTAGTTGTATCTTGAAACTAGGAAGCATGTACAATAGCATGTATGCTAACTGTTAAAAGAGAAAAAAAAATACATGACCTCGAGATCTACAGATAAAATGAAATATCTGAAATTTATGGAAGTTGTATCTTGAAACTAGGAAGTATGTACGATACTATGTATGCTAATTGTTAAAAGAGAAAAACAAATACATGATCTCGAAATCCACAAATAAAATGAAATATCTAAATTTATAAAAAATGTATCTTGAAATTAAGAAGCATGTACGATAGTATGTATGCTAACTGTTAAAAGAGAAAAAACAAAAGCATGCACGATAGTATGTATTCTAACAGTTAAGAGAAAAAACAAATACAAGACGTGGAGTCTGAAATAAAATGGGGAAAGAAAAACTTACAGAAATTTTGATGTTCTATTTCGTAGATAGAGCATGGTCATATAGCCTCATTGATTAAGATTATGGTTATAAAATTTCCATCTCTCTTATGAATGATGCTGTACATAATTCACAAAATTTACATAGTTGACTAAAACTTTGACATTATGGTGGCAGAGCAGTTAAGCATCTAAATGAATGAGTTTTGGAGGTTTAAATGACTGATTTTGATTAAATTTCAATTTTGCATTTTAGTTTTTCAAAATTCAATTGATAAGCTTGATAGTTTAGTACATTTCATGGTGTACTCTGTGTAAACTGTTAAAAAACTTATTTATAATTTTTTTGGGTGGTTCAGAGAGAAAAACTTATAGAAATTTTGATGTTCTATTTCGTAGATAGAGTATGGCCATATGGCCTGATTGATAAAGATTATGATTAAAAAATTTTCATCTCTGTTATCAATGATACTGTACATTATTCCCAAAATTTACATAGTTAACTAAAACTTTCACATTAAGGTGGCAGAGCAGTAAAACATCTAAATGAAAGATTTTTGGAGGTTTAAATGACTGATTTTGATTAAATTTCAATTTGGAATTTTAATTTTTCAAAATTCAATTGATAAGCTTGATAGTTTAGTACATTTCATGGAGTAAGGTGTAAACTGTTGAAAAGCCCATTTATTATTTTTTTGGTTGGTTCAGATGTATAAGATAATGGTGATTCTAAGGAATACAAATATTAATTTTGTAATCAAATGGGGAGAGAAACAGTAGTTTATCAAATTTATAGTACCTTTGTTTAGAGTCTGGACAATCATTGTCATGCATTTTTTGCGTAAAACAATCAGTATACAATGTAGGCCTAATTGTTCAAAAAGTGCGTGTTTTCATGTCTCAGAATATTGCAGGATTTTCTTTGTTGTGTAAAAATTGCATTTATAATTGATAAATCTGATATATTGACGTTTAATGATATGCAGGAAATTCCAGTAGATTCAAGAGCGGGTGCAGTTGGCAGCTTAGCATACGAAGAAAATGCTAGAGTCAGAAATCCTATGTATGGTTGTGTAGGTTTCATCTCATGTCCGCAGAAACAAATAGTAGATTTATGAATGCAATTGACCATGGCCAATGCAGAGATGGGGTGCATAAGGCGCAGTACAAATTCAAGTGAGGATTCTGATGGTACAAATTCAGCTATTTTTCTGAAGCAAAGACCTCGCCTTGAATCTGCGCAGGTTCTCTATATATTTTGTTTCGGGGAAGTGAGTGAACTTTATGAAGTTTATGCGCTTCGAATGGGAGGAAGCAAACATACGGGAAGTTCACCATGCGCATCGTGTAAGCTTCTGCGTAGACGTTGTGCAAAGGAGTGTATTTTTGCTCCTTATTTTCCTGCAGACGAGCCGCACAAGTTTGCCTGCGTGCATAAGGTCTTTGGAGCTAGTAACGTCAGCAAAATACTTTACCAGCTGATCTTTGGAGCTAGTAACGTCAGCAAAATACTTCAGGTATTTTACCAGTTTTTAGATGAAATTTCTCTGCTTTGCTTATAGCTTTAGTTTAAATCTTAGAACGAAGATTTGAGTCGGGAATATATACATTTGGTCAAAATTTCAGTTTTTAGATGAATTTTCTCTGCTTTGCTTATAGCTTTAGTTTAAATCTTAGAACGAAGATTTGAGTCGGGAATATATACATTTGGTCAAAATTTCAGTTTTTAGATGAATTTTCTCTGCTTTGCTTATAGATTTAGTTTAAATCTTAGAACGAAGATTTGAGTCGGGAATATATACATTTGGTCAAAATTTAGGGAAGAGTTTAAAAAGTTGTAAGAAGTAGGGAGGAGAGATAATGTAACAATTCTGCCGATTGCCTTTTAATGCAGTTTAGGCTTAACATGACTTACAATAGAATGGCCACTCTGTTGTTGCAGAAGAAAAAGTAGCCAGAAAAAGGGACTACTGCCACCGCTGGCATACCATAACCGTTGCACCTTGTAATTACATGACGGAAGTTCGAAAAATGAAATTTTAGCTAGGGTACCGAGTTGCATGAAAATTGTATCTTGAAATTAGGATGCATATGTACGATAGTATGTATGCTGACTTTTGATATAGAAAAGCAAATACAAGATCTGGAGAAAATGATGGAAGTTGTTTCTTGAAATTAGGACGTTAACCCAAAAAAAAAACAAATACAAGCCCTTGAGATCCACAAATTATGGAAGTTGTATCTTAACTTAATGACTCTTTATATTCTTTACTTTACGCTTCCATCTATGAATAATTGATTATTCCAACACAGTCCTTAATGGATCATCCCAAAAAAGTATTGGTTCATGAAATGTTATTTCTAATTCTTCTCAAATCATGTGATCCATCCCATACTCATACCCCATAGATCAAAGTAAACTAATCATTTACTATGACATTTCCAACCTTTGAATCTCTTTCCAATCACATCCAACATGTTGTATACAATTGATGAAGTTTTATCTGCTTTTAATTCCTTATAATATCATGAGGAATGGCTATTAGTTTTTGATGCTTCTAATCACATGTGTCCACATAAGAATTGGTTTTCTTTCTACCAAACTATTAATGGTAGTGTTATTCTTATGGGAAATAATGTTTCTTGTAAGACTATTGGGATTAGGAGAATTAAGATTAAATTTTTTTATGGTATTGTGAGGACATTAATAGAGGTAAGACATGTCCCAGAACTCAAAAATAATTTAATTTTCTTAGAATTTTCAAGGATTCTAGAGGTTATAAATTTACAAGTCAAGGTGGATCAATGAAAGTGCCTAAGGGAGTTTTGGTGGTCATGAAGGCTACAAATATTAGAAACTTTTACAATCTAGAAGGGAGTACTACAATAAATGAAGCAATAGTGGTATATGAGGAAGAAAATGAATCTACTCATTTATGGCATCAATGATGGGTCATACAAGCAAGAAAGGGTTGAAGGTAATGTTAAATCCTAAGTTACTTCCAAATCTATAGTGTCCAAGGGAGTAATCGTAAGTTAAGTTTTGAATTTGAATTTCTACAAGTATTGTGTTTATGGGAAGCAATCTAGACAAAAGTTTAAAGCAGGTAGTCATACAAGTAAGGGTATTCTAGATTATATTCATTCAAATGTTTGGGGGACATCCCATACATTTTCTTTTGGAGGATCATCATATTTTGTGATATTTATAGATGACTATTCTAGAAAGGTGTGGGTCTATATTCTTAAAAGAAAAACTGATGTATTTAGTGTATTTAAGCAATCTAGAGTTTTGGTTGAAAAGAGAACTGGAAAATTAATCAAGTGTTTAAGAATAGATAATGGAGATGAGTTCACATCTTTGGAATTTGATAATTATTGTAAGGAAGCTAGGATCAAAAGGCATAAAACTATTGTTTACATGTACCTTAGTAAAATGGTGTTGTTGAACACATGAATAGGACTCTTCTAGAGAGAGCAAGTAGCATGCTCAGTAATTGGTAGTTACAACAAGAGTTGTGGGAAAAAGCAGTCTTTACAACTTGTTATTTGGTAAATCAGTCACCATCAATTGTAATAGGTTGTAAAATTCCCGAAGAGGTATGGATAGGTCATTCTTGTGATTATTCAAATCTAAAAATTTATGGTTGTGATGCATATGCTTTTATTTCAAAAGATCAACATTCTAAGTTAGATTCCAAATCCAAGAAGCATATATTTCTTGGTTATGGTGATGGAATTAAGGGATATAGATTGTGGGATCCTACTACCCACAAAGTCATTATTAGCAGAGATGAAGTATTTGATGAATCTCCTCTCATAAAATCATATATTATAGAAGTTGATTTGAAATAGGAACAAATACCTCAACATCAACAAATTTAATTGAAAACTCATCCATCTATAGAAAACAAGAAGCAAGAAGAAGCTTCTAAAAAAGATGAGGATGCAAAAATTCTACAAGAAAATATGAAAATTTCACAACTAGATCTAAGGAGATCTACATAGATCCAAAATCCACCTAAAAGGTATGATGATTATGTTTCATAGATGTTGCTTTGATTTCTAATGATGGGGAACCTAGTTGTTATTAGGAAGCAATGGATGGTGTTGAAAATGCTAAATGGAAAATAGCAATAAAAGAAGAAATTGATGCCTTAGAGAAGAATAAAACACAGGACCTAGTAGAACTCCCCAAGGGTAGGAAAGCTGGTTGCAAATGGGTCTTCAAATTGAAGAAGGGTGTTGATGATAAATTTGAAAGGTACCAAGTAAAACTAGTAGCAAAAGGGTATTCTCAAAAGGAAGTTATTGGTTTCCATGAATTTTTTTCACCAGTTGTTAAGCTAGTTTCTATTTGGGTTGTTTTAGCACTTGTTGCTTTAGTTGATCTTGAGTTGGAGCAATTATATGTTAAAACAAAAATTTTATATGGGAATTTGGATGAAGAGATATATATGGAACAACCAAAAGGGTTTGTTCAAGATTGTAACGAGAAATTTATTTGCAAACTCAAAAGGTCATTGTGTGGCTTGAAGTAGCCTCCCAAGCAATAGTACAAGAAGTTTGATTCCTTCATGGTGAGACAAAATTTCACAAGGAGTAAGTATGACCATTGTGTTTGCTTTAAAAGTTTGAAAAATGGTTTATTCATGATCTTGGTACTGTATGTTTCAATGATATGCTTGTTGCAAGCAAAAGCATAATTGAGATCAACAAGTTAAAAGATTAGATAGCTAGCACTTTTATATGAAGGATCTCAGAGCAACAAAACAAGTTTTGGGCATAGAAAAAATGGAGACATGGAACATGGTAAGATTTGGTTATCGCAACAAAATTATGTGGAGAAAATCCTCATAAGATTCGATATGATGAATGTGAAACGTATAAATATCCCTTTAACTTCTCATTTCAAGCCTAAGTTTAACGTATGTGATGGTATGTACAAAACCAGATATTTCACATGCAGTTGGTGTTGTCAATAGATACATGGAAAATCTAGGTAAAGAGCACTAGACAGTAGTGAAATAGGCACTTCGGTATCTTAGAGGCACAAGGGATTACTGTATCACCTTATCACCTTTGATGGTTGTAATGGTTCAGTTTGTGGTTATGTTGATTTAGATTTTGCAAGTGATTTGGACAAAAGGAGATCTACATTAGGTTAGGTCTTTACTCTTGCAGGAGGACCTATTTGTTGGATTTCAAAGATTTAAGAAACAATTGATTTACCCACTATTGAGGTAGAGTATATGGTTATCTCACATGCATGCAAATAGGCAATTTGATTGAAGGGTCTTTTGGGTGAATTTGGACAGAACAAGGTGATTGTATTTTGTGATAGTCAAAGTGTTATACATTTAATTAAAAATCCAGCTTATCACAGTAAGATGAAGCATATTGTGATTAAATATTATTTTGTAAGACATGTTATTGATGGAGGTGGAGTAGCTCTTGAGAAAGTTCATACACTAGCAAATTGTGTAGACATGTTTACAAAACCAATACAGCTAGAGAAGCTGAAGTGGATTTTGGCTTCTCTTGGTTTGCAAAAAAGGTGATGAATGAGCATGGACAAATATTAGGTAAATTGTTGTCAAGGTGGAGATTGTTGGATATCACAACAAAAATAGAAATAAAGAAAAATCTTATCTTTGGAAAAGATAAAGATTTAGAAACAAAAAAAATAAAACAATAAAAATAAAGCTAGTTGTTTTTAGTTTGACACAGGTTGAAAATATTATATATATCTTGTTTCCTTGAAGGAAAAAATTATTGTAATGAATTGTGATTTAAGAGCAGTACATGTTTAGTTTCTTTGAGCAATAAGAATACCAATACTTTGCCCCGCGGATATTTCCTTGGCATATTTTCAAGGTTTTACCATGTAAATATGTGTTTTGCTTATTATTTGTTATTTCATTTTATAATCTTCATTATTTCTTTGCAACTAACTTGTGTTGCAATATTATTTGGTTTGTGGGTTTTACATTTCCATTTCCACAACATGCTCCATTTTAATTTAATCATATTCATGTATATTGTGCATTTGCATCTTTTAATAGTATATAATTATTCTCTCATGTTAGGTCTCTTTTGTGCTTTCGTTGAAACTCCTCAATCTTAAGTGGCTGTCTCCATAATCAAATTATACATAGTATAGAATGTTCTATACCAAACTCTTACAAAACCAAGATAAAAAATTACAAAAATGAATTATTAGATCTGAACTATTAAAAAACAATAACTAGTAATCATATAAGATACTTGTTAAATACCAACTTTTATAGAAACACGATGTTTAAAAACTAATTTAATGAAAAAGAAGAAAAGAGGGCAAAACCCTTAAACCAGCAAACTCTTTCTAAGTTATGGAATAACCCATCATAGAAGCCATGTGAATGCATGTGTGCTAGGTCTACGTTGCATGTGACCAGGGCGGGTAAAATAAGAATAAAAAATAAAGAGATTTTGAAAATACTAATGAATGTTTAATGGCTTTCAATAAAGACGGTGGAAAAAAATATTGTTTATAACATGCATTAAGAATTTAACTTCACATCAATGGGGAGGTGGTCAAAATAAATGATTTGTTTTTCAAACCGAAATAAAGATTAAATAAACTACGTATCAAGGCCGCCCACATGTTGCTCTTAATAACTTGCACGGTTTTCCACATTTGAGTTCAGATGCTTTACGAGATATAATACTACCTAGTATTAAAAAGTCATTGGAGGCATACGTCTGCATGTGCTTTAAAATTGAATGGGAGAACGCATACACACTTAACTGCTAGTTTTGAATAATAACTGCAAAGACGTTATTATTCAAGTCTTTGCCTGGCCTCTTGACTTGCGCCCCTTCATGCTCTCCAACCTGCCTTTATCTTAACTTGCGTATGCAAAGGTGTTCAGAATCTAAATCATTTCATGGCGCCAGCAAAGGAGGGTTTTGCATTTACATTCTTTCCACCACGGCTTCCCTGTCTTCTTTGGCTGCTTCGCCCCTCTTCTGGCGTTCTTTGTTAATTTTAAATGGCTCTATCTCCTTGTTGGTCTCTTTGTCTTCCAGTGTCCATTCGTTATTCTCTGCTTTTATTTCCCTTGTCTTTTTGATATTTTTCCTCTTTCATGAAACTTTATCCATTTTTTTGAAATTATATTTTTTTTTGGTGACGCATCATGGACTCGGATGTTCCTCCATCAAGGGAGTTCGAAAAAAGAAAAGGATGTTTGTTTTATTTTGGCTTACCAAGCCCAATTCTAATCCTTAAAAAGAGTCTCACACTTGTGACTAACACTTTCACTCATCTTTTCTTCCATTGTAATTATTTTCCCATCATGATCTTGCACTCATAGTTTCCTCTATTGTCACTATTTGGCCTATCATCCATTCACTCCTTTCATGTAAAGATAATAGTCTACCTCACTCACCTTCTCTCAATTGACTCTTATCATGCAAGCAACGATGAATTGTCTAATTATTTGATCAATGAGAACAATCTTGTGTGAATTGATTTTGGATCACATAATTATAACCTAAGTCAAAAGGTTCACTGACTTTTGACCATGAAATTCAAAATTCAGTGACCATTAATTTTTTTTTATAAAAAAGAATCCTATAGATTCGTAGAAGAACACAATAATAGGTCACCATCGAGAGCTAAGTAGTGAGCACAACAGAGGTCATAGTTATAAACTTCTAGTAGTTGACTTTGAATTCAGACTTATCACTCACACAACTACCATTTGACATCTGTAGACTTGTACGACATCAACAACAATTTTTAGGATTTTTATTTTAATTTAAGTTTTTGGTCTTTTATAAAATTCTATATATGCATTCTAAATTTTTAGTAATAAACTTTATAAATATTATTTTAAATTCATTCACATTATAATTTTATCAAAATTTTCACATTTCATATATTTAAATCTTATATTATTTTATTTTTTTTAATAAATGAAAATTTAATATTTTAAAATATTTAGTTTATAGAGGTAGCGGGCATAGCTCGATTAGCTAAAGCATCCTATTGGAGGAAAGAGGTCATGAAGTCTAGTCTCTCCACCATCTCCATGGTACGATGTGCTAGCATGTCGCACTAGCATCACCAAGCAAGTGAAAAAGTTTACCAAGTGCACTATAGTTTATTGTGCTGGTGTCACCAATTACATGAAAAAAGTATACCAAGTGCACGATTGCTACAATCTAGAAAAAACATATTATAGTTTATAATGGGCTGACTACCCAATTCTTGCAAAAAATATCTAGTTAACAAATGTTTACTAAAAAATATTTAGTTAACAAAAGTTTACCCAATTCTTGTAGTCTAAAAAGAATTAAATATTTAGTACAGTCTAAAAAAAATTTAGTTAATGAAAAGTTTATGGGGGGCTACCCATTCCTCCAGTTGGAATTTGATGGTTTATTTGACCGTTTTTGCATTGATGGTTTATTTGACCATTTTTGCATTTTTTGTATATTACAACTTTAAAAATTATTGGATTGTATAAGTTGACTTGCTATATTTTTATATAATTGTATATATCACACTTTCAATAATTATTAAATCGTAAAAAATTATTATAGGCATATTATATATAATTTTATAATGTTTATTATAAAAATATAAATTAGTTTAGAATCTTTTAAAGATGGAATATAAAATTCTTTCTAATTTTAAAAATATTTTTAACAATAAATTTAAAATTTTCACATTTTTATTATCATTGCTTTATATTAATATATGATTTATAATATTTATTATAAAAATATATTTTAATTCAAAATATTTTCAAAATAGAATATAATTTTTTTTAACTTTTATAATATTTTTAACAAGTTTTATTTTTAATATGAACTTAGAAATGAGTAAATTTAAGATTTTTAGATTTATTACTAATTTTCATTGTTTTCTAATTTTACGTAATTATATATATATATATATATATGATATATATATATATATATATATATATATATATATATATATATATATATATGACTAATAACACAACAAGAATTTTTATTTTTTTCAAAATATGAGTTACAACATTTGTGTGTTTTACACGTAATTGGGGAGCTTGAAGATTTTTTTCTTAGATTTAACTTTCTTCTGCTTGTAGGTTAACTATGTAGAATCAAAATTCTTAGCTTAGGGTTCTTATTTTTTTGTTACTCCATGAAATTTGCACACTATTTGCATTGTCTATGTTGTCCCTATCCTTAGAATTTATCTTTGGACTATATTCTTTTTCTATAGATGTATTTAAACATGTTAGGTTAATATAATAATCATCTCTAATTTATTATGTTGAACAAGGTTGTACCTTTCCTATTTTTTTTGTTTATTCACTTCTTCCTTGAGTTTATCTATCAATTGCAAGTCCTTGCCTAAGCATCCACTCATACATACATGAGTAATTTATACAATCTAATAAGTTTCAAAGTTGTAAAATACAGTTTAAAATAAAAATAATCAAATTCAAGCGTTGGAAATGGAGGCGGGGCAGGATTTGAGAAATCAAAGGCAGAACATGCATTGGGATTGAGTAAGAAGCAAGGTGAGGCTATTCTGGATGATGCAGATTCTGGAAACAATATCTTGGTGGATATGGGAGGAAAGGATATACTGGCGGCTAATCCTGTGGGCTCTCCAGCCAATCAAAAAAATGAAAAATCCAAAGGCATGGTGGAGACCATTGGCGAAATTGGAGGCAATCGCAAACCTTGGACCTCTTTGTTTGGGGTAAAACCAAATGAAAAGTCATCTTTCCCTCCGGTGCAAAATATCTCTAACCCTGAAAAAGGTAAGTTTGCAATTTCTATGCCAGATCTGTTAATTGATCATAATATTGCTTTAATGGAAAGAACCTTGGTGGGGAAATTTATGGGCCCTAGACCAAACATTGAAGTGGTCAGGGAGTTTGTTAAAAACAAATGGAGAACTAATGGAAAATTTTCAGTAGCAGCTCTCCCAAAGGGATTTTTCACGTTTGAGTTCACTTGTAGAGAGGATATCTTAGTAGTTAGAAGTGGTGGTCCATGGGTTAGAAGGAAATCATCCCTGGCTCTAAAGAAATGGTCTTCTAATCTGGACCTCACAGACTCTATTTTTGAGAATGTCCTAGTATGGGTTAGACTCCTGGGCCGTCCCCTGGAATATTGGAACGAGGATGTCTTTTATGGTATTGCGAGCTCCTTTGGTGAGCTCTTTTCTATTGATTCTATGACAGCTGCTAGAAAGAGATTGGTATTTGCAAGAATATGCGTAGGGGTCTCTTAGAATTCTAACCTCCCCTCATCAATTGAGATTCAGTCGAAGTTGGGTTCCTGGTCACATGACATAGAGGTTGAAACTATCCCTTTTGCTTGTTTCAAATGTAGAAAATTTGGTCATTGGGCTAAGAAATGTTTATTAAATGCCACCAAAGAGAAAGAGAAACCAGTTGGTTCTTTGAAATATGTATGGTGAAAGAAATCAGAAGGAGAAAGCCTTGAGAATAAAGAGTCTAATGTTCAAAACACTTCAAATAAGGCTGATGGGGATATGGGTAATAATGGTGAGGTTCCACAAGAACTCTAGCATAAGGATTTTGAGAATACCATAACAACTAAGGAAAATGAAGTTAGTGAGGATCAGATGGTTGGTGCTAAAAAGTAGAGTCCAGATGTTAGCCCCTTATCCCAAGAGCTGAGTCTAGTTGAAAAAATAGATGGGAACACTGGCTTGGAGGATATTCCTATCCAAGGGTTGTCCTTGGAGCTGAACATCCCTCTTCTTCTCCCTTCCTCTGAAGGCTTTCTTCCTTCGGGTGTTAATCCCTTTACGGATCCTAATTCCTTGGAACTTGTTAAGGACTCCTTCAATAATCGGGACCATTATGCTGAACTTTTTAGCAATTATTCAACCTTTCATTTGAATTGCATCATGGAGGCATTACCCTGGGAGCAAAGACTTCTTTACTGATAAGGAATGGGAGTCAAGTAAAGGGACATATAGTCAAGAAGAGACTGACAAAGAAGAGGTTTTATCTAAGAAAAAGAAAAAAAAACAAACAATGGAAAACCCCAAGTGGCATTTCAACCAGATCAAAAGCAAAGGAAGACTATGGAGCAACAAAGAACTCTCAAGGGAAAAAGTCTATTAAATGGACAATAGAGCATAATAGGTTTTAGGATATTGTAGATGGTTTTCAAAAAACCATCCCGGAGTGCCTCAACTCCCCTGGTAACTCATGAAGATCATGTCTTGGAATATCAGGGGACTTAATAATCCCCACAAGCAGGATGTTCTACGCAATTTTGTTAGAGATCACAAGCCTGATATTCTTCTTATTTAGGAAACTAAAATGTCAAAGGAAAAAGTGGAAAAGATTAATTTGTTTTCGCATTGTATTTCACATGGAAACAACTCGAATGGTGCTTCAGGAGGTATTGTTACCTTCTGGAATAGTCATATAATCAAAGGGGATCTGATTTTTGAAGGAACGAATCATATTGCTACTAGGTTCACCCATATTAGGGATAATTTCAGCTGGATTCAATCAAATATCTATGCCCCCAATGGAAAAGGTCTCAGAAAATTCTTCTGGATGGAGTTGGCTACCTTTAGGAAGATTTTTGACAGAGAATCTTGGGTTGTCATGGGATACTTTAATACACCCTTATTGAATGAAGAGAAATTTGGAGGTTCCTAGATCAATGCGAAGAGTAAAGAGGATCTTTAGAGCTTCATCAACAACCAGATGCTAATTGATCTAGATTTGCAAGGAGCTCCCCTTACCTGGTCGAATCACAGAAAGGGTACATACCTTATCTAGGTTAGATTAGATAGATCTTTAATCTCTAATCACTGGTTCTTTAATTATTACTATTCTCTTAAAGCCCTCTCTAGGATTGGATCTGACCAGTTCCCTATTAGTTTTGTTGTGGAGCCTTTAAAGAAGAAGAAAAATACCTCGTTTAGAGTTGAAAAACTATGGCTTTCTCATCCTTCTTTTAAAGAAGAATTTAGGAAATGGTGGAATATAAGTATCTCTGGTACAACTATGTTTAGAGTGGCTAAAAAATTAAGGAAAGTTAAGTCCAACCTTAAAAAATGGAAAAAAGAGTCATTTGGGAACATTTTCAGGATTAAATCTGATCTTCAGATGGATCTAGGGGAGATTCAAAACAAAATCCAGAAGGAAGGATATTTTAATTATATTAAGGAAAAAGAGAATGAGATCCTTATTAAGATGCATGATATCATTGGAAAAGAGGAGGAGTTTTGGAGACAAAGATCTAGAGCTTTATGGTTATCTGCAGGTGATAAAAATACTAGGTACTTTCATTTGTCAACCTCAAAAAACAAGGTTGTCAATAGAATTTCTCAAATTGAAGTGGATGGGACTAGGTATGAGGAGGAGGAGGAGAACATCAGAAAGCATGTTGTTTTATTCTTTAAAAATCTTCTTTTTCAAAATGATGAAAATAACCAAAATGATCAGGATCATTTATTAGAGGCTATACCTACTGTGATTAATCAGGAAAATAACTCTATCCTATCTGCTATTCCTACCAATGAGGAAGTTAAGAAGGTTGTTTTCTCCTTTGAAGGGAGTAAAGCTCCAAGTCCTAATGGGTTCCCTATGTTTTTCTTCCAACATTTTTGGAAGATTGTCAGAGAAGATGTGGTGAATGCTGTTAAATTTTTTTTGGATCCAGAAGTCTCCTAAAAGAGTTGAATGCCGCTTTTCTGGTTCTAATCCCTAAGAAGCCTGAAGCGGTGAACTTTGAGGCTTTCAAACCCATAAGCCTCTACAACTCGATCTATAAAATCATCTCGAAGGTTTTGACTTCTAGACTATTAATTCTCTTGCCCACTTCGATTTCACCTCAACAGAATGGATTTATTCCTAGCTGACAGATCCTTGATTCTATTGTCACAGTGCATGAGAATATCCATTGCTTCATTGAATCTAAGATTGAAGGCTTTCTGTTAAAGCTTGATATCTCAAAAGCCTATGACATAATTGACTAGAAATTCTTGTTTAAAATTTTAAAGGCGTTTGGGTTTTGCAACAGGGTTCTTCAAATGGTGGAATAGCTTGTGTCTACTGCTTCTATATCCATAATGGTTAATGGTTCTTCTACGACTCTCTTCCAAAGCACCAGAGGTCTAAGACAAGGAGATCCGATTTCTCCTATTTTATTCACTATTATGGCTGAAAGTCTCTATAGGAATTTGAAAAGGCTAATCAATAATAGATTGCTTCTTGGTCTCAAACTGTCCTCAAGCAATCTAATTTATTCTCATCAACAATTTGTTGATGATACCATGCTCTTGGGAAAATCTTCTATCTAAGAAGGAAAAACTTTGAAATCTCTGCTAGATGAGTATGGGAGGGTGTCAGGACAGATGATTAATAAACAGAAAAGCTCTCTTTTCTTCTTCAACACTCTTGTTCATAGACATAATAAAATTGCTAGAATCCTTGGTTGCAGGGTGGAGTCCTTGCCTGCCACCTATCTTGGCTTACACTTAAGCCTTAAACCCTTGGAATCCTTTTGGATTTCTTTGGTTGAGAGGTTCAGTAAGAAGCTTGCTAGCTGGAAAGGAGCTCTGTTAAGCCAAGTGGGTAAACTTCAACTCCTCAAAGCTACTCTTTAGAATTTTTTGATTTATGCTCTAAGCCTCTTCAAAATCCCTGCTAAGTTTGCAGATGCTATTGAAAAAATTCAAAAAATATTTCTTTGGTTGGGTGTTGAAGAAAAAAAGAGTGCCTCTAATAGGATGGGATCTAGTGTGCAAATTGAAAAAGGCTAGAGGTTTAGGTCTTAGAAAAATTAGAATGGTTAACAAGATTCTTCTACCTAAACAAATTTGGAGAATATTTTCGTCCTTAGGGGAATGGAATGATATCCTTGCAAGAAAATATTTGGAGGGTAATAGATCCTTTATAATTTTAAAGGAATCCCATCTTCTTCCCAAAGGCTCAACCTGCTGGAATAATTTGATTAATGGAAGAAAAGTTATTGAATCTGGAGTGGGTTGGAAGGTTAGAAGCAGAAACCTAACAAGATTCTGGGAGGATAGATGGCTGTTTAACAAGCCCCTTATAAAAATTGATTCCTTTAGCGGATGGGTTGAGAATTGCAAAGCTCTTTTTGGTTCATATGTGAAAGACTATCGTGTGGATGGAAGTTGGGTGGATCTGTGCCTTGTCAGTCAGGCTCTTGCTTCTATTCAATCTTCTTTGCTGGCTATCAAACTCTACCCTAATTAGATGGAAGATCATCTTGTTTGGAGTGATGATCCCTTAAGAAATTATTCTATTTCATCTACTTTTTCCAGGCTTACTTCTTTCCAGGCTTCTCCCCCCTTCTGCTTGAAGGCTTGGTTCAAACATCTGGTCCCTAAAATCAACATCTTTTTTTGGATCCTTCTCCAAAATTAGGTGCTCATGGTTGATAACCTCTACAAGCATGGATTTCAAATACCAAATAGATGTTTTCTTTGCAAGATGGAGGTAGAGTTAGTGAGTCACCTATTTCTTCACTGTCCTTTTGCTGCTTCAATTTGGAAAAAAATCATCCGTTTCTGGCAACTATCTTGGGTTTTTCCCTTGTCTATTGAAGATTTCTTCTCTCAATGGAAAGACCAGACTCACAATCCTGTTCTTCGAAACTTGTGGGATTTCTCTTTCCCTCATGTTGCTTGGGGTATTTGGAAAGAACAAAGCAACAAAATTTATAGAGATAAAGAAGCACCGGTGGATATTGTTTTTGATAAAATAATCAAATTTCTAAAAGAAAATGTCAATGCTATTTCCCAGAAGGTTAGCAACTCCGAGAAAGTGGCTCACTCGTCCTATGATCTTATGGTTGCTAAGGTATGGAATATAAGTCTTGATTTACCTAGTGTCCATAAAGAAGCTAAGAAGAATAGAGAGGGTGCTTGCTGGTCTTTTCCGCCTAATGGATGGGTCAAAGCCAACTTCGATGGAGCGGCTAAAGGTAATCCTGGGGTGGCAGGTTGCAGCAGAGTCATAAGAGATTCCTTTGGTAACTTTCTACGTGTGACTGCCACCCCTCTTGGATGTCAAACCAATCACCTGGCTGAGGCTGCTAGAGCTTTTCATATTATAAATTTGGCCCATAGTCTAAATTTTAAAAACCTTTGGCTTGAAGGGGATTCCAAAAATATTATAGATAGTCTTTTAGGTAGGTCCCCCCTTGTAGAATATTAAGTCTTGGATTGATGATGCTATCACAACTTTAGCCAAGTTTGATAATATAAAGATTTCACATGCCTATAGAGAAGTCAATGCTGTGGTGGAATTTTTTGTGAATAAAGGGGTTAGAAGCAAAGGATAGTGCACTTGGCTAAATATTAGTGAATTAGGCATTAACATCCGGGCCTTACTGAACTATGATGTGTCACATGGGCAAGAAGTGTGTCACCTCATTAATGATAATAGGACAGGGTAATTACATCATAATCATCATATTGTATGGGACCGAGCTTAGTTGCTTAATCTGCAAGGTTGTCTGGCATGCTTTGTGGGCTCTTAGATTTGGTAGGACCATTTCAAGTAAATATTTCATCATTGTTTTCCCCACTGTGCTTGCCAAAATGGGTGGAGACAGGAAAAGAGTTGAGCTGGACAGCTTTGAGATGCATACTAGAAATACCAAAGCATGGAAAAAAGTAAAAAGTGGGGGTTTACTCCCTTTTCTGGAAAAACTCCATGGGTCGAATTAGGAGGCTACTGAGCATTTTGAGAAGAATTGGAATAATGGGGAACTTACCCTTTTTGGTAGGAAAATGGAGCTTGATGAAAACCTTATAGCTGAAGTGACTAGAATGTCCACTAATGGACACAAATTTTTCAGGGACAGGGTTTTCTCTAATGAAGCTGTCATTAGATTTCTAAAGAAAGAGAAGGAAAAAATGAAACTAGTGAAAATTTCTAATAGCTACTACAAAGTCGATACCATAAAAGCTCTCTAGAGGCAAGTTCTCCGCGTTATTCTGGAATACATTATTGTGGATGGTCGCTTCACCAGGGTCTATGGTTATCACTTTTCCCTACTCAACCATTTTTGTTACAAGGTTAGGGTTTCTTTTCCCTACTATCTTCTCTGTTCTTTGAGAAAAAGTCTGGATGACGACAAGAAAAATCCAAAAATATTTCCTATTTTGCACACTAGTTTGATTAGGTTAATTGTTGAACATTACCAAAATATGCCAGCCCTTGCTAATTTGGATGCCCCTCTTGATTCTGAGGAGGATGATACTGAACCTAACTGCTCATGGAATTTACCTAATTTGAGCTCGGTTAGGATGGTCCTTAGTCCTTCCTCTGTCCAAATTGGTAAGAAAAGCCTTAACCCCCATTCTGTGAAAGCCTACTCTACGCCTAAGCCAGGAAGTCCTACCCTTAAAACCATAAGTGTTGGTAAGACGCTATCGGGTAAAAACCTTGTGTCGTACTCTGAAAACTCTCTTAAGACTGAGGACTCTGGTGCTAACAATACTTCTTCTTTTCCTGCCCCATCGGTGGACAGATATGCTAGAATTGGTTCCCCTGTTACCCCTGACCCTACTAAAAATTGCTTCAACCCTGAAAGGGAACCCACTATGGATGTCTTGGGTTTAGCTAGGAATAATGTTGTTAACCATTTCGAGATTTTGAAATGGATCTTTTATGAAATCAACGAGCTAAAAATAAAAAACTGGGCCCTTCAAAGTAAACTGGAAGAAATGAGTGTCAAGGTTACTGCGCTTGGAAAGAATGAGGCGAAGCGAAAAGATCATGGTGCCAGTAAAGAAACCCAAAACAAAGTGGGCATGGATAGAAGGGTTGAAATTGAGCTAGATAAAATGAAAAATATTGTTAAAACTATAGCCAAGCAGAACAACAAGATGGAAAGACACAATTCCATCATCATTAATGCCATGACAGAAAAATTGGACAAAACTTAACAGGGGTCTTTGCTGGTTGATCTGGAAGAGGCAATGATGAAAACTAGGATGAGGATGTTGGTATTTCTAAGAGGACTAGGGAAAATTTGAAGAGGAAGGCTCCTCCTATGCCGAAGATGATTCAAACCTTCAAGAAGGGTGTTCAGGACATGCAGAACCATGAGGTTGAAACTGAGTCTATTCTAAAGACTCTGGGTTAGTTGCGGCTAGTCTTTTTGTTGGCTTTTCAGCTGGTTTTTTGTTTGACCCTCCTGGTCCTTTGCAGGTGGCTACTGCTTTTTCCAATTTTTTCTTTTGAGTAGCCTATTTTTTCTATTGGACTTTTTGTCCTAACTCTTTTGTTGTAAACATGGTGGTTTCGGGTCCCTATAAAACCTGTTTTACCCTTATCAAAAACATAAATTTTCATTTATCCATTTATTATTTTATGCTCATGATTTACTA
>VDFB02047230.1:120630398-120650044 GCA_007258455.2 Sequoia sempervirens
TGGGAGAGGCTTGGAAAGTGTCATTAAAAAGACAGGTGAACAAATGGGAATTAGTAGAAAAAAAATTATCAAAAGTCGTTCAAAGGCGGCAAAGAATTGAGGGCACCGATTCAAATGAATAATGGGCATTCTCGGGAAGATTGCCACATAAAGATAGAAAAGTTGTTGAAGCATTGAGAACACTAATTGAAGATTATTGGAAGAATAATACAAGGCCATCTCTGAATCAAAGGGATGTCATAAGAAGGAGAATCAGTAGTTGGAACCGTGAGCCACATCCAAAGCATATTTTGGATATGACTCAAACCCAATTTTTTCTTAAATTTTAAAATGCATATCCTCAAATTAGTATTTCTCAAAGATTTTTTGAAATTCTTAAATATTTTTATGTCAATATAAATCACACACGCACTACTTGTTGTTGTAGACTACATATTGAATTTGCTAACCATTATGATGTTTATCATTCTATATGTTTAGATTTGCATACTAATGATGTTTTGCAGGATTGTGGCATAGAAGCCCCACCAAAATCTACAAGAGAGTTCTAAAATTTTTTATGTCAAATAGAGGATGGCCAAATATTCTATAGGACAACATGCTTGGATGGTTCATGCGAGCATTGCAGTGGCTTGCAACGAATGCCAGTATGTCAACATATGGAAAGAACAGATGAGGTGGGGCATAAACTAGTAGATTTTAGGAAGTATAAAATAGTGGCATACACTACAAAAGATGGCTCTCAAGAAAAAAAGTGTGATTTGGTTATTGAGAAGATTCCAGTGTATTAGTTTATGTCCATGTTTCGTGAGAATCTAGTGTATGAGTATGCAAGGCATACCCATAGAGCCCGATGGCTAGACACGCAATTCAAGCTATGCAAGGAAACCTTTCCAGTTGGCAACATAGTATCAGTGATTGAATTTGTAGAGAACTATACTCTACAACCATAGTGTGAGGTGCAGTAACAGTGTTACAACTCCACATAGGTTTCGATATTTGTGCACATATCATTCATTCATGCAACTAATAGTGTGAGGGAATTTCAAGTTATTCATTTGAAGTTAACCTTATTGTGAGCACCTATGATGTAGAAATTATAGGATCATCTTGAATTTGAAGATATTCTAGATTCATGAGAGGTATTGTGTGCAATAGGTATCTTGGAACTCACAGTGAAGATGTATGAGCAGGAGTGACTAAGTTGAGAGACTGCACTGCCTATCTATAAGTTCCTTCCATCTATTTGCATTTCATTTCCATTTTGGAAATGAGTTGTTTCTTTTTATTCTTTTACTTTACCTATTTGTAACTAAACTAGTAAAAATTGATTGGTCTCTCCTTGCAGAAAATGCTGATTTTGGAGCCATTGAAGAGAATCTTAGCCAAAAAAGCAATGCAACATCCTTATTTTGATAATCTTGAAAAATCTCAATTTTGATTTCAAGCCATTATAAAAGAGTGTGTGAAGCTTTGTGAGGAAATCTCAAGTTTCTCATTTGAATTTAACCTCTAAATGATAACCTATGATGTAGACATTATAAGAGAATCTCGAATGTATGAATGACATTGTAAAATATCTGTGAGAATAGAGTACCTAAGGAATTGTAATGAGATTTACTTGTAATGAAATTTATTGAAATAATGAAATTTGGTGTAGGGGCACCAAGGTTATTGAGCAAATTTGGTTCATGGAAATATTTTAAGCTAGTTTTGTGTTATGAGTTTTGTCAATTGAATAAGGTCATAACACATCCATAATTGATTTATAATGTAATAAGTCATGTTAGTTACAAAAAGAACAGTTAGGAATGATTGGAAAGATGTAGAATCATTTGTAAAGGCTATTTAAAGCCTCTTGAAGGCTATTTAAGTCAATATTTGAATTTGTAGCCTTTTGAAGGCAAATCTTTGAATATGGTTGTAAATGTACTATTAGTGAGATTGAGATTGTTAACCTTCAGAGAATAGCAGTATTTATGCTAATGAAATTTCCTTTAGATGCAAGGATTCAAAGCACATCAACCATGTGGTACAAATGATTAAATCCCAGAGATGATCTATAGCAATGAAAGAGTCTGAAAAGGTAGAGAGAGCTACACTGGTGACTTAGGAGAAACTTTAGTGATGTAGAGTCAAGGTGGAGAAGACTCAAACAAATTATATTTTAGTAAATCAACAACCTTTGTTATTTCATTTCGCCATCTTGGAACAACTACCAACAAAAAGGCTTCAAAACTCAAGGATCATCTCATCATCAATATAGCATCTACTCAAACCCCCAACACCATTCCCAAGCCAAACATACAAGGTTTCTTTGCAATTTCTTGGAGATCCTTCAAATTGCCCTACAAAAAGGCTACAAAATTAGTCATGTTTTACAAACAAACTACTCTTTAAACTTCTTCTAACCCCACAATCTCTTGGACCGTCATCAAATAGGTCACAAAACTCCCAATTCCATAGGTTTTAAAAAAGCACTCAACCTCTAAGCCATAATTGATTAAAACCCTCAATTTTCTAACAAATACATAGGGTTTTTAGCATCTCACAACCCCAAGGCCTTCCAAACCTCACCAAAGCATCAAACAAGTTTTTTAAGGTTTGTACACACATAATAAACCTTCACCTAGCCTTTAGACTTAGTAGATCTCAAAAACATCAGTTTGGTTCCTCCATTTCAAGCCAAAATCTCACATTCTCAACCTAAAACAATATCATCAACCCTAGAAATGCCTTACCATTATTAAAAGAGTTAAGGAAACTTGAAAACAACACATTGTAAACCTTTCCTTTGATTCACAATTCACCATAGTAGGAGGAAGGGCTCCATCACAAAAATTAAAGTAAACTTAGACCCTGCTGGTCTGTACAGGTTGAATAAAGAAAAATGGATTTTCCTTTCACTAAAACAACCAAAGGTGTATCAAAACATATTGAAATCTAGGTTAAGATCTTCCACCACAATGTTTCATGAATTTATTTTCATAAGAGGCATGTACTAGGCCGTACACAGAGAAAATAAACTGAAAACTCAGAAAAATGTTGAAATTCCATAGTTTTAGGCGTTGTGAAGAGCACTAATCTTCAAAAAAACTATTGATTGAACCCCCATTTAGGCTTGAATGGTGTTTTTAATACATTTCAAATGAGAATCAGAGAGCATGGGAGAGGGTGGGAGAGAGTTGGAGAGACTGGGAGAGTGGGAGAGAGGGTGGGAGAGAGTGGGAGAAAGAGAGAGAGGGTGGGAGAGGGTCGGAAAGTGTCAGAGAGTGCGGGAGAGGGTGGGAGAGAGCTTGGTTTTCATGGAGTTCCTTTCAAAGAATCTGCTTTTATTATTCTTATAGTAAACTATTTGGTAGAGTTGGTGGAATTACCTTTCTTAGTAGTAATCGCTATTAGTGAGATTGAGATTGTTAACCTTGAGAGAGTAGGACTTGGGAAAAAGTAATTTTATATGGCTATTGCTTTCAAATACTTCAAGAGGGATGTACTTTGCATTGAAGCCATTCCTCAATCTTCACTTAATGGCATCAAGGAATGGCTGAACTTCATGGTTATAAAGTATTATGAAAGCAGAATGAACTTATACTAGTAGCCAATTTTGAAGACTATTACTGATGATTCAAAGCACATCAACCATGTGGTACATATGATTAAATACAAAATATGATTTGTAGCAATGAAAGATTTTGAAAAGGCAGAGAGAGCTACATTGGTGACTCAGGAGAAACTTCAACTTTCAAAAATCAAAGCCAATTAGGCTGGAAGATGTGTGGATCAGACCAACATTTGGTGGAAGAGGAAGAAAGATGAATGGAACTTTGGAGGCTCACCATACTGGATTTTGATATTCAACCATGAGAGCAGAAGAGAGAGTTGATATCATGTATCAAAACATTAAGCATGCATTCTTCCAGTCAGTGGAGAAGGAGGTGATTACTTTGCTTCATTTTCATTTGCATAACCATATCAAGGCGTGGGAAGCAAGAAGACCAAGGATGTCAAGTTTTATGTGGAGGTAATGGATGTGGTCCAAACTTTAATATGGGAAAGAAGGTCAATGTATGATTGTTAACCTTGAGAAAGTATTTATGTTGAGGAAATTTCCTTTAGATGCAAGGATTCAAAGCACATCAACCACATGTGGTAAAAATGATTAAATCTCATAGATGATCTATAGCAATGAAAGAGTCTGAAAAGGTAGACAAAGCAACACTGGTGACTTAGGAGAAATTTTAGCTTTCAAAAACAAAGTCAATTAGGCTGGTAGATGTGTGGATCAGGCCAGCATTTGGTGGAAGAGGAAGAAAGATGCCTGGAACTCTAGAGGCCCACCATACTAGATTTAGGTATTCAACCATGAGAGTAGATGAGAGAGTTGATATCATGTATCAAAACATTAAGCATGCATTCTTCCAGCCAGTGGAGAAGGAGATGATTAATTTGCTTCATTTTCATTTGCATAACCATATCAAGGCATGGGAACCAAGAAGACTAAGGATGCCAAGTTTTATGTGGAGGTAATGGATGTGGTCCAAACTTTAGGAGGGATAATAAGGTCAATGTATGATTGGTGCAAGAGCACCATTCAGTAGGTTTTGTTCATCAAGGCAAATAAGGAGTAGAATATCATCAATTTACTAAAACCAGCTCGAACTTGTACATTTGAAGGTTTTGAGTTAATAAAAATGGCTTTTTGACCCATTCCTCTTTCTGTAGCCTCTGTAACTTGAGGAATGGGTCTGCACTAACATTATTAAGGTGTGGGAATGATGTGTTAGTGTTGGGGAGATCTGAAAGTGAGATGGGTCTAAAACCCATGTGTGTAAAAGTGAGTTTTCTTTAAGAAAAATGGTGGTTTTGAAGAGTTAAATTGTGTTTTTGTGTAGGGCAGCATTATTTTATGATTGTTTGAGCTTGTGTAGGGTATCATGAACTTGTTTGAGTAATTTTTAGGTTGTGGTTATCTTTGGAAGTATCATTTTCAATAAACCCCTAGGGTTTAGGCTACAATAGAGGGTTTTTTGGTTTACCCATTGTACGGGTATAACTGAGATATAATTGTGGATTTTGAAGTTTTTACACCTTAGAATTGTTTCCCCAAGAGTTGGTAAGGTTTGGATAAGTTTAGAGTATAAACCCTTTGTTCAACCAGATCAATCCCTTAAGGGTCCAAAGGGAAAAATGACTGCAAACTTTAGCATGAGGTTACTCAGACATCGTGATGCTTAGAACCTTACTATTTGATTTGATGAGATTATGTTGGGCCCCTCTATAATAACCTCTCTCAGTTTTCATTATCTCAAATTGGTTTTCCGGTGGTGTCCAAATTTTAGTTGATGAAAAAGTGTCAAATGGAAGCAGTGGAAAGTTGTAAAGTGGTGCAACTTTTGTTCTAAAACTTGTGTGGCCAAAAAAACTATTTCAACACATCCGAATAGGAATTTTTATGCTAGGAATGGTCCTTTTTTGCACCCAAACATGCAGAATCGCTCCGAGCTATGTTCAACCAGATCGATCCCTTAAGGGTCTAAAGGGAAAAATGGCTGCAAACTTCAGCATGAGGTTACTCGGACACCGTGACACTTAAAACCTTCTCGTCTAATCCAATGAGATAATTTTGAGCCTCTATATAATAACCTCTCTCATTTTTCATTATCTCAGAGTGGTTTTCCTGTGGATGTCTAGTTTTTAGTTGATGAAAAAAGTGTCAAATGGAAGCAATGGAAAGTTGCAAAGTGGTGCAACTTTCATTCTACAAATTGTGTGACCAAATGGACTATTCCAATGCATCCAAATAGGCATGTTTATGCTAGGCATGATCCTCTTTTGCACCCAAACACATGGAATCACTCTGAGCTACATTCAACCAGATCGACCCCTTGTCTAAAGGGAAAAATAGCTGCAAACTTCAGCATGAGGTTACTCGGACACCGTGATGCTTAAAAAATTCTCATCTAATTTGATGGGATCAAGTTGGGTCCCTCTACAATAACCTCTCTCAGTTTTAGCTATCTCAGAGTGGTTTTCCCTTGGTGTCCAGTTTTTAGTTAATGAAAAAAGTGTCAAATGGAAGCAATGGAAAGTTGCAAAGTGGTGCAACTTTCATTCTACAACTTGTGTGACCAAACAGACTATTCCAATGCATCCGAATAGGCATGTTCACACTATTAATGGTCCTCTTTCACACCCAAACATGCGGAATTGCTCCAAGCTACGTTCAACCGAATCGATCCCTTAAGGGTCCAAAGGAAAAAATGGCTACAAACTTCAACATGAGGTTACTCGCACACCGTGATGCTTATAAAATTCTCATCTAATCTAATGGGATCACATTGGGCCCCTCTACAATAACCTCTCTCATTTTTCATTATCTCAGAGTGGCTTTCCCGTGGTGTCCAGTTTTCAGTTGATGAAAAAAGTGTCAAATGGAAGTAGTGAAAAGTTGCAAAGTGGTGCAACTTTTATTCTGCAACTCGTGTGACCAAACAGACTGTTCCAACACATCCGAATAGGCATTTTTACACTAGGCATGGTCCTCTTTCGCAGCCAAACATGCAGAATTGCTTTGAACTATGTTCAACTAGATCGATCCCTTAAGGGTCCAAAGGGCAAAATGGCTGCAAAATTTAGCATGAGGTTACTCAGACACCGTGATACTTAGAAACTTCTCGTTTGATCCTATGGGATCATGTTGGGCCCCTCTACAATAACCTCTCCCAATTTTTTTTTTATCTCAGAGTGGTTTTCTTGTGGTGTTGAAGTTTTAGTTGATGAAAAAAGTGTCAAATGGAAGCAGTGGAAAGTTGCAAAGTGGTGCAACTTTTATTCTACAACTTGTGTGACCAAAAAAAAAATTCCAATGCATCTAAATAGGAATTTTTACACTAGGAATGGTCCTCTTTTGCACCCAAACATGCGGAATCACTCTGAGCTATGTTCAACCGAATCGTTCCCTTAAGGGTCCAAAGGGAAAAATGGCTGCAAACTTTAGCATGAGGTTACTCAAACACCGTGATGCTTAGAAACTTCTCATCTAATCCCATGGGATTGTGTTAGACCCCTCTACAATAACCTTTCTCAGTTTTCATTATCTCATAGTGGTTTTCCCATGGTGTCTAGATTTCAGTTAATGGAAAAAGTGTCAAATGGAAGTAGTGGAAAGTTGCAAAGTGGTGCAACTTTCGTTGTGCAACTTGTGTGACCAAAAAAACTATTCCAATGCATCTGAATAAGCATGTTCACACTAGTAATGGTCATCTTTCTCACCCAAACATGTGGAATCGCTCTGAGCTATGTTCAACTGGATCAATCCCTTAAGGGTTTGAATGTAGTATGTTGAAATAGGGAATTCCACCTATTGTTCAAGTTGTTTCTCGGTGATATGGGCCTGATGTAAGTAGGATAGGGAGTAAGAATAAGAAAATAGCATTAGTAAGGGCATTGGAAGAGATTACTAACATTGCCCCTGTTGAAAATTCAAAATTGAGGACCCTTAAAAGCAAGGCTAGAAGAGGTGAAAAGAAGAAATTGCTTGAAAATAAGTTAGAATAGGTTGGAAATAGGGTGAGATTGTGGAGTTTGATGTGTTCAAAAGGTCTATAAGGACAAGGGAGGTCATAAGTATGTTATGGCATGACATGCCCTAGTTGGGAAAATAGGGGTTTTGAATGAAAAAGAGAGGTTTGAGGGAGTAAACGTGGGTAAAGTCAAGGGGAAACATAATTTGGTGGTCAATTAACTTTGTGCAGGAAAAATAAAGAGTGTTGGAATAGGTTTTGAGATTTAGGTCTAGGGATTCAGTTCGCTGGTTTGGCCAAAAAAATTTGGAGGGGAGTTTAGTTCGTTTTGGGTTCATTGGTACAAAAAACATGTAAAAAAAAAATATATCTATGCAACCTAGAAGCATGAATTAGGATTAGAATATCAAATATCATCATATAAACAACAAAACCACCATAAACTTGAATGTCATTTAAAACAACAAAATTGGCAAAAAAAAAGAGTTTATAACCTGCAAAAAAATGTGAATAAAATCACATTGATTTTTGCGTGAACAAAAACCATGAGATAATAGCTTGTTTCTTACTATTATGCTTTGATAGATTTTTTACAAGCATCCATAGCTTGTTCGAAAGTACTTTTTTTAGGCTTTTAGCCATAGCAACAAGGTAGTGAAATGTTTGATAAAATGCTTTCATAGACATGTATGAAAAATGTGATAGCATAGACAAGGCAGTGAATTGTTTGAAAAAATGCCTCAAATAAATGTGGTTTCATGGTGATGGAATGGCATGACGAATGCCATGACAAGAAAATTGAGCTATGGATTGTCATGGCATTCCACCACCATTGAGACCACATTTCTTTGAGGCTTTTTTCCAAAAAGTTTGTTGCCTTGTCTGTGCTATTGCTTATTATTATGCTTTGATAGATTTTTTCCAAGCATCCATAGCTTGTTCAGAAGCACCTATTTTAGGCTTTTAGCCATAGCAGCAAGGAGGTGAGTTGTTTGATAAAATTCTTTGGTAAACATGTATGAAAAATGTGGTAGCATAAACAAGGCAGTGAACTATTTGAAAAAATGCCTCAAAGAAATGTGGTCTCATGGTGATGGAATGGAATGACAAATGCCATGACAAGCAAATTTCTATGGATTGTCTTGGCATTCCACCACCATTGAGACCACATTTCTTTGAGGCTTTTATTCAAACAGTTCGCTGCCTTGTCTATGCTATTGCTTATTATTATGCTTTGATAGATTTTTTCCAAGCATCCATAGCTTGTTTGGAAGCACCTATTTTAGGCTTTTAGTCATAGCAGCAAGGAGGTGAACTGTT
Source organism: Sequoia sempervirens (assembly GCA_007258455.2). Classification (NCBI taxonomy): domain Eukaryota; kingdom Viridiplantae; phylum Streptophyta; class Pinopsida; order Cupressales; family Cupressaceae; genus Sequoia; species Sequoia sempervirens. Next base: position 120,639,242 of record VDFB02047230.1, read on the forward strand.
TAATAAAATGCTTTGGTAAACATGTATTAAAAATGTGGTAGTATAGACAAGGCAGTGAACTATTTGAAAAAATGCCTCAAAGAAATGTGGTCTCATGGTGATGGAATGCCATGACAATCCATAGCTTGTTTGAAAGCACCTGTTTTAGGCTTTTAGCCATAGCATCAAGGCAATGAATTGTTTGATAAAATGCTTTGATAGACATGTATGAAATATGTGTTAGCATAGACAAGGCAATGAACTCTTTGAAAAAATTCCTCAAAGAAATGAGGTCTCGTGGTGATGGAATGCCATGACAATCAAAGCATTTGATTTTCATGGCATTCCATCACCATGAGACCTCATTTCTTTGAGGCATTTTTTCAAAGATTTCACTACATTGTCTATGATATTGCTTACTATTATGCTTTTGATAGATTTTTTCCAACCATCCATGGCTTGTTCGAAAGCACTTGTTTTAGGATTTCAACCATAGCAACAAGGCAGTGAACTATTTGTTAAAATGCTTTGGTAGACATGTATCAAAAATGTGGTAGTATAGACAAGGCAGTGAATTGTTTGAAAAAATTCCTCAAAGAAATGTGGTCTCATAGAATGCCATGACAAGTAAATGCAATTGGGAGCTGCTCCTAGTTATTAGTTATGCAATGTGAAGTAACTGTATAACTGCTTAGGTTGAATTTGTAAAAACTATATTGTAATTGAAATTGTGTCATCTATCAGCATCTAGTTATTAGTTATGCAATGTAAATCAATGCTTTGAGTTTGAAATATGTGCAATGTAATGCAATCAAAGATACAAATATAAGCTACAAAAATATATTTTTTACAATTTATTAGTTAATTATTATTTTTTCTCTCTATATCTCTATGCTATGGAAATGCCTTCAAATTTTTTTTAAAAATTTTTTATCTCTTGTTCAACTTTTTTTTACCTTTTTTTTTAAATCTGATTTTTTTCGATTTTTTCCCCAAAATATTTTTCCTGCTATGGTATAAACACATATCTTTTTGTAATATCAAGGATACTTTTTGAAACTTCCATGCATTGCTAATCTAAAAGGAAAAGTCTTTTGCCTAATCTGTATGCAGCCATGCTTTTGACATTGTCAAAAAAAGCAAATATGGACACCATCGATAAAAAAAGATTTGTATTAACCAAATAGCCATGTACACATACATCAATATATGTCGATATAAGTATAAAATATAGTTACAAAATAGCCATATAGGCTTACGAGAATTCCATATAGGCATAGAATGTCAAATATATCCAATACAAGATATGTACAAAATTTCCATGTCTAGGCATACAACAAAGGGTGTTGGAATCAAAATTCATTTCTCTCCATGCTCTAGAAATAAATTCTTTCCCTTTGTTTGGTGATCTAATGGTGATAATTCTGTCAGTCATTTCTACTATGCTCGAGGAGTGCTCCTGGTGCTCCTCCTATAGTTTAGCTCCTGGTGAAGTTTTAACTATTACAATAAGAAATAAAGACATTAGTATATAGAAATTACATTATAAGAAATGATATATTTAACAAAATAATCACTTACAGCCATCTCATGATCACTCTCCATGATGGAAATATTTGCATGCCAATGCTCGGGCATGCTCAAGCCCTGTATAAACTGTCCAAATAGGAATTAAACTGTGAATCAATAATGGTTTGATTTTTCACTAGAACTTACATCTATAACAACGAATGTAAATTGAAATTTACTAATTTTCTGCATACCTCCTTTATCAGAGCCATGGAGGATTGTATAATGGATGAAACATCGATATCCATTTCCCTTGTAACATTTGGAGGTGTTTTTGCAACCATCGTCTGAAAATAAAACAACAAATTATTCAATCACAAAAAAGTTACAATAGCGATCCATGTCATGACTTATAATGTATGAGATCTAATGAACAAAATTTTTGAGTACAAGTATTAAACTATATATTTATGGTAGGCCTTGGCAGTTTGATAGGAAGACCAAGCATGATGGGGAGAAGAACACATACTCCATTGTGAAGGATGGGAAGACTTACAACCTTTCAACTCTTCTAGAAGAAGACAAGGCAAAGCATGAAGGGCCTAGTGTTTTGATGGTGGGTGAGAAGGATTTCATGAAGACCTTGAAGGGAGGAGGAAGAGGAATCTTCTTGATTATGAAGCCAAAAAGTGAAGCAAATCTTCCCACAAAGAAGAAAGATGCACCAAAGGAAGTCCAAGAGTTGTTGGAAAGGTACAAGGACATAATAGTGAATGAATTACCTAGTTCCCTACCTCCCATTAGGGATATAAGCCACCATATTGATCTGATTCTAGGGGTTACATTGCCCAATAAGGCTACATACAAGATGACACCTGCTCAAAATGAGGAGATTGCAAGACAAGTGCAAGAGTTGATGGATAAAGGGCTAGTGAGGAAGAGTTTGAGCCCATGTGTTGTTCCTACTTTCCTAGCACCAAGGAAGGATGGGAATTGGAGGCTTTGCACTGATTCAAGAGCCATTAATAGGATCACAATTAGATATAGGTTCTCGATGCCAAGAATGGAGGACCTCATGGATTGTCTATCAGGAGCATCTTACTTTTCCAAGATTGATCTAAAGAGTAGGTACCATCAGATAAGGATTAGAGAGGGGGGTGAATGGAAGAAATATTTTAAGACTAATGAAGGGCTCTATGAGTGGTTGGTGATTTCCTTTGGGTTATCAAATGCCCCTAGTACATTTATGTGCCTTATGAATGAGATATTGAGACCTTTCATTCAAAAAAAATTTGTAGTTTATTTAGATGACATCCTTGTGTTTAGTAGGTCTAAAGAAGAACATTTGAAACCTTGACATGGTACTAAGGAGGTTACAAGAGGAGAAGCTGCTGATCAACATGGAAAAGTGTGAATTCATGAAGGAAGAACTAGTCTACCTTGTTTTTTCATCTCCAAGGGAAGTTTGAAGATGGATCCTTCAAAGGTGGATGCTATTCTTACTTGTCCAACACCAAAACCCATGGGAGATGTGAGAAGCTTCCATGGACTTGCAAGCTTTTATAGAAAGTTCATCAAGAACTTTAGCCAAATTTGTGCACCAATCTTGGACACCAGCCTATACTTGTGCACAATAGCCTATACTTATGCTCCCTGATTTTGATAAAGTTTTTACCATTTAGTGTGATGCTAGCAATCAAGCAATAGCGGTTGTTTTGAGCCAAGAAGGAAAATCAGTTGCATTTTACAGTGAGAGGCTGAAAGAAGCAAAGAGGAAGTATTCTTCCTATGATTTGGAATTGTATGCTATGGTCCAATCCATCAAAAAGTGGAGGCACTACTTGTTACCTAAAGAATTTGTTGTTTATACTGATAATCATGCCTCGAGTTTTTGGAATGCACAGGACAAACTTAGTCATAGGCACATGAAGTGGGTAGAGTCTTTACAAGTATATAATTCAAAATAAAGCATAAGAAGGGCCAAGGAAATAAGGTGGTAGATGCTCTTAGTAGAAGGGCACTTGTAGTGCAATAGATCCAACTCCAAAGCATGGGGGTTGAAGCATTGAAGGATATGTATCATGAAGATTCAAATTTCAAGGAGGTATACAATGTTTGTGAGCAGCATTTGAATTCTTTTCATGGTGAATTCTCTAACTTTTTATTACAGAATGGTTTTCTCTTCAAAGGAAGCCAATTGTGTGTGCGTAAATGCTCAATGAGGGAGAATATCATAAAGGAGAAACACAATGATAGTCTTGGAGTTCACTTTGGCCTTAACAAGACCTTGGAACAAGTTAGGAGATTTTACTATTGGCCAAAGTTGCAGGTGGATGTGAGAAGGTATGTGAAAGACTGCACAATATGTCAAAGGGCAAAGGGAACTTCATCAAATGTAGGACTCTATCAGCCACTTCCCATTCCCAATAGGCCTTGGGAGTGTGCAAGTATGGACTTTGTCTTGGGGTTGCCTAGAAACCAAAGAGGTTTTGATAGTATCTTTGTGGTAGTTGATAGATTTAGTAAGATGGCACATTTTATTCCTTGAAAATGCACCAATGATGCATCTCATATAGCTGGTCTCTTCTTTAAGGAGGTTGTTAGGATACATGGACTTCCTTTAAGCATTGTTTCTGACAGGTATTCTAAATTCATTGGTCACTTTTGGAGGACATTGTGGAAGAAACTCAAGGCAAAAATCTATCCTTTAGTTCATCATACCATCCACAAATAGATGGAAAAATTGAAGTGAATAGATCATTGGGAAACCTCTTAAGATGCCTTACCAAGGACCATAGACAAGCTTGGGATCTGATTTTACCTTAGGCTAAAATTGCATATAATGAATCCATGAATAGGAGCATTGGTAGAAGCACTTTTGAAGTAGTCTATGGCATGCACCCTGGAGGGGTATATGAACTAAGAGATCTACAAGGAGTTTCTAAGAGAAGTGCTCAAGGTGAGGAATTTTCTATTACAATCAGGGATATTCATCAACAAGTGAAGGAAACCCCTCAAAAGAATGTTGAGAAGTATAAGGAAAAGGAAGATTTAAAGAAGAGGAATGTCAAATTCAAGGTTGGAGACTTGGTGATGGCACACTTAAAGAAGGAGAGACTTCCAAAAGGAAAGTATACCAAACTCATGATGAAGAATATAGGACCTTGCAAGGTGGTCTACAAGTTTAGCCAAAATGCTAATGAAATAGAACTACCTCTTGGGGTGGAAATCTCTCCTATCTTCAACATTTCTAACTTGTATCCTTTCAAATATTTTGTGAATGTAGGTGATGGAGTAGGTACAACAACAATGGAGGATGAAGATTGGGTGAAGGAACTACCCCCCAACCAACCTATGACTCTTGAATGCATCCTAGACACCTAGGAGACAAAGAAGACTAGAAGGAAGGTTTACAAGGAATATCTAGTCAAATGGCAAGGTCTACCTGAAGAGGATGCAACATGGATGTTAGAAAATGATATTAAATAGCATAGAACTACTGTAGAAGACCTAATCTCAAAGAGGACTTGAGATCTTTTTCTTGCTTGGGAGTATGGTGTAAGAGCACCCATGGGTTTAAGGGACCTAGAATAATTTGTGATGTTTTTTTTCTTGGTTTATGGATGGAATAAGGTCTTATGGACCATTTCAATGCTTTTCATTAGGTCTTCTAGGTTTTTGGTTGAGTTTTTGGTCTTGGTGACCAACTTCTTTGTACAACAAGGTTGCCATCCTCCTTTGTAAGTCTAGTGCATCTTGGAAAAATAAGGAAAAAGGATTCCTTGTTGTATCTAGAAACATGAGGGGATTCACCTTACTTTTTGAAAATGTTTTAAATGCTTTTGACACATTTTGGAAGGCTCTTTGTGGTCAAGTTGGTAGAAGTTGCTCACATTTCCTTAACTAGGCAATTAGAAGTCAAAGCATGAGATTAGATGTTTTCCAATGTCTCTCTTTTCAAAAGACAATTGCAAGAAGTTTGAGGGAGTTTGTAATACTTCAAATATGCCTCTCTTGGTCGATGCAAGGTTGATGTTGATGTTTTGAAGAAGTATCAATAAGAAGTTTGTTGTTTTTCCTATGTTTTTCTGAAGAATTTGTTGATCCCATACTTGGTACGGATTGTATGTTCACTTTCATGCTCCAGGCCTATAATGGTTGGATAGGTAATTGAATAATCTTTCCTTTGGCATTGGAGTGGTGAGATTTCCTTGATTATCAAGGGAGATATTCCAATTTCTCTATCGGGTGATCTGAAAACCCTTAAAATTAGGGTTTTGGGTGAAAAATGTATATTTCTTCCATTCCCATGTTGTAAAATTGCTAAATCTCAGCGGGATGGAATATATAAGGCTGTACTATCATTTTCTCAATTTTTTGGAGAACAAAAGGCTCATTGTTGGATGATGTGCATAAATTTTGGCTTGACATCTCTATGTGGCAAGCATAATTAACAAGCAAAAAAAAGAGTTTTTTCTTGATTTTGAAGAAACTATTTAAGAGGCACTTAGGAATGGTGGAAATAGGTGTGGAGAACCTGTAGGAGTCTAAATTTGGGCTTTGAGGTGAAGGGGAGATCCTAGATAGTCAAGACCTAGGTGTAGGTTTGTGAATTAGGCCTTTTCTGAGTAGCGATAGAAAGGGCCATTGTGAGTGATGTTTTGATAGTAAAGAGGAAGGGTTTTGGAACCTTGTAGGGTCCATCTTAGGGGTTTGAATCCATAGGTTTGGTGTCTTAACAGTCTTCCTTGTTTTTTTATTCTGACTGTCCTACCGGGCAAGGGCTGCAAGCCTTAAGAGAGTGTGAGGTCTAAGTCACCATAGTGATGGGTGTTTGTTGAAACCTAAATGCTAGAGGGTTGTTAAACCTTGTTTTGACTTAATGAGACATGATCTAAAAAATTTCAAGCTTTTTGAGTGGTCTGAGTTGTGAACCCTAGGTGTGTGGGGTTGATCTCTTAAAGAATAGTGGAGTTTAGTACTCATGAGAGTATTTGAGAGAAGCATTCAGTGGAGTGACTTTTCCATTTGTGATTATGAGTTTTCCTTCCCTACCACTCTACATCATTTCTAAAGCTTATGCAAGCTATTTCCATGGTGTTTGTGGTGGTGGCAGGAGTATTTAAGGTTTGTAAGTACCTTATGCAATAAACCCTCCTTTGTAGGGCTTGATTTGTGCATAGAATAAGCTTAGTCAATAAACATGATGTGAGTAATGTCTTGGAAGTTAGATGAAATGATTGAGGTGTAAATGGTTGATTCTAGTATCTTGGTCTTGAGGAACTAGTTGGTAAAAGTGAAAATTTGGTGAGTTGTTTAAGGAATTGAAAGATTTAGAGCTCTTTATCAGGTTTTTGCTTTGAATTCATATAAATTAATGATGACAAAGGTGTGTTAGGATCTGATGGATATAGGTTGTAACATGAAATATTGGTTTTTGGTTATTTTTCCTAGGTAAAACAAATTGAGTGGAAGGGTGCCTTGGTGAATGATGAAAGAGTGGATTGCTTAGTGACTCTAATTAGGTTTCTTGTGCATGATCAATCATTTTTGTTGATAAATAAGATGTTTGAAGCTTGAGGATGATAAGAAGAAGTATTGAAATGAGTTGGCTTTCTATTTCCTTGTGTTTTGCAAATGAAACAATGTGATTTTTGATGAAAAGAGAGAAATTTTAGTTGCTTATTCAATTTGATCTTCTCCTGATTCAAATGGGTCAGATGTTGGTACAAGAGCACCTAGGTCATCAAATACTTTTCAATTTTGTAAAAGGGATGAGTGTTCAAATTTGTATTCAGTCAATCACAAAAGGTCATGGAAAAATGATGTAAAGCATGTTCAAGGTCATATGAGGTCTTATTTGAATGTATTTAAGGTTATGGGTAAGTTCTAGGTGGTCAAAGTGGGAAAATGCAAATAATGCAATAATGTAATATTGTTAAAAGTTGTTAAATTGACAAAAACAAGGAAATCAAGCATATTAAGGATTAAAAGGGGTAGTTTCAACTAATGGAAAGATAGTTATGGAAAAGGAAATATCTTTAAAAGGCATGTAAAGGTGAGAAAAAGAAGAAGTTTTTGTTCTTGTAATTAGATTTTGAAATAAAAATTCCTTGTTTCTGAGTTTGCAACATTACTCTAGATTGTTTTGTTTTCTTGTGTTGGTAATTTAGGAACACCCAAAGTTAAATCATAGTGTGAATACATGTAAAGAGGAGTTAGTTTCTAATTTCAAGAGTTGTACTTGGTTAGTTTTAGGAAACAAAAGAATAAGAGGTAGTTTTCAGTGCCCGATAGAGTCCTTTTAGAAGCAAGTTTGAGAGCCCAATAGGGTTTTTCTTCACTACTCCACCATTTTAGGTCAAGTAAATTGGTGGAGTAGGTTAATGTTATGATTTTTTGCATGTTTTGATGATTGTAAGTGCAGGGAAAGCAAGAATACCATGGTGGAGTTGCTGCTACACTGGAAAATAGAGGATTTTCCTACACAAAGTGATGCTACAGTCATGGGTCATGAATAAATAAAGCTTGTAGAGGCTTGGAAATGATGTAGAAGGTCTTGGAAGACATAAAAAATCATGTTCTAGGTGGTTTCCAGAGAAATAGAGGTTTGCAAGAATATTTTACACAAAACCCTCCTTGATTTGTGCTTTTACACCCTATAAACGAGGGTTTATTGGATCAAAAAAAATTCATGGTTTTCAATCCCTATAAATTGTGAAATCTTGAGCTATAAGACATGCTTGAAGACTATTTTGAGGTTTTGAGTGATTTGGAATGGTTTTGAAGGGGTCTCCTTTGTCCAACAGGCCTAATCTACTAGCCTTTCTTTAGAGGACAGTCTAAAATTTGATGATTTTCTTTATGTCAAACATCTAAGAACTTTAATATGTTGTGATGTGCTGGAAATTTTTTTTAAATGTGCATTGATTTTTTTAATAAGCTTTGAGATAGGAATGTAACTACCCAATTCAATGGTTGACAGACCTACTAGAGGAATATGATATTATTTGATCAAAACAAAGATGTTTGTTTAAACAGTGGAAAGGATGATGTTGAGTGCTTGGTTACTATCAAACTAATGATATGATTGATGTTACTAAATTTGGTTAAGGTGTATAAGATAGGTTTAGTGACTTTGATGGTTGGATGGGTGAGTATTATGAAGCCTTTTGAGAAAATTGGTGATTAACCACAAGATGATAATCAATATTCTATTGTAGCAAGAGTTTGTAACCTATACATAGACTACTACAGTCAAAATATGGTGAGTACAGTGCTTGATAATGGATTGATAATAGGGTGATCCCACAATAGTGGTTTACCTATTTTTGGCCAAACTGGACCCTGATTTTTTTTTTTTAACTAAATCTTCACATTCGGGCACCTATAGTGGTTAAATCATGAGGAATTTGAAGATGATGTAAACTAGAGTCTTGTCACATTTTGTCCATAGATTCTAAAAAAAAAAAATTCAAAATTTTTGGAATTAGATTGCACTTCTTTTTCCATCTCCTACAAAAACTAGTTTTTTCAAAAAACAACATTTTTAAAAAGTGACACACACCGTATAACACATAACTTTTTTTCCTTGAAAGATAAAATTCTAATTCTTTCGAATTTAGATTTGAAACTCCAATATCTAGTGCTTCCACTTGGTTAGATAGTGTTTTATTGAATATTTTTTCTTTAATCAAGTTTTAAATTCAAATCAATTACAATTCAGACATAATGCGATTGTATAACGTATAACTTTTACTGTATGTATCGAAATTCTTTTTTTTTTTTTTGGATTAAGGACTCTAATATCTGGTGCACTCATATTTTTCAAATTTTTTTGATAATCTTCTATTTTTCCACATGTGCAGAACAGAGAGTTTTATTTTCAGTGAAAAACCTATATTTAATAAAACTTAAAAAACAAATAGATAATATAATCTTAACATATTAAAATTATATTTGTTGGATAGCTCATTTTTAGGGAAACCTGATACTAGTTGGGTGTTTGAGATCTCCTCCATTTTCATTCTCAAATCAAGCTTCAAAGTGCAAAATTTTGAACAATTTTGGTGCTGGAGAGGATGTGGGTAAAAATAAGTGGGTTTAGAAGAACAAAAATTAAATGTTCAGTCGAATGGGGTTTTGATCAAACCCATTTAACATACAATAAAAAATAGATTTGAATGGGGTTTGGTCGAACATTCTAAAAATGTTCTATCGAACCTCCTCTATTAAAAATTAATATTTAATATTAATATGAATATAAATTATATTCTTTTTAAATTATAATAAATAATATACTTATTATTGCAATATATTTTAATAATTATATTATTATTATAATATATAACTATTATTATAATATTAAAAGTATATAATTAAAAACTATATATATTATTATTAAAATATTAAAAGTATATAGTTAAAAACTATATATTAATTTTTTCTAATCATGGCTTTTCAAATCTTGGATTTTCAGGCTCAATACGAGTGTCATGAAAAAACTCTCCTCAGGCAGGATAATGAGAAGCTTCACTTGGAGAACATGGCAATTAAAGAAGCCATGATAAATCCCATATGCACAAACTACAGAGCATCTGTTGTTATTGCAGAAGTTAGTCTTCAAGAGCAGCAATTGTATATTGAGAATATTCAGTTGAAAGATGAGGTCCATTTGCATAGCCTAACTAATTTGATGATCTGCATATTCCAATTTTTTGTATTCTCAAAATGTAAACTATGGTTAAAAGGATTATGAGTCACTCCTTTTTTATTTTTTCCTATTCTCATTCTAATGTATTTACAACCCTATGAACCTCCTAGATTTTATTTTCTCTAGAAATCTTTTTAGTGCAGTGATTTTCCCATAATGATGAAATTGCTTCATATCATATACTGTATAAGATTTAGAGACCTAGAAGGTTATTTTATTCTGATGCTTTAAATCAGCTGAGCAATGAAGTTGAAGATTCATTAGCTTTGTGCTTCTGGGTATTCTTTAACTATTCTTAATGTTTTTTTAATGGGCCTGCATGGATTTTTTCAGTTGGAGAGAATGGCAAGTATGGCTAGAAAATTTTATGGAAGGCCCATATCATTAACTTGAGAGAGAGATGTGGAGGGAGTGGGAGAAAAAGGGAGCATGGGGGTAGGAGGGACAGAATTGAGAGAGAGAGAGAGAGGAGGGGGAGTGGGAGAGAGATAAATGATAGGGGGTATAAGGGTTTACGGTTTAAGGGTTAAGGGTAGAGGGGAGAGAGGGAGAGGGGGTAGGATGGAGAGACTTGAGAGAGAGAGAGGGGGGAGAGTGGGAGA